>CAIGQW010056860.1:482787-517849 GCA_903798125.1 Danio choprae | reverse complement strand
CACACACACACACACACACACACACACACACACACACACACACACACGTGTTTACATGCATTAAAAAAAACAGCAAATTGTTTTCTGGACTTAACAAAGCTGTTCATTATTGGTTGTCTGTTAAATGTAGATAGTGGACTTTTTAAATGTGTCAGATGAGCCGGTGCTTGGCTACACTCCTCCATCATCTGTGTCTACCCTCCACCTTCATTTGTGGAGCTGCTCCCTGGATTATAGGTGATACATTTAGCTTGAATAAACCACAGTGTGTACCAGCGTATCAGTCCAGTGTTTGAATAGTTTTTTATAGTCCTTTCAAAGCTCTTTGAAAACTTACAATGGTTGGATTTAATTGTGTATTTGCCAAGTGGCATTTGCAATCAAATGTGACTCAAAACTAACTTTCAGCATCCAATATTTCTTTGTTTTTAACTAAGCTTCTGATAATATCAAAATTTCGTGTTGCCAATATCAAAATTTCGTTAATTGCGGCAGCTTTTTTGAGGGTATGCGGTATTATCAACATAAGCTGCAAAAAAGATTACTTTAAGCATTTTTTGGTTATTGTACATGTTAGTGTATTGCTTTATTTTATATACATGTTCAGAGTAAATAAATGTTAAATTAAATTGGAAAAGAATGGTAAAGTACAATTAGTATATTTTAACCTCATTAGTAAACGTTAGTTAATGCATTACATTCAACAGTGAAAATTTGCCATATTATAGCTTAGTTAAAATTTATTAAAAAAAACAGCAATTGGTGCTGTGATGAACAACCACTGCAAGTCACTCAAAATTTTAATAATAAATAATTATTCATGGAACTATATATCAGTATTATGCATGTTCATTATTACAATATATTGAATTATTGTATATCAGCAAATTTTTGAGAATTTTATTGAGAGTCTCACTTTATAGTAAGTGGCCTTAATTACATGTACTTACACTCAAAAAATAAATACAATGTACTAATTGTGTTCATAATGCAGGTTAGGGACAGGTTTGGTGGTAATGGTAGGTTTAGGGATTGTTAAGGTTTAAGGGACGTCAACAGTGGAAGGTATTTAATCAAGCAGAAGTAAAACATGCATTTAACCATGTTTAAATGCTTAATTTCAGTGTTGGTACATATTAGTTAAGGCCACTTAATATAAAGTGGGACCTGAGAATGTCACAAACTGTGCTGATTATGTGATTTATTTGGATTTCAGTCATTATGATAAGAATATATTTGTTTTACTTCTGTTACGAACATTTGTGTCTAACTAGTAGTTTTTCCTCTCTTTCTAGACCATTGTATTTGCCTGTCAGATCTCTGCTGACCGTGGAGACCTTCAGCATTTCCAGCAGTGTGTCTTTAGATCGCTCTTCATCTAGTCTGAGGTACAAATTCACATAGTTCTTGACATTTTTTTTTTTTTTTTTTGTGCAACTGAACATTTCAAATACCATTTTCTCTAATTGGTCATACTTTGTTTCTTTCCAGAATAATTTTAGATGAAGCTGCATTATTTCTGTCTGACAAGATTAACGCTGTGTCTGTTAATCTGGCTCGAGGTGAGAAATCATACAAGCAAATGCTGTTTCAGTAAATGTATAATAAAACATGTCAAGGTCATTTTCTTGTTTTTGTCTTCAGACTATGTGCAGGTGGTTGATATGGGGACTTTAGAGCTGAGGATCACAGCAGTCAAACCAGGAGCAGATGGCAAAATGGTATGAAAGTCTCATGTTAATCCAAAAAAAGATATATCCTCATATATAGAATGTTTTAACATCTTGTGCCATTCTTGTCTCTTTAGACGGAACCAAGGTTTGAGTTGCGCTGCTCAAGTGATGTCATTCACATTCGCACCTGTGCAGACTCCTGTGCTGCTCTCATGAACCTTATTCAGTACATAGCCAGCTATGGAGATCTACTGCCCCCTTCAGGAATGGAGGCCAAACGCAGAAGCACTAAACAAAGGGTGAAGGTCAGTTCGATTGAAAATCAATCATTGCAAGGTTTTTAACATGCTGGCAGTAAGACAGTCATACAAATTCAGTCAACTGTCAAATATTGTCACATAATCGTGCCAGATGTCTTAATGGTTCAATTATTAGCTACATTATTGGATAGTAATGTTTGATGTTCTCCAGACTGAAGCAGCGAGTCGTCCACCCGCTCAGGCACCTTTACTTCCTGAAGCAGAGCAGCAGATTCTTCAGGATCTGATGAGTGATGCTATGGAAGAGACAGACAGCCTGCAGAGCCATTTACTGCAACAGAACGGTCAGACTCTGATTCTTTTTGTGCCTTTTGCTAAATTTTCATCTATACATCGAACATTTAACATCCAAATCTTTGTTGTATTCTTACCTTTTTTTTTTGAGTGATAAAGTATTTAGTAGAATAAAAAGAGGTTTGAAAACCTTCCAAGCAATTTTAAAAACCTTCCACAGCTGGTCATGGTACTGCATGGTTAATCAAAAGTAAAGTCAGTTCTGTAATCAACTGTGAATCTCAAATACACTTCTTTCAGATGGATCAGTGTTTACTACACAGAACCATAGTTCACTGACAAGCTACACAAAAATAACAGATTATTTAATTGGTTCGATTATTAAAATTGAAGATAACCATTCTGTGATTTGACAGCTGTTTGCATCGCTTCTCATTGTTCTACGGTTCTGTGTTGCTGTATATGAAAATACCACATTTATTAACATGGGTTTTCTGATAACTCGCTTCATAACTTCAGTCAAGTGTCTGGAATAAGTCATTATGTTAGATGATTTCTTAGTCCTGTGATTTATTAGTCACTTTGTAAAGAAGAGACAAACTGAACAAGAATCAAACAGAGAATTTAACTGCTTTTTTATTGTTTCAGTGTATTTGCAGTTCCCATGTGAGAGTGCCCTCTGGCCATTGGAGGAGATTTACTAATGATTACAGAGCTGTGGTTCCTAGACTTTTGCTAAATCACAGTTTTGATTTGTAGTGCAGCCATGGCTGGTGAAGTAACCAAAATAAGCAAATGATAAAATATTTAACATTAATTCAAGTTATAGTTATTAAATAACTGAAATAAGATAAATTAAAAAAATGAATAGAACAACTAATTAAACTAATGGGAATTTGAATATTAACATATAGAATTCAATATTCTATATTTAACATATAAAATTCAAACCAAAGTATAATTAAATACTATAATAGTATATGGGTAATACTAATATAATATATAATATCTTCTAATAAAAATAATATCTCTTTTTTTTTATAGGTGTCAATGAAGACCATTCACAAGATCATGAGCCACCTCGGTCTGATCTCTTCCTTTTCCCCGATGAGAGTGGAAACTTAGGGCAGGACCCGAGTCCCACTTACCCCACTCTACACTCCCCACTCATCTCTCCTCCTGCCCCCCCTCTGCTCCACGACTCTGATGATTTCTGCATCCTGGACACACCGGGCTCCAGAACAGAGGTGCGCTCCTCACTTCACACATATACTAGAGAATCTTTAATGAAAGCAAACAATGCAGAAGATACACAATGGCTTTTTTTAAAAAAAACTAACTGAATACCAACATTTTGGTCCCATTTTTTAAGATGATTAAATCTTTCAATATAATATAGATATTTATTGTTGTATGCAGTACTTGATCAAAGTGTTTTGTCTCTCAGGAAAGAGATGAGGAGCCTCTGGTAAAGAAGCTGACATCTGAACCCATCCTGGTGAAAGAAGAACATTTTAGTGTCCCCCTGGAGGGAAGCAACTCTAATAGGGGGCCGCTTCATTTCCCTGTTCCAGAAATCAGATACCTGGTGAAAGAGATCTCGGTTGTGTGGCATCTCTATGGAGGAAAGGACTTTGGTGGAGGAGCACTCTCCTCATCTCCAGCTCGCAGTCGAGGGTACGAGCTTAAAATTGGTCCACTTCTGGTTCCTGCTTTATATAAAAACTTCATGTGCTTATAAGAGTGTTTTCATGTTTGTGTGTGTGTAGGTGCACTCCTCACAGCTCTCCATCACAGACTCCTATCAGACAGGTGAGGAGAGGCTCTCGTGCTGGAGGAGGATGGGGCAGGAACCCTGATGTCCTAATGGAGATTCAGCTCAGTAAGGTCAGAGAAACATTTGAATCATAAGAACAGGGTCATTGGAAATGCGTGCCTCAGCCTACATTTTTGTGAAGTGTAAAATACATAGCTCTGGATAGCACATTCGTTGCACATTTCAGATGACAAAAACCACTAGAGGGTGCTGTCTACTAGGGATGTAATGATTCACCGTGAGTCATTTGAAAATCGATTCAAATATGTGACTATTCAAACCGGTACAAATGTTGAATGAATCGTGATGCATGTTTTGAACAGAGGGGGCACTTTGTTTACAGGCCTAAACTCGCTTTACCTGCACATCAGCGGCAAGCAATAGGTTGGGCGGCAGACTAAAATGACAGCAATGAGGTGCACCAAACAAACACAAACTGTGTGCAAATACTGCAAAAAAACGTTTACTTACACAGATCAACGAATATGATGCAACACAGTGAAAAACTACTGTCACAGATGTCTATACGCAAAAAGCTATTAATAGGCCAAACCACATTGACTGGAGGATTGGCAGCTTCGCTTGCTCTTACGAGTGCTGACGTTACGGAGATCACACAGTGCATCAGTGTTTTTATATGAAAGCGTGAAGATGTTTTTCAGACTGAAAGAAAAAGCTGTGCTGTTACAGAACCAGGTATTAGATTGTTCATTTTTTACCCTCTCTTTTTCAATGTAGTTTATGCATATTTTGATATTTTTCTTATTATATTATATATTATAATCAGTATTTTATGCCAATGGCCAGTCCCCTGCAGCAGAGGGCCTATTGACCACCTCTGTACATACTGCTCTCTGGTTTAGGAAAGGCTTTTCTCTCCACACCAGCCATCTCAGTCCCCAGTGAAAGAGTTTTTTCATCAGCAGGGGACATTGTAAATGTGCAAAGATCTCCGCTTATACCAAAAAACATAGATATTCTGATATTTCTTTTTAAAAATGTCAAATCCCAGCACAGTCACTATTTTAGTTTGTTTGTATTAAAGAGCCTTCTTTAGTATTGTTAATTTTTGATTTGTAATTCGTTTTAAATTTGAGTCTTTTTGAGTTTGTATTATTCTCTTTTTTTATTTGGATTTTGTTTTAAAATTCCAATTTAGTTATTGCAAAAAATATTTTATTTTGTAAAAAAATTGTGCAGCATTTGAGAAAAAATGAAGGGGCTCTTGTTCACCTTAAATTTGTCTCAAATAATTTTGTTTAAAAAAAATCATGACTAAATCGTGAATCGTGAGATTTGTATCATGAATTGTATCGAATCGTGAGTCAGGTGAATAGTTTAATCCAGTGGTGTCCAAACTCGGTCCTGGAGGGCCGGTGTCCTGCTGAGTTTAGCTCCAACTTGCTTCAACACACCTGCTGGGAAGTTTCTAGTATATCTAGTAAGACCTTAATTAGCTGGTTCAGGTGTGTTTGATTATGGTTGGAGCTAAACTCTCCAGGACACCGGCCCTCCAGGAGCGAGTTTGGACACCCCTGGTTTAATCCCTACGGTCTATTTGTTTGCAAGTTTGAACCTTTTGCTGTATGTTTCAGATACATGTCCTTGTAATAATTAAAAATGTGTAAAAAAAATAATAATTGGTGATGCAAACATTTGATTACAAATCATCATAGATACTTAAGTTGTTGTGTGGTATTTATTTGGTGAAGTGCAAATAACTGCACAAAAATAAATGTTTTATTTGTTGATAATATGCCACTGTAAATATCATTAGTGTGAAAAGGAACACAATTTGTTGACTTCATATTGAAATAACTAAAATATCTAGAAACTGCAGTCCAACTTATGTTTTAAGTAATATTTTGTGAAAATATGTAGGCTGAAGTATTTATTTCAAATGAGCCTGTGTTGGTCATTTTCATCTCTGTATCTACATAATAAAGTATATTGGTATATTGAATAAGCTCTTTTCAGATTTTAATTTTATTTTTAATAATTTTTTATTATTTATGTGCTTTTGTTTTAGAAACGTTATTTTAAATGTTTTTTTTGACAAATTGCTCTATTATTTAACATTTTTAGTAGTTTCATTCTTATTTTAGTTACATTTTAGTGCTTCAAAAACATTAACGTCACGTCTTGCTAGAAAAAATAAAATAAATGATCAATTAGAGAAAACCATTTATTTGTTTTTTGCTGTTATTCTGTAATAACCTTGGAAAATAACCATGGTAAAAAATTGGAAAAAAAGTGATAAATTGAATTGAAAGAATTGAAATAGAACTGTAACGCCCCATTCACACACGGCGTCAGCGTCAACGCTTCCCATTCACTTTGAATGGGTCATGTCAAGCGTTGCGGAACTGAATTGTGGATCCGTCATTGCTCGCTGCATAAGTTGGGAATTTCTCAACTTTTCAAGCACCAACTGAAGCGTCAGCCAATCAGATCGCTTTTTGCAAATACACCAGCTCAGACAGTAGCCGATTGCAGACTAATTTCATTGGCTGACGCTGCTATGACAATCGTGTCAGCCCCAACTTCAGACACGCCCTCTGTCAAGTGTTGATGCTGAAGCCCCTTGTAAATCGGGCATAATGCAGTCAGTTTGTTACACCTACAGAATGTTTGTTTTCCAATCAAAATGAAGCAACCAACAGCCCTGTAAAATAAGAATGACTTAATAATCAGTAATTAAGAAAAATCATGTTCAATCCCTCATATCTTCTGTCAGGTGCGGTTCCAGCATGAGGTGTATCCTCAGGTGGCTCCAGAGGATGGCATTTTAACAGAGCAGCCCGTGTCCAGACAGGTGTTCTCAGTGCAGGATCTGGAGATACGAGACAGGCTGGCTTCTTCCATGATGAACAAGTTCCTCTACCTGTACTCTAGCAAAGAGATGCCCAGGAAAGCTCACTCTAACATGGTAAGCTCAAACACACAGCAGACAGGTGTATGTAATATCTACAAGGTGGTTTTTAATGTATCGAATGATCTTATCTGAAATGAGTATGTGCTGTCTCTGTATATCAGTTGACCGTCAGAGCTCTACATGTGTGTCCGGAAGCAGGTCAAGCGCCTCAGGAGTGCTGTCTGCGTGTGTCAATAATGCCCCTCCGTCTAAACATTGATCAGGTATACAACAAATCAGCCCTCTTCGTATTGCATAGTTCAGACTGCTGACTAAATGTCAGTAAGGTTACATTTTCTTCCCTTTTTCTGTACAGGATGCATTGTTTTTCCTGAAGAACTTCTTCACCAGTTTGGCAGCAGAGGTTGAGCTGTTTTCTCCACCAGAGCAGGAAGGTAACAGTCAAATATGGAACATTAAATCTGGTCCAGTTCAGTTGAGAAACACTGACTTGATGCAAAAGTTAACAAGCAAAATGTGCACATTTAGATTAGGTCATAGGCATGCAAGCATATTTCCTACACTCCAATAGTTTCAGTTTGCTTTAAAATAATTTGTTTAAGCTTGAGTATTAATGATAATGATATTTATAGTGCATACAACTCTACAATTTATGTTTGTTTTTATTTAATTTTTTAAAATTCAGTTTAATTTTAGATACTGGTAAATTTAAAGCATTTGTTATGGAGCGAAGGATCCATATTTATAATGTATGAAAATATTTAGGTTTATTTTACCAATACTGATTTTATTTTTTTTACATTTTTTTCTGAATGAATTATTTAATACGACGGCAGTTTCGACACATTACAGTTTATAGTCAGATGTGACTTAATTTTACAAATAAATACAATAATTAATACCCGAGATAACATCCTCCTCTTGATAGCTAAATTTATTACTGAAAACCATTGATAAAATAATTACATTATGGTAAAATAAAAATAATATTCATTTCAATGTTGTTATAGTATTCTGTTGTTAGCATAGCAACTATAAACTATTGAATCTAATAGTCTAATAATAAACTATTGTATTGCTGTTTGTTTGGCATGCAGAGTTCTTATTCTGTGCTGAATACAGTTGTTTCAGTTGTTGCAGTTGTTTCATCTATTTAATGATTTGTTGTAGCATTCTGTGTGTCGATGAAGAAACCACCTGGCCCTGAGGTTTCCTGCAGTTTTTCCAAATACAATGGTGGAGCAGGTCAAGACCCTGCACCCATCATCTCAGTGCCAACACAAAGTCGTGCCAGTCCAAGCCTCATCCGCACCAGCAGCCAAGACAGCACCGCAGAGACTGACACTGCCTCTACATCTTTCACTGACCAGCCCATATTCTTCAGGTGTGTGTGAGATGAGTTCAAAACCATTTATTTCCGTCTGTAGCAGAGTTCATCAGTCCTGTTCATAAAGGGAAACCTTCCTCCAGAGTTTAGATCCAGTACATCTGCCTGGAAATTTCTTGTGATATTTCTTGGTTAGCTGGAATCTAGGAACATGATCGAGCATTTCTAATCTACAGGGTCTCAATTTATTAACATTCACTGCAAAATCCAGCTTCTGAAAATTATCGACTGAAAATGGCTTTTCCTTTTTTCATCTGAAAGAGAAAAACAGCTGAAAATATGTGCTGAAAAAATGTTATCCCTCGCCAGTCGTAGTCATTACACAGAGTGAAATGGCTTTCACACCGGATGCGGAAAGCGCTGCACTATGATACCCATAAATTTCATTGCACTATGCCCTGGTTTGTTGCCATGTGGAGTGTGCGCTCCAAGGTCAAAGTTCAAATAGCCCAATAATTTGATTTGTGGAAATTTGTTCATGCACATGTATACTTTTTCTATTCATGAGCCAAACTTGCTTACCAGAAAAAACCTGTAAGTCAGCTTAAATAACATGCTGACAGGACATTTCTATGTAGTAATTATTCCTGCTTTTTTTTTGTTTAAATCAGTATCACAAGTTATTGTGTTTAATTTAAAAAGTATTTCAAAATAATATTTTTTTTAATACAATAATAAATAATTATTTTCAGCTTTGGTCTTGTGCCAAGTGCATCCAGAATTTTCAGATTCAGCCCAGAATTTTTATTTTGGTGCATCGCTAATGATTTATGTTGCTTATTTTTTTTTGTAGAGAGTTCCGATTCACTTCGGAGGTGCCAATTCGGTTAGATTACCATGGAAAACACATGGCCATGGAGCAGGTGAGCCATAATTGAAATTCTTTTTGTAAACATTATATTTGATTTAGAATGTATTGTTTATTAAAATAAACTGATATATAGTGTATTTACAGTGCTCACAATATATAAGTACACCCCCCACAAATTTCTCATTTAAATGAAGATTTTCTATAGGATGCTTTACAATATTATATTTGTGCATATACATTAGATTAGTCAATACTGAGGCCAAATCTCCAGATAATCTTAACAAATTAACTTACAATGATGGTTCAAAAATTAGTCGCTCAAATGTATAAGTTAGGGAAAAATATTAAATACAATTTTCAAAAATAGCAAAGATCAAGAGAAGCACAATTTTTTTGTTGAAGTGTTGTAGTTTGTAATTTTTTTTTGCAATATTTTGCATAATTTTAAATGTTTTATCTTTTCATTTCTAAAGATGTTCTGTGATTAAAATATTATTTTAATAAATTTACCTGTTTAATAAATCTGTTTTGTTCAAATGCACCAATATATATTAACCATATTCACTGAGAAATGGATAAATATATTCATTTTCAAAATGGGGTGTACTCATATATGCTGAGCATTTTTTTTAATTTGTGAACTGTAAAACAAGCACAGTGACATCAGTAATAAATACTCTACGGCTCTTTGGAAGTTCAATCTCAATATACATTTTGACCAAACCACTGAATAAACCTAAGGCCAGACAGAATATGCAGACATTTTTTAGCTTTTTTCTGTAATTAATAGATATAGTAGTAGATATATCTACTATAAGACAAAATATTACTCTACAAACTGTATTGCAGATAAATCATATAAATATTTGCATATCATTCAGTATTGTTACTGAAATGAATATAAGAAATTTATAAATAAATATTTCCACACATCTACACAAGAAAATAATTTGATTGAATGATGGATTAAAAATTCTGTGAATTCTAGATTCCACGTGGGCCTATCTTCCCTGAACCTAAAGTTCACTGTGACCACATCGATTTACCTTGATTTCACATAACTTTTACCTCTTTTGTGGAACTGTGCTGTACCAGACTCGAATCAGAGTGCTCTGAATCACAAGTACAACACAGTACAAAGTGAGCTACTGGGCAAACGTTTTTAATAACAAATTATAGATGGTGTTGTTTTGTGGTATTTATTTGGTGCTGTGCAAAGAACTGCATGAAAATAATCTTTTATTTGTCAATAATAAATCCCTGTAAATATCAATAGTGTTAAAAGGAACAAAAGTTGTTTGCAGCATTCTGCCCCAAAGTGTTTGTTTTACATAGAATCTGCAGTCGAATGTATGTTGAAGTAAGTGAGCCTGAGTTGGATGATTCTTTTGACTGTGTGCAAAAATAAATGAATCATGTACTAAATTAGTCAACTTTCAAACAACAATATTTTGCTGTAAAGCAAGCTTGTCTATTTCCTTGTTGTTTCGTAAACACTTAATTAAAATGTAAAATCTGAAATCCATATTTCATGGTTTTATTTTGTCTTTTTTCCTCAGGGCACATTTGCTGGCATTGTGATTGGACTGACACAGCTGAACTGCTCAGAGCTTAAACTTCGACGCCTGTGTTATAGACAAGGGTAAAAAAAAAAATATGCAATTCATAACGTGTTGTTATATTTACAGATTAATTTGAGATTATTTAAGATTTTTATTTTTCCTCCCCCAGATTATTGGGTGTTGACAAGCTCTTTTCATATGCCATTAATGAGTGGCTGAATGACATCAAGAAGAACCAACTGCCGGGGCTTCTGGGAGGCGTGGGGCCCATTCATTCTCTGGTGCAGCTGGGTTAGAAAAACAAACTCTTTCACACAATGTTTCTGCATTGACTACATAAAACATAATCCTGTTATAAAGTGCTGTTAAGCAAATATAGATCTTAATCTATAGAATATAAAATATAGTGGTCATGTGTATGTGTGTATGTGGTCATAAATCACAGTGTTAAGCAGTCTTTTACTCTTTGTTGCCACTATAGTTCAGGGATTTCGGGATCTCGTTTGGCTGCCTATTGAGCAGTACCGTAAGGATGGAAGAATAGTGCGTGGCTTCCAGCGGGGCACTGCCTCCTTCGGGACCTCCACCGCAATGGCAGCCTTGGAGCTCACTAATCGGATGGTGCGAACAATACAGGTAAACTCTCGTTTTATATATGTTCATTTTTTTTGTCTTTTTGGGAGACTTTTATTGTGTGTGAATACTTTACTTTACTCAACTGCCATATGTTTTTCATTTTTTAAAATTAGAACAATAGTAGCAATCATTGTCAACATATAACAACTCAAATTTAGATTTATTTGCTGTGCTTACCCATATCTGTTTTGTGTGTTTCGAGTAGGCGGCTGCTGAAACAGCTTATGATATGGTGTCTCCAGTGCCAGATGAGAAGGAGTGCAAAAAGATTAAACGTTACTCTCATTACTGTCTGGCCCATCAGCCAGTGGACCTCAGAGAGGGGGTGGCCAAGGCCTACAGCGTAGTCAAAGAGGTATGGGTCCTTGTTTGCCTTATAATGTTAAGATTGTTAATGCTGTTGTATGTTGATTTTGAAAGAGATAGTTCATCCAAAACAGAAATGACCATAAATCATTTTAAATAATAAATAATTTTAATAATCCATGTTTATTTTCTAAAGATAAAATGACCACTTTAAGCGATAAACATTTTATTAATCACAAATTACCAGTGATCATATACAGTATAAAGTCACAATAGAATATTCTTAGTCATTTAAAGGCACATTTTTTTTCATTAAAATATTGAAAATCCACTACAACTGTGTTATAGTGCTCAGCATATATAAGTACACCCCTCACAAATCTATCTTTTAAATTCATATTTTTAATAGGAAGCTATACAAAATTATATTTGTGCATATACATTAGATTAGTCAGTACTGAAGCCAAATCTGGAGCTTATCTAATAAAATAACTTACGATAACAGTCCAAAAACTAGTACACCCAAATGTATATGTTATAGAAAAATATTAAATACAAATTGAAAAAAGAGGAAAAATCAAGAGAAGCAGAAAAATAAAAAAAATTTGTTGAAATTTTGTAGGTTGTAAATTTTATTTGCACTATTTTGCTTGAATTTAATTGTATTATCTTTCAATTTCTAAATATGTTTGGTGACTAAAATATTATTTTAATAAATATATCTGTTTAATAAATCTCTTTTGTTTAAATCCACCAAAATACGTTGCCTATATTCACTGAGAAATGGATCATAATATCCATTTTCAAAATGGGGTGTACTCAATTATGCTGAGCACTGTGTATATTTTGCTGACTTATGTACTTACATTATCCTAAATGTTTCGAAGAATGTTCGAATCCAGAGAAATAAGCAATTTTAAATAGTGACATGGAGTGTGTCCTGTGCTGCCATGCTAATGACATCACACACCCTGGATTTCCAGTTAGATTTTATAGAAAACATGGAAATACCAAAGATGCTTTAATATGTTGGTGTTTAATGAGACTGCACAGAGCAGCATTAAAACAGAACTCTAAAATGTATTTACTTTGATCAAACAGCGCTGCGTCTTATTCACGTGATTGCATGACAGCTCATTTTTTTTGTGCCATGTCTCGATCATATTTTTTTTATGTTCGTATACTTTAGTATATCCATAAACCTGATTTCTGCACAAGTCTTGTAGGATGTAACAAAGACTGCCATGATTCCAGGCTCAGTCACTGCGTCATCAAACTATGCTTTTGTTTGTTGTGAATAAGCACCCTCTAGAGGCCAAAAGTACATACTTTGTCTTTAAAACATTTTTTTTCTTTATTTCCTGAAAAGCAAAATTTCAACCGACAGTCACAATGTTCATGAATTCAAAATACATAATTTAGCGGCATTTTCCACCTTTTTTCGAGCAGAGCTTAACTACTCTTCATTGAAAATAGTTGACAACACGGCATGATGAATATATGACTTAAATGAATTTTTTATTTCAAGGTGAACTGTCCCCTTTAACAGTGACCATTTAAAATAATTCACCAATACAGCTCATGTTATTTCCTCTATGTGTGTGTGTTTGCAGGGCATCACGGACACCGCTCTGACCATCTACGACACCGCCACACGTGAGCATGAACAGAGAGGCATGACAGGCGCTGTCGGTGGAGTCCTGCGGCAGCTTCCTCCAGCTGTGGTCAAACCTCTGATTGTCGCCACAGAAGCAACGTCCAATGTGCTGGGAGGAATGAGGAACCAGATCCACCCAGACGCTCGGCAGGAAGAGTCACAGAAATGGCGTTTGGGCGAAGAGTGAGCAAGTTTAACTGGACAAAAAAACTTACTCTGATAGTCTGCAATATTCATACTGGGCCATAAACCCAGGATATACTTCGTTTTTATTAAAGGGAGCCAAGTTCACCCAAAATTTTGTCAACATTAACTTTGCTTATTCTAAACCTGTTTGAGTTTCTGTCAAACACAAATGAAGATATTTAAAAAAAAAAAGGTAGTTATTGACCTCCAGTTTTGTTTTCTTTTTCTGTGGATGTCAGTGGTTACCAGTTTCCAACATTCTTCAAAATATTTTCCTTTGTGTTCAACAGAAGGAACCATACTGGTTTGGAGCAGCATAAGTGTGAGTAAATTTTAGACTTTTGTGTGAACTATCCCTTTAATTTGTTAATGCTATAGTGATCTTAAGAGACCAGATTTTGTTTGCTGTCTCTTCATTTGTTTAAAGGGTTAGTTCACCAAAAAATAAAAATTCTGCCATCATTTACATCCTTCACTTGTTCCAAACCTGTTTTTTTTATCCTGTTGAACATAAAAAAGATACACTTAAGAATGTTGGGGACAACATTTTTTTACATCCTAATATGGCTGTTTTTTTTTTTGTTTTTTTTGTTTTTTTGTTTTACAACATTCTTCAAAATATCTTGTTTTGTGTTCAACTGAAAGTTTAGAACCACTTGAGTTGTGAGTAAATGATGAGCAAGTTCTCATTTTTTGGTGAACTAACCCTTTAAAACAGGCTTTCAGTGACACAGTTAGAGAAGCAAAAGTCTGATCCCCAAATGAAGTATAAGAGACTGGAACTGTTTCTTTTTCTTCTCAAAAGCACTCGTGATTTACGTTTAACTGGAGTCAT
This sequence comes from Danio choprae, assembly GCA_903798125.1. Taxonomy (NCBI): domain Eukaryota; kingdom Metazoa; phylum Chordata; class Actinopteri; order Cypriniformes; family Danionidae; genus Danio; species Danio choprae. The sequence goes on along the minus strand of CAIGQW010056860.1, from coordinate 503,551 downwards.
CTAGTGTTGTGTGAGGAAGCCGCAGACGTGGAGACGCACAGCTCCTGCTGGAGTAGATTTCACTAGATTCCTTGTTTCTCACCCTACTATCAAACGTCTTCGTAGTGCCTTCATGTCATAGTTTATTGATATCATATGATCATCTGTTTAATGAATGAGATGGTGTAGTGTCTTGTGGGGAACAAGTGTACTGTTCTTTTTAAATCATTAACGTCTGCTACAGCTGAACTCATTTATAAAATGACTTGTGTAAGTTCTAGAGTAACAAATGGCGGATGCAAGGGAAAAATCTCACAGACAAATGTCAGGCCGTATTTCAACCCAAAATCAAGAGGGAGAAAAATGTAGTTATGCATAAATGTGATATTTACGAATAGTTGATTATTTTAATTTACACAATGTATTTTTGCTTTTTGTTCATACTACTTATTTAAAATTAGCTGAAACAACACACTTCTTGAGTTTCTTTTTGGGACAACTTAAATGTTTTATGTTCACTCAACTTAAAATTGTAATAAACTATTAAGTTAACTTAATCGATTTGCGTTGGGACGACATTTAGTGATTGTGTAGAACCCAGCAATATTTTGTCTTTTACAGTGTAGTCAAATGCACTTGTTGAAGTAATAAAAATAGTGTAACGTTTAATAAAAAATTTAATATAGGCAGATTAAAGCATATACTTTTATGATGTATGCTTAAAGAGATAGATCGCCATGTACTCTTCATTTGTAGCAAACTTGTTTGAGTTTCTTTATTCTGTTGAATCCAAAAAAAGTAACCATTGACTTTCGTAGTATTTGTTGTTCCTACTATGAAAGTCAATGGGTGCCGGTTTCTAACATTCTTTAAAGTATCTTCTTTTGTGTTCAACTGAAAATGGAGAAATGTATATTTTTTGGCTGAATTATCCCTTATTGTATCCCTTATTATGTCACATATTGTAATATATACGTCAACATCTTTTGTCATATTTGTGGATAATCTTTTTATTCTTTCAAATTTGGGATGACAGATATTTCCTGACATTTTCTTTATGGGGTAAAACATTCAAATGTGTTGGAAATGCTTAAGTTATTGTAAACACTATGAAAAGGAAAAGTAAGGAGAGCCCTGGTAGCCTTGTGCTTTTCATTACTACGGTAATCATCTCTAGCTACACTATTAACTGTTTAAATAGAAGACAGTGGCTCTAAACTGCACCGGATTGATTTTCTGTAGCTTATACAGCACAACATTGTCTAGTGTTTGTCTTTCCAGATGTTAGAAACCGTGTTAGAAACTAGTCCTTCGAGACATGTGGAATGTTCTGCGGTTATTTTTATCACTTGCACTTTGTACTTTAAGGATCCTGGGAAAAAAAACAACTTTTATTCTGTTTTCTTAAACTGTCAACACCGCATCCGTTTGAGTGACATTCCCTGACCATCTGCATTTCAAAAAGTCTTACAAATGTTTTTTTTTTTCCTCTGTATGGTTTTCCTTAAAACTGGCGACTAGGCAAGCATTTTTTTTCTTGACATGTTTGCTGTTATAAATATCAATGTTTTAGTCTGACAGATTATGATATGATTGCTGTTGTGTGAGTACATGTTTGTTTGATACATTGGGAAATTGATGAATAACAGCTAATTTTAGCTTCTTTCATTAAAATGATGAGTTCATATTTATTGTTTTTTTTGTGTTCCTCAAGTGGTACTATTTCTTGTACATAGATGTACAGGTCATTTCCCCAGTTTATACAAAAGCATGTATTCTCAAGAAAGGGAAATAAATTATTTAATGTCCATCATTTAATCTTTGTGTTTTCTATTTGTTTTTTTGATGGAATTGACATCTATCTCTCTGCAACTCTCACATGGTCGCCCACTGAAGCTAAACAGGGCTGTGCCTGGTCAGTACTTGGATGGGAGATCACATGGGAAAGCAAGGTTGCTGCCGGAAGTGGTGTTAGTGAGGCCAGCAGGGGGCACTCCACCTGTGGTCTGTGTGGGTCCTAATGCCCCAGTATAGTGAAGGGGACTCTATACTGCTCAGTGAGCGTCGTTTTTCGGATGAGACGTTAAACCAAGGTCCCAACTCTCTGTGGTCGTGAAAAATCCCCCAAATTTCCCCAACGGCCTCTGTCCATCATGGCCTGCTAACCATCCCCATATCATAATTGGCTTCATCACTCTGTCTCCTCTCCACCAATCAGCTGGTGTGTGGTGTGCGGTCTGGCGCAATATGGCTGCTGTCGCGTCATCCAGGTGGATGCTGCACACTGGTGGTGGATGAGGAGATTCCCCCCAATGTGTAAAGCGCTTTAAGTGTCTAGAAAAGCGCTATATAAATGTTAGGTATTATTATTATCTGACAAGTTATAACTTTATTAGGGGCCAAGCACTGAAGGTGTGTAGGCACCTATTATATCCGTTCCGGTTCTTATTATTATTCTTCCGGCTTCTTCCTCTTCTTTTGCTCTGGGAGTCTATGGGAGCCCTATGAATTGTTTGCAGCATTTGCGCCAACTTTGGCACACTGATAGAGGACAGTCTGATCTTTAACCACAACAAATTTGGACTCCCTAACTCAAACTTTCTAGCGCCACCACTTGTCCAAAGTGTAACTTATGTTTATCGTTTTAACTTTTAAACCGAATGGGCTATAATCAAAATTCCTTGAATTTTTTTCCTCTGATTCCTTGGCTCAAGCCGATTCAAATGCACCTATGTCACCTATGTCATTTTCCGTCATGAAAATATTTCGCTATTTCAAATTTTTTGTAAAACCTATTTGAACAAACTCATCCTAGGTCGTTTATCCAATTTTCACCAAAATTAAATGACATGATCTACAGACCATGCTGACCAAAACATATTGAATTCAAGTTGATTAGACGAATGGTTTTCGAATAACTAGTGAACAAATTTAATGTAGAGCTTGCGAAAATAGACTTAAGGTGTTATCTCCGTAACGCATAAACCTATTTACACCAAACTTAGTGTGTGTTATCACAACTATGGTCTGAAGTTAGCTGCAGAGCTTCAGCGCACTGACCCCTGATGGTCCGGAGATAAAAAAAAAAAAAATGTTTCTTTTAACTTCTGAACTGTTGGTCCAAAATTCATAAAATTGGTCTCTTTACATCCAGCAGAGCATGCCAATTGATTATCCCAGGTCAGCCATTTTGGCCGTCTGCCGTTTTGAATTATGTCAAAACCTGCTAGATTTTATGACGCATTGCCAATAACACATTTACCAACTCCTCCTAGACTGTAAGTCCAATCTTCACCAAATTTGACTCGGATCATCTTCAGACCATGTAGACCAAAAGTTCAGGAATTCATGTCGATAGACAAAATGTTGTCAAAATGTTGTCATTTAGCATAAGCGCAAACTTGATGTAATGTTGCCAGATGACATTACAGGCTGAATCATTGCAATGTTTTGGAGTATTGAAACCAAACTTAATGTGTGTGTGATCTAGACCTGACATTGACCAAACTACATCAGTTTGTGCCACCTTCTGGGTAAAATTGACAAACAATTAAATTCTATCAATAGAAATTATACAAGATTTATCAAATGACTTTTCAATAGTTTTGTCTATTTTGAGGTCTTGCAGATTCCTTGTATTATTGATATATGAACATTGACATATCCCCTAATTTACACAACTTCCTTTCCACCATCTTGAATTTGTTTGAAAATCGTTGTTTTAAACTCTCCACACATCGTTAGCCCAATTTCCACCAAATTTGGCTCAGACCATGCTGCCAAACAGTTATAGAATTTTCCAGTTGCTCTGTAGCTTGTTGCCGTGCTTGTTTATGATGTGGCCGCTGGGCTGCTTGGCCCCGATAACTGCTGCTTGTTCATTCATTCATTTTCTTTTTGGCTTAGTCTCTTTATTAATCTGGGGTCGCCACATCGGAATGAGCCGCCAACTTATCCAGCATATGTTTTACGCAGCAGATGCCCTTCCAGCTGCAACCCATCACTGGGAAACATCCATACACACTTATTCACACACATACATACACTATGGACAATTTAGCTTACCCAATTCACCTGTACCGCATGTCTTTGGAATTGTGGGGGAAACCGGAGCACCCGGAGGAAACCCATGCAAACACTGGGAGAACATGCAAACTCCACACAGAAATGCCAACTGATCCAGCCGGGGCTCGAACCAGCAACCTTCTTGCTGTGAGGCGATTGTGCTACCCACTGCGCCACCGTGTTGCCCTGCTTGTAGCTATATTTCTTATTCTTATTCTTATTATTATTATTAATATAGTTTAGTATGTTTTGGTTTAATAATATCACAGAATGAAGTCATGTAGCATATATATGCTCCTCCTAAATCATACATTGTTAGTCATGAAATAATGATTAAGTCTAATTTGAATCTTTTGTGTGTGTGCGTGTGCGTGTGCGTGTGCGTGTGTGTGTGTGTGTGTCTGTCTGTCTGTCTGTCTGTCTGTCTGTCTGTCTGTCTGTCTGTCTGTACAAGTTAAATAAACATTTGCATTAAATTGTCTGTATTTTATTTAATTTTAGTTATAAAGAAACATGTTCTGTCTGTTCCTACCTTCCTGTCAACTCTGTTACATCAGTTATAAAAAAAAAAGCGTATCTGTTATGACTTTCTCCAAGTGATGTCACATCCTCTGGAAGGAAAGTCTGAAAGGCATTGAATGGCAAAATGTCTAGGACCACCAGATTATTTCTTTTTCGACTCTGTTATCTATTATCACTTATTGTGATATGTCAGTGAATCTCTCATTCACTCTTTAGAAACAAAAATATGATTTTTTTTTGTTTTTTTAACCATCAAATTTTGTTTTAGACATGCCGAGTGGTATCTGGTTTGAGATTAGCATCTTAAGCTAAAGCACAAAATGGTGGAAAATGTCAACTCGTTATTATCAACTGTGTTGTGGTTTAAAAGATTTTTAACAAGTTAAACAACATTTAGTAAATTTTTTACATTAACAATAGACTCACTTTACTCTAAATTATACATTTGTTATGTCACTCCAGGTTAAGGAAAATGGATGGAAAATGCTCAAATATGTACCTCCGATTCTGGAATCAGTCGTATATTAGATGTCAAATTTTCCTTTGTTTATCAGAAATATTACAGATTTTCTTGACTAGCTTTTGAAGCAAAAATCCTGATGACAAAACTATATAGCAAAGTCCCTTTTCACAAACAGACACACACAAAAAGACAATCTCAGGTTTGTTTAGCAATATTAGCTATGAAATTGAGTCTGTGTGCTAGACGCCAAGTTGCTTTCATGGGAAATTCAACATCTGGACCAAGGGCTGTGTAATACTTGCATGATGCCTTGCCTTTCTATGAAATCACAAATTAATCACAGAAATGCCCACTGGCTTAAATTGCTTGCTTAAAACATTTTTGAAAGCTGGAAACCACAGCTGGGTGTCCATCAACGCTGCTGTAATTTATATGCAGAAACACTCATATGAAACAATGTTGTGTTGGGCAACATTACTGCTTATTATACTATAATGAATGCTGCTGAATGCTAAATTACACTACCTGACAAAAGTCTTGTCGTTGATTCCAGTTGTAAGAGCAACAAATAATAACTTGACTTCCAGTAGATCATTTGGAAAATTGGCAGAAGGTAGATTTTTCTGATGAATAATCTGTAGAACTGCCTCAAAATCATCTCAAATGCTGCAGAAGACCCATACCCACATGGACCCAAGATTCTCACAGAAATCAGTCAAGAGTGGATGGCAACATCAACAGCCTGTGGTATCAAGACATTTGTGCTGCCCATTACATAACACCCCACAGGAGAGGGCAAATCAGCAGGATAGCACTCCTCATACTTTAGCCTCCAACATTAAAGTTCCTGAAAGCAAAGAAGGTAAAGGCACTCCAGAATTGGCCAGCCAAGTCACCAGACATGAACATTAATGAGCATGTCTGTGGTAAGATGAAGGTGGAGCCATTGAAGTTGAATCCAGAAAACCTTGATGAACTCTGGGAGTCCTGCAAGAATGCTTTGTTTGCCATTCCAGATGACTTTATTAATAAGTTATTGCAGAGATGTATGGATGCAGTCCTGCAAGCTCATGGGAGTCATACACAATATTAATCCACTGCACCATGACTTTATATTCTTTACTGTACATTATTTCTGTTAAGTGACAAGACTTTTGTCTAAGTAAAGGCAGACCTTACTGTCCTAATTAAATAATTAAAAATAATTGTAGAGGTTTTGAGCACATTAATCTTCAATATCACTATGTCGAATGATTTCAGTTGTTTCTCCGCCTACAACAGTCAAGAATATATAGAAAACAGATGAGATGTGCTTTGGATGAGATGTGTAAGAATCTAGTATTATACACAAGAGCAATTAAAAAACCAAACAAAAAAACCCCAAATGAAATATTTCTTGAATTATCTGAACATCTTCAGGTGTGGTAACCATAAACTCAAAAATGACTTTTGCTGCTTGTTCAAACTACTTATTTTAACTTATTTTAAATGTGTTTGAAATAGCACAATTCTTAAGGTTTTTTGGGGACAACTTATTTGTTTTATGCTCATTTCACTTTTATTAGTAAAAATGACTAAGGTAACTTAATCAATTTGTGTTGGGACAACATGAAGGAATTGTGTGGAACCCAACAATTTTTACACTGTTGTATAATCTGAATAATTAATTCCAGGCTGGTGAATTATTAGAAAATATTCCACAACTGAGGTGTAACGGACACGTCATAGCTGCATCAGCACCTCAGATGTGCATTATTTTCTAATAATTCAACAGAGCAGAATGAATTATTCTTACATAATGGATTACATTTTGGTTTGTTTCTTGCCAAACCCTTCTAAATGCCTGCAATATATATATTAGTAGTATACAGTAGTATACATATTGTAAAGAAACGTATAGTGAATTACCAATGTTTAATTTTAAATCAATTGTTCAGAGGTTGTCATTGTGAATTTTTAAGGATTTGATCAATTCTGTTGTGTACCACTTGTATTTACCTATTTGTGAAATCTCCATTTCATCTTTAAGGGATAGTTCACCCTAAAAAAAAATAAAATTCTGCCATGAAATACTCACTTTACTTTACTAGTTTAAAACCTTGTTGTGTTTTTTTTTTTGTTAGTTGAACCTGAATTCAATTCAATTCAATTCAATTCAAGTTTATTTATATAGCGCTTTTTACAATATAGATTGTGTCAAAGCAGCTTAACAAGTTCAAGTAAAGTCCAGGTTTTAGAGTTTAGTTCAGTTCAGTGTGGCTTAAGTTTCACTGCTGAAAGTTCAAACACTGAAGAGCAAATCCACCGAAGCGCAGCTCCACAAGTCCCAATCCGAGCAGGCCAGTGGCAACAGTGGCGAGGAAAAAACTTCACCAGTTAACGAAGAGAAGGAAAAAAAAACCTCGAGGGAAACCAGGCTATGTTAGGCATGGTCATTTTCTTCTGGCCAAACTTCCTATGTGGAGCTGCAGTCTAGGCGCCGGCTGGAGAAGCTGGACATCCATCGTGTAAGCTGCAGGTGAATATGTAACCATTAACTTCCATAGTATTTGTTTTTCCTATGGAAGTCAATGGTTACCTGTTTCCAATGTGTTCAACTGAGCCAAAAAAAAAAGTTAAATTGTTTTGGAACAAGTGGACGATGAATATATTATTATATGATTAACATTTTTGGGTGAACTATCCCTTTAACTAAATGATTTCTTCCATTTTTTTAAAGATTCAAAATGTTATTTTTTTAACATTGTATTTCGCAGCTGCCTAGCTAGAATGAATTTTAAGCTGATTTATGAATTAGCTGATGCTAACACTTTTTTAAACTGTAGTTTTGTCATTTTTCTCCAACTGAAATTATATTGTCATGTTAAACTTTGAGGACATTTTGAACTTTGTCCGGCGCTGGCTTTAAAAATGGAGACGTGAGGTTGGACACGTTTTGTTCCCCATAGTAATGCCCGCATAGTGTGTGTTTTGTCACAGATGAAGTGGATTAGATAAGCACCTGTCAAATACACTGTGTCAGATGTTTAGCAGTAACACTTTTCACTCAGTAATTTATGATAGGTCATCCCAAAATGAACATTTTGTCATGATTTACTCATCCTCCATTTGTTTCAAATATTTATTGATTGATTTATTTTTTAATTTTTTTACTTTAAACACAAAAAGAAGATATATTAAAGAACACTGAAAACTAGTAGACAGTATTGGTTTGAGCTCTGTTCATGATTGTGGATTTTTCATTTGTTTCCTACTAGTCTACAGTAAGAAACATCATTTATTTTTATTTACTTTATACCCAGGGTTTAAAAAAAAAAAAATTTTTACTGTTCTCTGAATTACACCTTTGGCAAACACTGTTTTAAAGATATATAAATTAAAGATAAATAGATGTCATGGATGGATGGATGGATGGATGGATGAATAGATAGATACTGCTGCAGGCAAAGTGTTGTTCAGTAAAATTCTAATTGCATGCGAAAAAAACAATTTATTCAAGCTATTTTTTAATTAATCAGTGTCTACAAAAACTTTCTTGCTTTTTTCAAATCTGTCATAATGTATTTACAATAATCTACAAAATGTCAGTCTGTCTAAGCTGGCTTTTATGTGTCATGGTGTACTTGATTATATATATAGTGTATAGATGTATTTATTTATAGAACATGACCATGCATATTTAGTATATAAAACACACATGCGCAAACTGGTTGCATTTACTTGCTGGTAAAAACAAAATGTATGTGCTCTGGGAAGGTCGCAGAAGTTTACATCTGTGTTATCTCAAGAAATGATAACGCTATATCTGTAGGCCTATTTATTTTCCAGCTTGCTTTTTTTCTGGGGTTTCCCAATGGCGGGTGTTGCTCTGGGCTGCAGTATAAATAATATTTCACAGATCATTCAGCCACACGAATCCTCCAATTGTGTTCAGGCACAATGAAGCTTCTGATTCTGGTGGCACTCTTTGGACTGGGTTTTGCCCAGCACAACCCGAACACGAAAAATGGTAGGACGTCTATTGTTCATCTGTTCGAGTGGCGTTGGGCAGACATAGCAGAAGAATGTGAGAGATACCTGGCACCAAATGGCTATGGAGGAGTTCAGGTGTGTTTGAAATGATTTCCATGAGCATTGGGATTGTAATAGCATTTGGTGAATAAGAACAAATGTTTTTGAAGAATTATTTTTTATAAGTTGTGTTTTTAATAAGGATTATTTCCAAACAGATCTCTCCCCCAAGTGAACACGTTAAGCTGGCCAATCCTTGGCATCCTTGGTGGCAGAGATATCAGCCAATCAGCTACAATCTGTGCTCCAGATCAGGAACTGAAGCAGAACTTAAAGACATGATCACACGCTGTAACAATGTTGGGGTAATGTAAAACTAAAGCACATAGAATTGTACCTACTCAGTGGGCACAGAAGACATGTCAAAAATGCAAATCGAATTGATGTCAATTGACTTCCTTGATGATCTAACATTGGCATCAAAAAACACATCAAAAATTGATTACAGGTCAATTAGATGTTAATCTTTTGAAATATAGTTTGATGGGATACAAAAATCCAGTGTAAATACGCAAATGAAGTTTTCAGATGAAAAAAAAAGCTATAATGTTTTTAGGGTTGTAATTTTGGTTCTTCAATGTGTTGATGTTAAATGGATGTCAAGGTTTTTACACCAAATCGATTAGTATTTTTGAATGTTTTTTATGTCATTTTGACATCAAGGTGCCTGCTGGGTATTAATAGACAAATGACACTAAAAGACATACATGTACTTCTGAGATCAATGCATCTTCCTTCTACACTTTCTTCCTTATTAACGTTGTTCATAGTATTATTTCGTTGGTGCAGGTGAACATTTACGCAGATGTGGTCATCAATCACATGTGTAAATCAATTCATGGAGCTGGAACTCCTTCAAGCTGTGGATCACATTTTGACGCCAATAAGGAAGACTTCCCCACTGTTCCCTACTCATATATGGATTTCAATGATGGCAAATGTAAATCAGCCAGCGGACAAATTGAAAGCTACACCGATATTTACCAGGTTTGTTTTCTGTACTCTTCTCCTACATAATAAGCAATGCATAACATAGATTTGCAAGTAGCAATTTGGTGGCCAAGCACAACAGGTTCAGAATGAGGACTTAAAGGGCTAGTTCACCCAAAAATAAAAATTATCTCATAATTTACTTACCCTCAAGATATCCTATGTGTGTATGACTTTCTTCTTTCTGTCAAATACAGAGTCAGAGTTATTTAAAAAAATTAAAATTTAAACCTTTTTCAGCTTTATGGTCAGATGATTTTTTTAAGCAGTCCAATAGATGTCCAATAAAGTGCATCCATCTTACATAGGTCTCAAACTCGATTCCTGGAGGGCCGCAGCTCTGCACAGTTTTGGTCCAACCCTAATCAAACACAGCTGATGCAACTAATAAAGGCATTCAAGACTACTAGAGACTATTAAGCAGGTGTGAGTTGGAGGTGGTTAAAGCTAAACTGTGCTGAGCTCTGGCCCTCCAGGAATTGAGTTTGAGACCATTGATCTATAATCATAGTGCCTCACATGGCTCTGGAGAGTGAATATAGGTCCCTGTTAGTGAATCCATGCATTTTTGTTAGAAAAATATCCATAGTTAAAACTTTATAAACCGTTTCATGTACGTCAACCAGCATCTGTCATCTTTTTCTTTTGATGTGCATTTTTTGGCACTATCAGTTGGACAGGACTACGTGTTGACCGTCTCTCTTCACGGTGCTTCCAAATTCATTTTAATGGTTCATGTGCTTTACACTCAAGAGATTTAAAAAAACTTGGCACTGATGCACCAATTTATAAAATTTATAAAATAATACTGTCTATGAAGGGTCAAAGAGCTTTCAGATTTCATCTAAAATATTTTGATAATTTGTATTCCAATGATGAATGAAGGTCTCGGGGGTTTGGAAAGACATGAGGATGAGAAATTAATAACAATGTTACTTGCCCAACTTACTCTTTAAGGCATTATATGTGTCTTGGACAGGTCAGAGATTGCCGTTTGGAAGATCTCCTGGATCTGGCCTTGGAGAAGGACTATGTTAGAGGAAAGGTGGCAGAATACCTGAACAAGCTGATTGAAATGGGTGTTGCTGGATTCAGAGTAGATGCTTGTAAGCACATGTGGCCTGGTGATCTCAGTAATGTCTACAGCAGGCTCAAGACCCTGAATACCAAGTGGTTTCCATCTGGTACCAAGCCCTTCATTTATCAAGAGGTATTTCCATCCCGTTTCAATCCCATCATCTTTTGAGCAAAGAGATTATACATTCACTACATGGTGCATGAAGCATTAACACAACACATTACAGGTTATTGATTTAGGTGGGGAGCCCATTAAAGCCAGTGAGTACTATGGACTGGCAAGAGTGACAGAGTTCAAACACAGTGCGAAAATAGGCTCAGTGGTCCGTAAATGGGATGGAGAGAAGCTAAGCTATCTGAAGTATGTAACAATAACTTCAATTATGTGATAAGTAGATCATAATAAACAGATGACTTGTCCTGTATTTGTGCTTAGCAATGTTTTAGATTAATAAAAGGTTATTAGAGGAGTTATGAAGTGTTTTGTTGTAGAAACTGGGGAGAGGGCTGGGGTTTCATGCCCTCTGACACAGCCTTGGTTTTCGTGGACAATCATGATAATCAGAGAGGCCATGGAGCTGGTGGAGCTTCTGTTTTGACATTCTGGGACTCCAGGTGAAATATTAATAGTCTGCTCTTAGTCATTTTTGTGCAAGAAATCTTACTATTAACAGTAATTTTTACAGTAGATTTTTTTTCACACCGTGTTTTAACACTAGGTTATATTCATTCTGAAACCTGCTTTATCTGGAATTAAAAGCTGGTTTTAGAATGAAGATAACCTAGGGTTAAACACTGTGAATAACCTTAAGTGATAAAAATCAAATCATGAAAAATGAGGCACATTTGTTGTTTAGAAGAATAGCACTGATTATATATAGCACAGATAGCACTGTTTTTTACCTGGGTTTATGAAACTCATTCCATAGAAGTTTGTGGTTTTAACCTCGCATTCTGGTGCTAAACTTGTACAATGTGAAGCAATGCACTTTTAAAATATTACCACTAAGCAGTCAATAGTGTGCCTCATATTTGCATATTTGGACACTAGCGGAAACACTGCACTTTGAAGAAAGAAACATTTTCTTCATTTTTACTATTTCATCCTTTAAAATATGTAAGATGAGGATCCTTACTAGGGCCATTAAACATTAAAATGTTCATTGCAGTCGTTCAATCAGTCACAATGACACCTTAAATATGTAAATGTTACCCTTGGGTTGTAAATGTACAGTGTGAAACATCATATGGTAACTAGATTTATGAGATGCAAATGTTGGAGTTTATTGCTTTGAAATGGACATGTCACTTATGATTATACATAAGTTTAAAATATATATTTTTATTTGTAGTTAAAACAGCACCCGTCAAGGACAAGATAACATCTACTGGAATTATCCCCAGAAAACAGAAAAATCTGTTTATTCATCCATTATTTATGGTTACTTAGAATGAAACATTTACCTCTGGTAAAGCAATGTGAATTGTAAATCAAGATAACTCAAGATTCTGTTTAAACAGTGTTTTGAATGACCCTAGGTTCAACTGTGAAAAGCTCTGTTGTGTATTTTTTAGGTTTTATAAGATGGCTGCAGGGTTCATGTTGGCTCATCCATACGGTGTGACCAGAGTCATGTCTAGTTACCAGTGGGATCGTAAAATCGTGAATGGAAAGGTAATAGTGCTAATTTAAATAGGATTTCTGACCAGCTTACATGGATACACATATATTGTTTTCACCACTTATGAGTCCAATTTCTTAAATTATACACTTGCACATGGCACAGGATGAGAATGACTGGATGGGACCTCCAAGCTTTTCTGATGGATCCACTAAGCCAGTACCCATCAACCCAGACTCCACCTGTGGGGACGGCTGGGTATGTGAGCACAGATGGCGCCAGATTAGGTGGGTCTGAGTTTTGGTCCTTCAATTTTTTTTCATAAAATGCAATTCTCATAATACTATATTCTTCTCCCTAGAAATATGGTGATCTTCCGTAATGTAGTCAATGGTCAGCCACTCTCCAACTGGTGGGACAACGGTAATAATCAGATTGCCTTCAGCCGTGGCAGCAAGGGATTTATTGTCATCAATAATGACAATTGGTGAGGAACTTGAAAATTCATACATGAGTAATGATCATGTTTACAGTTTAACAAAACACATTTAGCACACACTAGCTCCATTGAGTGCATTGTATCTGACATTGCATCTCTGAGACATGCAATGTCGGCTTGCATACGCAAGTCTGCATCCAGATACTATTGGCATTAATCCTCAGTTCTTAACTGGATTTGTTTCTCAGGGAACTGAATGTGACGCTGAACACTGGCCTGCCATCTGGGACATACTGTGACATCATCTCTGGAGAAAAGAGCGGGAACAGTTGCACAGGGAAACAGGTGTCAGTGGATTCTGATGGACAAGCCTTCTTCAGCATCAGCCACACCGAAGAAGATCCGTTCATGGCCATCCACGCTGACTCCAAACTGTAGATTCTGTCATGATGAATTATAATAAAGCAACTGAAAAATGATTTCTGTGCTCTTGTGTTTTGTCTCCAGTTAAGTATTTATAGTGTAAAATGTAAATTGCTTGAGACTGTCAATCATCTTTGTGCAAGAATCTTACTTTTAACAGTCATTTTTACAATTTCACATTGTTTAGACCTCTGGGGTGTAAGGTGATTTTAGGGCTTTGGAATGTTTGGATATGCTTTTGTGCTTATTTCTTCTGCTTATAACATACCCTTGGCTACCTCAAGCCTGAAATGATGGTACAGATAACAGATCACATGGTCAGAACAGTGGCAACCTGCGATCAGACTGGAGAGTTTTCCTAAGAATTGTTTCTTGTAGCCTGATCTTTAGTGCGACGGCAGATGGTCTGGACTCCTTCGCAGCTTTTATTGGTCAAAGACTTTCTTTCTTTCTTTCTTTCTTGCTTTCTTTTTTTCTTTTTCTTTCTTTCTTTCTTTCTTTCTTTCTTTCTTTCTTTCTTTCTTTCTTTCTTTCTTTCTTTCTTTCTTTTTTTTTCTTCATAAGGGATATTTTACTTTGTTGTTAAAACACACAATATGCATTTCTCCCATTAATCCTGTCGAATTCAGCCGAGAGATGGAAAAACTTCAAAGCTCCCAATCAAATCTCCAAAGCTCTTTCAAAACTGATGAATGTAGATGACAAAAGGAACTGTTGTGATTATGTAGTGAAATTGTTAACAGAGTTTCTCCAAGTTTCTCCATAACTGGCATGAAATTGGAGTTAAATAGATAATCTGCAACTTGGTTGCACTTGTAAGTGACTGTTGAGAAAAAAGTATGAAATGGGGTAAGGGGATATAGATGTTTGGCTGAGGTGTAGCTGGTCACTAGATTGAAACAACCCAACATTTTTTAATGTGTAGATAAGAGATCATTTCCAAAACTGACCCTTTATCCTAAAAGTTAGTTCACCCAAAAAAAGAAATTTGTGTTAATTAATCATACTCAAGTTGTTCTAAACTCCTGAGACCTTCATTCATTTTCAGAACACAAATTAAGATATTTTAGATGAAATTTGAGAGCTCCCTCATCCTCCAGTTACAGCATTGGTCCGGAGATCAGGAACCGAAAACACTGTCAAAACATTCCATCATGATGTGCATTTATTACAAGGATTACAATGCTTGCATGTTACGCTGCTGCAGCTAATGTGGTAGTAAACATGGATCCTGATGATGTGAAGTGAAATCTTTGGTGAACAAAAGTCATTTTACAGCTTTTTTGCCACACAAAAGTGTTCTTGAACTTTAACTTTTGGTTCCTTTTCAGGACTTTGGACGTCTCAGGACCGTTGCTGTCTATGGAGGCTCAAAGAGCCATGGATCTCTTCTACAATTTCTTAATTTTGTTTTCTGAAAGTTAATGAAGGTGATTGAAACAACACAATGGTGAGTAATTAACAATTAACAATGGCATTTTAATTTTTGAGTGAACTTATACTATAAATCCTGCTCTATTCTGAATGTGAGCCAATATAGAGAAGATTATACATTTAACCAGATAATAAGTGTACAACACAAATATATCTGTCATGTAGTTGAGTGTACTGTTGTCAGGTGTCTATTCTGTGTTGTTCTGTGGTTCCCATGTTCATTAGTTTCACCTGTGTTTATCCCCTGTATGTAATCAGTTTAATTACGTCCCTTGTATTTATACCCCTGAGTTTGTCTCTTTCCTTGTCCGGCATTGTATAGTCTACATGTCGTTGTATTGTCTGGTTGTCTTTCCGTGCTGTCTTCACCCCATGTCCTTCCAGAGTCTCCCGTGTTTCCAGTGCCCTTGTATTGAGTGAGTGCTTGTAAATAAATTCGTGTTTTGTTAAATCCCGTGTTCCTGTGCCTTCATGTGGAAGTCGAAATGTGACAACTGTAGGTTAAAAGAAAACACAAAGCCACAAAAGAAAACTAGATATTTTCTGGATATTTTTGTCAACATTTGCCCAGAAAAATATCATCCCACATTTCCTGATTGTTGATCTTTCACATACTGTGCTTTACTTTTTATGTCAGTACACACGTTTAACTGGACCAGTTTTACCTGAAAATCTTTTATTATTATTAGAGGTAGCCTACATCTTTAATATAATGAAGTTTATATGATTTTACTAAGTATTAAAGCATGTTAAACTATGAAGACATTATGAGACATTGACAGCATTAGTCAGCAGGTGGCAGACTGGAACAGCACATCATAACAGTCAAGCTGAACCTACTGTATATAAAGGGTTGAATTCTAATCTAGACACTGTTAACATCTTTGACAATCTGTCTTACGCTACAGGAAATTATTTCAACTTTGTTTTCTGATATAAAATGTTTCAACTCCAAATGGTTTTATTTCAATATGACATATAGGTAAAGTTCCCCAAAATATGAAAAATTGTCTCACTATTTACTCAACCTCAGGTGGTTCTAAACCTTAATGTTTTTGTCTTTATTTCTGTTGAATGCGATATTTGGTATAAGATATTTTGAAGAATGTTATCAACTTGCAACCATTCCATAGTGTGTTCCATTTGTGTTCCACAGAAAAAAGAAACTCAGAAAATTTGGAAACAAGTGAAAGGTGAGTAAATGATGACAGAATTTTCAGCTTTGGGTAAATTATCCCTTTATAACGAGTAAAAAAAAATGGTTAATTAATTTTTAAAAGAATGACTTCAAGTAGTCTTATTTTGCAGGAAATTTTTTTATTTTTTACATTAAATACACAGAGTTTATTCATTCATTCATTCATTTTCTTTTCGGCTTAGTCCCTTTATTAATCTGGGGTCGCCACAGTGGAATGAACCGCCAACTTATCCAGCATATGTTTTACACAGCAGATACCCTTCCAGCTGCAACCCATCACTGGGAAACACCCATACACACTCATTCACACACATACACTGCGGACAATTTAGCTTACCCAATTTACCCATAGAGCATGTCTTTGGACTGTGGGGGAAACCGGAGCACCCGGAGAAAAGCCACGTCAACATGGGGAGAACAAACTCCACACAGAAATGCCAACTGACCCAGCCGAGGCTCGAACCAGCGACCTTCTTGCTGTGAGGCAATTGTGCTACCCACAGCGCCACCGTGACGCCCATTACACAGAGTTTATTAATAATAATAATAATAATAATAATAATAATAAACAATCAAAATGTATTACTTTTGCGCAATATGTTGAATGAGTAGCCAAGTAATCTAAGCTAAAACGTATATTTATTAAGTTTTATATTCAAAATCATTGCAATGTTTCTGGTAGACACTGAGTGATGATATTGTTTTCATGTCACATCCTGTAACAACCAACAACAGTTTCAGTCTCGCATGACACTCAATCTACTCAGTCTACACTCTTGAATTGATTAGAACATGATTAGAAACGTAATACCAATAATTATTTTCGTCTATTGGTGGCAAGGTATGCATATTCACAATTTCCACCATGATTTACTTATAACAATTCATATTATTATTCTCATGTACTGCATTTTTGCTCAGGGACCTCAGCTGGAAACGATGTTTTACAAAGTCCTGCTGTTCTTTATGAATTGAAGGGCAAATCGGCCCAAATCGACTGCACGCACAAAAAAGGTTCAACCTACACACAGATGTACTGGTACAGACAGCGGCAGGGACAAATGATGAGACTCGTAGTGTTCACAACTTCTTACAGCAATCCAGATTATGGAGATTCTGAGCCAAACAAATTTTTGGCCAACAAAACAGTTCCTGAGAATGGATTGCTGACTGTGAAGAATCTGGAGCCAGAGGATACTGCCATATATTTCTGTTCAGTGAGTGTTGCCACAGTGTTTCAAACTCTAGAGAGAGATGTACAAAAACAGGTGTCTTTAAAAAAAAAAACATTGATCAATAGGAGGCAGTGTAGTGCAGCTAATCGTCAGCATCATTTGAAACTAGTATAACTAAGATCAGTACTTCCTGACTGTACATTTCAATTCATAACATGAGCACTTAGTAAAACAGACAAGATGATTAATAATTTCCTTAGCATTTTTGTGTATCTAATGATGCTAACCAGTATGTATAAACAAAATATTGAGCATCCACATTTTACAGATTAATTATGTCTAAATATTAATATAATCACATTTATTTTTCTCCACAGCTGCCTGTCTTGGTGAAACTGTTCACCAGATGCCTGACGGTCTCTTGAAGAAACAAGAAGAATCTGCTGTGATCAAATGTACTCACAAAATACAGAGCTACGACCGAATACTGTGGTACAAACAAAGTCAGAACGTGTTGGGTGTGAACTTGGTGGGAGATGTTTATTATCTGGCTGTGACTAAAGAGACAGAATTCCAAAACAAGATCAAATTGGAGGGAGATGGAAGAAATAATGTGATTCTGACTATCTTGAACCTCACAGTGATGGACAGTGCAGTGTATTTCTGTGCAGCATATTACACAGTGATCACAATCACCTCTGCCTAATACAAAAACACCCTTAAATTCAGTGGAAAGCATATTTGCTCACATGACTCTCCACACCTGCAGGTTTTGATTCAGTGCCAGTATTAAACACCACATTTGTAGCTTGAGTTTTGCATCTTGTAGCATGTGGACAAGTCAACTCACATCTCAACGACTCAAGCAGTGACAGAAAATGTATTAACCTTCATGTGGTCTTGAAATGTAATTCTGTCTATTCTGTTTGTCCTAAGCGTCAAAATGACCTGCCTTCACTAAACCTCTAAAATAAAGCAACTAAATTTAATTTCAACCCTTAAATCTATTTTGCATGAAGAAACAACTTCATCATTCATCCCAAACTCTGTGAATGTCTAGGTTTTCCCTTGCCAGTGTGGAGTACTTCATTAATGTTTGAGTAGACAACTCTCGTTTTTGACTAAAGTAAAGATTTCATTCATTCATTCATTTCTTTTCAGCTTAGTCTCTTTATTATTCAGGGATCGCCACAGCAGAATGAACCGCCAACTTATCTAGAATATGTTTTACGCAGCAGATGCCCTTCCAGCTGCAACCCATCATTGGGAAACACCATACACTCTCACCCATACACTCTCATTCACACACATACATTACAGACAATTTAGCTTACCCAGTTCACCTATAGCGCATTTGGACACCTGGAGGAAACCCACGCCAACACGGGGAGAACATGCAAACGACAGCGCTACCCACTGCGCCACCACAAGATTTATATTTTCTAAATGTACCTGCATAGGTGTAAAAAGTTTAAGCAGCAGAATATTATTGTATGTGTGTGTGTGCCTTGTTTTCATTATGTTTTGGGGAACAAACGTCTCCACAAGTATAGCAATACCAGTAAATTTTGACCATGAGGACATTTTTTTGGACCCCATGAGGAAAACAAATCATAAATCTAACAAAATTAAGTACTTCGAAAATGAAAAATGCAGATTGTTTTCAGTGAGGGTTGGGTTTAGGAATAGGGGGATAGAATATACGGTTGGTACATTATAAAATTCCTAATGCCTATGTGAAGTCCACAGGAAGTTGGCAGTACAAGTGTATGTGTGTGTGCGCCAGTTTGTGCCTGTTGTTTTAAATGGTTGGTAAATGGCATAATTGGTTTTATAGTGGGCGACATTCAAAATTGACCTTAAGACAATCTTTGTACCCTAGTTGTATAAAGCCTTTATGAAAATAGAAAATGGTTCATTTTTTAATAATGTTGGTGTCATACATCCAACTTAAGATCATTTAGTTTTTTTCCTTCTTTTAAAATGGTCACAGTTCATGTTTGAGGTCAACATGAATACATCTGCCCTACCATGGAAATGATGTCACATCCTGAGCAAATTACAATTTGAATCATCACAGAAGACAATGTCTCACTGAGTCTCTATGCAACAAGATGAAGACCATTATACTGCTAATTCTGTTGCATTATTTTAGCAGAGGTATGCTAAAAACCTTTATGGAAATGTATATAAGTAATACAAATATTTGAATTTGCTGAATAAAAAAAAATAATATAAAAGTTTTTAATTGCAGGAACCAGCGATGTTTCACAATTTCCAAGTGTTTTAACTGCAGTAAAGGGGAGTTCTGTTCAAATGAACTGCACACACAAAAAGGATATTACGTTCAACCAGATGTACTGGTACCGACAACGACAAGGAAAAACTATGACCCTTATTGTGTTCACAAGCTCCTTGAGCAACCCAGACTATGGAGATTCTGATCAAAATAAATTCTCAGCCAGCAAAACTGTTCCACAGAGTGGATCTTTGACTGTGAACAATATGGATATAGATGACAGTGCCGTCTTTTTCTGCTTGGTGGCACAGCACACAATGCAGTGAAGTCTGACAAGAGTTTGACAAAAACATCCACCATAACTGATAACAGTAGGGGGCAATGTGAGTCAACAAATGTACAGTCTGCTGCATATCCTGTACTAACAGCTAGAATATGAATCATCTCTCAAATCATGATACACAGATTACAGACGCACAGATACAGCCATCATTTAACATGATTGGTTTTCTACTAATCCTGTCGCTTTGTTGGAGTCACTGTATGACTATCCTAAATAATACAATAAAATAACAATATTGTGTTAATACAGAACTCATTATTTAGCTTTTCTCTGCAGGTGCTTCAAATGGAGATGGTGTTTTTCAGCCTGACATTCTTTGGACATTTACAAGGAAATCTGTTGAGATGAACTGCACACACAATAAGAGTGTTGACTACAATCAGATGTACTGGTACCGGCAGAGAAAAGGAGAGAGTTTGAGACTCATTGTTTTCACAAGAACCTACGGAGAGCCAGAGTTTGGAGATTTTGATCAAAGTAAATTTGAAGCGTATAAACGTGTTCCTGAAAGTGGATCTCTGACTGTGAACAACGCAGAGCCAAATGATAGTGGCATATATTTCTGTTCAGTGAGCAAACACAGTGTGTCAAATGCTGAAGGCAGATGTACAAAAACATTGAGCAACTGTCATAAATAAACAATATGCCATCCAAAAGGTGGCGCTGTGGTGCAGCAGACTTTATCAATGATGACAAAGCAGTTCAATCCACAGAGGAATCAATC
>CAIGQW010056860.1:455639-479798 GCA_903798125.1 Danio choprae | reverse complement strand
AACGAAAGCACATGACAAACAACGGATGACGCGGACGAACACTGACACCAAATATGTAACTGTATTTTATATAATATGTAATTGTGTATTTTTTTCACTGGTATAGCATTTAACAGCAAGTCATTGCAGTCATACAGAGTTTAAATTTCACATTTATCTAAGTTTAATTGAAGACCTGAAGCATCCGAAAATGTTTTTATTGATTTTATGGCTTCTGTAATTTGAAAACTGTCTTGTAAAAATAAAATGGTGTTGTTTGCCAGTTGAGAAATTTTTATTTCTCTTTCAAAAATATCTATGCCTTTTAAGTTTTGGTTCTTAATAAGAGATATAGAAAGTAATTCTGTAACTAAAATAAATAAAAAAAGGGGAAATAGGACAACCTTGACGGACACCTCTTTCTAATGTAAACCTTTGAGTAGTAAACATGTTAACAATAACCAAATTGCTTTGCTTTTTATAGTTTCCCTTAATCCCCTTACATTCAAAGATGATACAGAAAATGAATTAAACTTGTATTCCATTATTGGAACTAACAATATTGCTAAAACAACTAATCGGTAATTAGAGTGAACAGGAATAGGAACAATATGCAACTAACAATGCATTAGAACATTAGAACAAGATTTTACAACTTAACATATCAATATCTATCTATCTATCTATCTATCTATCTATCTATCTATCTATCTATCTATCTGTCTGTCTGTCTGTCTGTCTGTCTGTCTGTCTGTCTGTCTATCTATCTATCTATCTATATAAGGATGGGCTATGGAGAGTTAGATTATTGATCCCTAGGAACAATTAGGATACATCAACTACTCAGCAACCAGATTTGTTTTCCCAAGAAACAGAAACTTGTTATTTGCAAGCATCTGAAGATTGACAGTCATTGATGCAAGAGAGTTATTCTACCTCAGAATAGTTGTATCTCTGCCCATCAATTAACGCATAAGAGCTTCTGTAAAAAGCTTTCTTTCCATTGTCTTTAGCTTTTTTGACCAGAGGCCAAAGTTTCTCTCTAGCGAGACAATCTTCTGGGGATAGCGCTTCTGTCAGATGAAGTTGGTTGCTGTTTAAAAAGAGAATGATGATAGATCTGGGTTTTCCATGTATCCTTTTTGGCCCCACTCGATGTGCCATGTCGATAACTCCTTCTAAATCTTCACTTATTCCTGGAACAACATTGCTGAGAATATCAATTGTCACCCCTTGAATGTTTTCTCCCTTTCTCTTTGACACCATGTAATTTCAGGGTCCATCTCCAACTGTATCTTTTGCATTCCCATTTTGCAGAGTTCTAGCTTCATGGATTTGGTGGTCTTTTTGATAGCTTGAATCTCGGTGGATATAGCAGATAAGGATTCTTTATGTACAGCTACCTCCATTACAAGTTACGTCACGGTCGAAGATAAAGTCTCCTTCTTTACATTAGATATTTTTTGGAGCATTTTGTCGTATTTCCCGGAGAGTTGGTGAATTGCTGACAGAATCTCTGACGAGCTGTCTTTCGGTTCTCTTTTCGACTTTTTTAAAGCCGGTTTTAATGGGGTGTCCGGTAAAGGTGTCATGAGCAGATCACTTACTTCTGGATTCAAATCAAACCAGTTGCTGTCATTCATCTTATCTGGAGTCTTCGTGTCCTGAAGTTGTGTGTTGATAGCCTTGTTGTTAGCTTTGTCATCTAAAGCCATCATATGAACATGTGCGGTTTTTCCACAGATATGTTTCGTTTTCTTTTTGCCCATAAATAGAACAAGGCAATTAAAATCGCAAGTTAAGTTCACATTAGTCACAAAAAAACCCCGAAATTCCAGTTACATTATTATCCTATTCCAAAGTTCCGGAAGACACACACTAACACACCATTTTGGCCTCCCGCCTTCAAGCTCGTTCATGTGATTTTGCTCATTACTCTTACAGTCTGTGATGTCATATCCGGTTTAAAAACAGCTTGAATTTGAATGATTTGAAAGATTTGGACTTACTGTATGCCCCACCATCATAATTCAACATGACTAGGAGCATTCTTTCATTGTTCCTCTTGCTGCAATGGAGCAAAGGTATCTGAAGTTGCTAACATTCAAACAGTCATGCTATATTGATAGCCATTTAAATTAATATTTGTCCACAGGCACGACAGCTGAAGATGGTGTTTTTCAAAATCCTAACATTCTTTGGAAGCCAAAGGAGAGTTATGCTGAAATGAACTGCACACACAATAAGGGTAAACTGTACTTCCAGATGTACTGGTACCGGCAGCGTCCAGGAGAGACTATGAGACTCATAGTATTCACTACGTCTAATTCAAAACCAGACTTTGGAGATTTTGATGAGAAGAAATATGATGTTATTAAAGAAGATGCTGAAAGTGGATTTCTCACAGTCAAAAATTTAGAGCCAGATGACTCTGCCATATATTTCTGTTCAGTGAGCCAACACAGTGCTTAGAAGGCTGCTGGAGCTGTACAAAAACACAAAGAATACAATAAGAGCATTAGCCAACAGGTGGCAGTATTCTACAACCAATGTGCTATATGTCACAACAGATGAGCTGAGCTTTCAGCACCAACATAATTTTTATAATTGGATACAAGTAATAATTTATTGGCGCTTTTTATGTCCTGTTAGTGGACATTTAAACAAATTAATGATTAAATTCTATATTTTCAAAAAACATGTATTGTTAACTGGTGACTCATTATTACCTGCCTATTATTGATATTGGCTCTTATTAGTACTTACAAAGAACATATTCTGCATGATATTATTCCACATCCCGAATCCTACCCAATACTTAAACCCAACTACTACCTTAATTACTTAATAAACTCAGAATTTGCTCCTTATTATGAGGCAAAAGTAATAGTTAAGGTCTACTACAACAATTGTACCTTAAGTGTCACCCATGTTTCTTGTAAGAAACAAATGCCAATCAACAATAAATTTTTTTTTTACCTGTATTATTTTCAAAGCCAACCTGAATATGGCTGCAAAAAGTAAAGAGTGATATTTAATTTCATTCTTACTGTGAATTGCATGTCAATATTTATGCCTAACTCATGTTTTGAATCTTACTATCCATAATTTTCTTTTTTTTGGGTTTCACCAGTTAGGAGCTTATGTCTCTGACATCACTTCCTTCTGCTTCCTCTTGTGACTTTAATACAAGGCAGAAGCAGTTGGTCAAAAACACGATGAACAAGATCCTTAGAGCATCTGTATCTCTTATGCTGTTTACAGGTAACAATAATCTATTATGCACTTTTGTCTGCAATGTACAGATTTATTTTTTTACTGTAAAACCTTTTTTTTTCTCTCCACAGTTGTCTGTCTTGCTAAAACTGTACATCAGACGCCAGACAACTTCATCAAAAATCATGATGATTCTGCTATGATCACATGTACTCACAAAATACCGAGCTATGACCAAATCTTGTGGTACAAGCAGGACATGTTGGGCTTAAAGTTGATGGGATACCTTTATTATAGTGAAAACATAGAGCCTGAATTTGAAAAGAAGATCAAACTGAAGGGAGATGCAAAAAAAAATGGCACTTTGACTATCATGAACCTCACAGGGACTGACAGCGCAGTGTATTTGTGTGCAGCATATTACACACAGTGATCATAATCACCTCTGCCTTATACAAAAACCTCTGATTAAGAAAAAAGTTAATTCATTCACATGGCTCTCCACACCTGTGAGTATTGATTCAGTGCCAGTACAAAACAGAACAACTGTAGCGTGTGGACAATTCAACTCAATGATTCTTAAAGCGCTAGTTCAGTGAAGTAGTTCATTTCTTTCTTTCTACAGCTAAATAAAAGCTACAGTTTTTGAGGAAAACATGAAGGATATTTCTTCATATAGTAGACTTCTAGATGCTCAGTGGTTTGAACTTCCAAACTGCAGTTTCGGTGCAGCTTAAAGGTTTCAGCACAAGACAAAAAATAACGATTTTAACAAAAATATTTTTTTTTTCTAAAAACAAAAGAGTACTTGTTGACCACAAAAGCTCATCTGACACTAGCTATAAGATAAAAATAGGTTAAAAAGTATTTAAATTAAAGTATTACCAATTAAAAGCCAATATTCCTTGGAAGTTTAAACCACTGGTGCCATAGAGGTTCACTAAACAGAGAAAGTCCTGCATTTTCCCCTTTAAAACCCTCATTTCTTTTCAATTGTAAAAAAGAAAGAAGATAACATCTTGAATGACAAGGGGATAAATAACATTAGCCTATGCGTTATTTACAGCACAAAAATGCTAATATTAGTTATTACATGTAAATGACTTAAATCAGCACATTAATAACTGCACATACTTTTCAGAAGAAAAAAAAATAAGTTTTTAAATGGCTACCGAAGGTTCCGCCAACAGCGCAAAACAGAGCAATCACGTAGCAGCTCCCCACCGCGGTAAGCATGGAATGTCAGGTTGAACATGATGAAACAGATCTAATAGCTCTAAAAATGAGCGCGTCACTCATTCTGCAAGCATTTCTTGCAGGTGATTTGCTCGCTGTGTTGTTGCGTTTTTCACTTAGCGTAGGCTATCTTGCTGTCTACAGTAGTAATAATGCAAAATATTACTGGTTACCTTACTTGGAAAAACTAACATGATCCCGAGAGAAAGGAGAAAATCAATATCGAGACTCAAGATGAAGTAGACCCGAGTAGTGTCCACTATATTTCTGTTCAGTTCTGTTCTGTTCACTGCCTGTGAAGGACACTGATGGTAAGCGACCATGTTATGAATTTATTTAATATTACAATCTTGTAAACAACTTAATAAGCTGGGACAGCATGCATCGTCTCCCGACCTCAATTTGACTTGCAGCATGCACAGCCATCGATTAAACGGTTAATTTGTTTACTTTGGGATTTGAATAGCAAAAAGAACGAATATAATTTAATTATTAAATAACAAAAAATGTGTCAGGTGTCTGTTCTGTTGTTGTGTTCCATGTGCTTATATTCCTCTTGTATTTATACCCCTCAGTTTGTTTCATTCATGGTCCGGTATTGTAGTGTCTATGCCCGATGTATTGTCTACGTGTCGGGAGTGGCACTGATTTGCATTGCCTCACAATGATTGCATTGCCTCACAGTGGCGCAGTGGGTAGCACGTTCGCCTCACAGCAAGAAGGTCGCTGATCGCTGGTTCGAGCCTCGGCTGGGTCAGTTGGCGTTTCTGTGTGGAGTTTGCATGTTCTCCCTGTGTTGGCGTGGGTTTCCTCCGGGTGCTCTGGTTTCCCCCACAAGTCCAAAGACATGCGGTATAGGTGAATTGGGTAAGCTAAATTGTCCGTAGTGTATGAGTGTGAATGGGTGTGTATGGATCTTTCCCAGACATGGGTTGCAGCTGGAAGGGCATCCGCTGCGTAAAACATGTGCTGGATAAGTTGGCGGTTCATTCCGCTGTGGCGACCCCAGATTAATAAAGGGACTAAGCCGAAATGAATATGAATGAATGAATGATTAATTTAATCAGATAAAATTTAGGTGACTATAAAATTGCTAAAACTTATAAAAAGAAAACTGGGTAAAAAGGTTTTAGCATATAGCCTCCACTCTCCCCATCTTTAATTGCCCACTTAATCATACAAAGCTCCATGAAAAATTTATGCAAAAAAAAAAAAAAAAAAAAAAAAAATCCCTGTAAAATATGACTTTGTTTACCTATGTCTTCTCTTTCACATCAGGTCAGGTGTGTTTACTACAGACAGTGACATATTGCCATTAGAGTCAGCAGTTCAGTGCCACTGATGATTATGTTTAAATTGATTAATCTATTAAATTTATTGATTAATCGACTAATCCAAGTCCAACTTTGCCAGTACTTCTGTTGGAGGAGCGAGAGGGTACACCTGCTGGTGTCCTGAGCCGAGAGAGGTATGCGTACTATCCAGTAGCTGAAGACGGTACCTGGTAGGTACGTAGGTGAGGCCCAGGGGAAGTTCCCGGGGTGCTAGCTCCTCTGAGGTGGCGGTGCGAATTTCCTCGTCCACTTGCCACAATATGGGTGCTAAGAAGATAGAAGAGGGTAACACAGGGTCAGGAGTGTCAACATTGGGATCTGGTGAGTACATATGAGAGAGGGCATCAGCTTTCAAGTTCTTATGACCAGGTTGATAGGTGATCTGGAAGTTGAAGTGGGCAAAGAATAACGACCAGCGGGCTTGACGAGCATTAAGGCATTTAGCACTGCGGAGGTACTGAAAGGTTTTGTGGTCGGTTATGACGGTGAAGGGGAATTGGGCTCCTTCGAGCCAGTGCTGCCACTCTTCGAGAGTGAGTTTAATGGCCAGCAGCTCGTGATCACCTATACCAAAGTTCTGTTCAGCTGGAGTTAATTTTCTGGAATAGTATGCACATGAATGAAGAGCTTGGGGGTCACCTGACCATTGGGAGAAAATGGCACCAACTTCTATATTGGCTGCATCCACTTCCACGATGAAGGGCAGTGTGGGATCTGGATGTCTGAGGATGGGTGCCACAGTGAACTTCTGTTTGAGTAGTTTGAAGGCTGGGTGGGCATTAGAGTTCCAGGATAAAACGCATTGTCCGCCTTTAAGAAGGGATGTTAGAGGGGCTGAGAGGAGGCTGTAGTTCTTTATAAAGTGCCGGTAAAAGTTGGCGAATCCAAGGAATCGTTGTAGTTCCTTCACCGTCTTGGGTTCTTCCCAATTGGACAAGGTGTCAACCTTGCCAGCTGCCATGCTGACTCCCTCAGTGAAGATTATGTATCCGAGAAAGGAGATGGGGGTTTTGTGGAATTCGCACATTTCTGCTTTAAGGAACAGTTGGTGCTCTCATACGCATTGAAGGACTTGTTGTACGTGGGAATGGTGTTCTGTCATATTCCGGGAGTAGATCAGGATATCGTCTATGTAGACAATGGTGAAGCGGTGAAGAAAGTTCGGAAGATTTCGTTCATGACATTTTGGAAGATGGACGGACTGTTGGCTAGGTCATAGGGCATCACCTGATATTCGTAGTGGCCAGTTGGGGTGATGAAGGCAGTCTTCCATTCGTCCCCTTCTCGGATATGAATCAGATTATAGGTGCTGCGGAGGTCAAGCTTACTGAAAACCCGTGCTTCTCTGAGTTCCTCTATAGAGCTGCTGTACCCGGTACCAGTGGTAGTGGGTATGCGAACTTGACTGTGGCGTCGTTGAGCACACGATAGTCTATGCACGGTCGTAATCCTCAATCCTTCTTGGCAACAAAAAAGAAACTAGAAGCTGCCGGCAACATGGATGGTGTAATGAACCCCTGATGGAGAGCTTCTTGGATGGGTGCTAAGAAGCTCCGTGCTAAGAAGCCCCGATGGGTGCTAAGAAGCCCCGTCTCCATTGCCCCATGCTCAGGACGGGAAAGAGGGTAGATCCTTCCGTGCGGTAGTTTGGCGTTTGGCAGCAGGTCAATACTACAATCCCAGGACCGATGTGGGGGTAATTGGATGGCTCGTTCCTTGCTGAAGACGTCGAGGAAGGGAGTGTAGATGGCCGGGATGGTGACAGAGGTGGAGTTACTGTTTTCAATGGAGATGGGGTTTTCAATGGTGGTACTGTGGACGGGAAGAGAATTCAGGGTAGGTTTATGACCAGCAGGGGGAGTAAGATTACAGTGGTTCTTGCAGGCTGCGCTCCATCCAAGGATTTCTCCTGTACCCTATTTTATTTTGGGTTGGTGTTGTGCAAGCCAGGGTCTGCAGAGGATGACATCTACATTAGCTCTGGGAAGGATTAATAGAACTAACTTTTCTTGATGATTTAGCGGGGAGAAGATGGTGACTTCTTTGGTTCGCTGGGATATTATGTCATCGCTTAATGGTGAGTTTTAGATTGTGGTGATGTGATAGTGGGTTTCGTTACTCATGGAGGATATACAATGTTTGGTGATGAAATGAAGTTACCAGCCGCTCCAGAATCCACCAGTACATGTATGGGGAAAGTACGAGAATCAGCAATTAATTAGGCTTTCATATGAGGAATGTGAGAGACTGTAGGAGTAAGAGTGACGTTACTCACCATTAGACGAGGTGGGCAGACAGGGCAGGCGGAGATGAGGCAAGATGTTTCCCCACAATACAGACAGAGTCTGTTTCTGACCTGTCGTTGTCGCTCTGAGGCTTCAAGATGATAGCAGTCAGTTGTCATGGGTTCATCCTCCTGTGGTGGTGAAGGAATTCTGGGGATGATAACATGATCAGGAGAAGTGGTACAGGCCAAAAGATGTTGAGAAACGCTGGTGGTTTTCTTAATAAAAGTCTCTAGATTGACACTGTCATCGTAAATGACCATGTGTTTACGAATGTTAGGCTTTAGACCTTTATGGTAGGCTGCTAGGAGGGCCACTGGGTTTTAACTGCTATTTGTGGCGAGTGCTTGGAATCGTAGATTATAATCATGGATGGAGGTGTTACCTTGACGGAGAGTGATTAGTTCATCGTGCACTGACAGAGGGGTGAGACAGCAAACACCTCTTTAAAGTGGCTGATAAAGGTTTGATAGGTGGCCATCGCTGGACTGCGGGCATTCCAGAGAGCGTACTGTGAGAAGGAAAATCAAAAAAGCTATTTTTTAAATTTCATTGGGAAATTGATGAGTGTTAGCCTCTAGGTGGAGAAAACATTGCAGGAGGAAACCATTGCAGGTACTTGGCTCGCTGGAATAGCTCATCGGCCGAGCAAGGGGCGTGCTCGTGATTACAGCGGGGTTAGAGCCAGCGTTCAGAGAGGTGGCAGGTAAGGTTTATCTGAGAGAGAGTTTACCATGCTGGCGAATGAATCCAGAGCGACTCGGTCAGAGCGGCGTTAGTCTCCATTAGCCGCGGTTATTTTGCTGGGCTGGAATCCTGTCACGGTCACACAAGGAAGACAAAGAAGGATAAACTTGAAGGGTGTTTATTCTAGTGATGCACAACAGTAGCAAGGTGAATGGCATTGCAGAGGGTGAGCGATCTCACACACAAACAATTCAGCAGGTGAACTCAGTTCATTGGTAAACACCAATGTAAGAATAGTTACTTCCCTTAAACTGTTGTATTAGCATCCATAGGAGGAGGAGAACATCTACGGAAGAATCCAGGAGAATCCAGGAGAGAAGACGAGGAGAACCATGTGTCTTTGATTCCACCCGGTGGGTGAGTGAGTGAGTGAGGTGAGTATATATAGTGTGTGGGTGATTGCAGGTGCAGGTGCGGGTGATCAGTAATCAGGTGAGGGTTCACGGGTGTGGTGTGTGGTGGATGGTGAGTGAGAGTGGTGATTGGGACTGCGGGAACGAGCCAAGGGTGTGACAGATGCAGTGACACGCAGTCAAATATTTTGCCGAACAGATCCATAACTGGTCCTCTGAAACAGGTTTGCTGAAGGTGCAGCTGATGTGCAGCGAGAGGTTTGTGTTTTTAATAAACTATGACATTTTGTGTTCATTGAAGTAAGAATGATTAATAAACCCATATAAAACAGTCCTTTAAAAGTGACGTTGGGTCTTTAGTTTCAGGCGTGCTTTGCACTCACACTACAAGCTAGGGGTGTAACAGATCACGGTTGATCCGAGATCCGTACGGATCACAACCCACAGTACGGAACGCACGTGACCCATGGAATAATATTCTTTTGAATTTGTGGGTTAGTCCAACATTTATAACAACTGCAGAGAGATCGCCTCCCACATCATTCAAATTACATGTTTGAAAGCATTTTGGTTTCCCTGTAAAATATAATGATGACAGAAAAAGTTGTGGTGGGACATACCTAAATGCTTTCTCAGGTGCTAAATGATAAATGATAAATGATAATGATTTGCATATGTTTATTAATCCTTCAAATCTACGTTTGATCGAGAGAGATTCATTTTTTTTCACTTTTTCAGTTAGTTACAAACAATTAAATAACACAGAAGTACTGGGATAACAGTTTATAGTTTAAATATAACTACTGATGTTTATGGTAAAGATTAAAATCACCGTGACCCTGGTGAATGTTGTAGCAATTACATTGTGTAACCAATGGGTGGCGACAAACAACCATCAAAATTATGTCACTGAATAGGTTTTCAAAAATGATCCACCTATAATGAAATATGAAGTTTTATGTGTGAATTGTTGAATCATTAATTGAAAATAAATATATGTTGTACAAGATGTTAGATTTCTTAATTTAGCCTTATCAGCAACAGTAGAGTAACAAAGTAACAACATTTTTTCGTATTGAATATTTTCCTTTTTTTCATCTGGTTCTTTCTTGATTTTTATTTTTATTTAAGTTCAAAGTTATCTTTGTTAAAACCAATGGTTTTTGCAGTAATATTTTTGTATAAATGGAAAGCAAATGACATTTGTCTCCCTTTTTTGCTGACCGAAAAATGGTCCGATCTGTGATTCAAAATTTGTGATCTGTTACACCACTACTACAAGTGTAGTAACCGAACTGCGCTCTGGCACACCTCTTCCTACCGGACCAGGGCCGGCCAACTGAACCATGCCCGGGTCCAATTCAGAGCATTCACACTTGTCAAACGAACCTGGAAACACGCCTGGGCACGGTTCGAATAGGCTAGTGTGAGCGCACCCTTGCATGTTTTTAATCTGAATGGCAATGCTGTATATCCACTTGTTCCTTAGGTCATTTATTCTACTAGCCATGCAATGTGTAGGGATTAACCTATTTAAAAAAGAACAATCAGGGTTTTATTAGCTCATTTCAAGAAATTGAATCTTGAAAGACTGAATCAAATTTAAAGCTTACAATTTATTGACCATCAATCCAGCAAATATAAAATATAAAAAATTATATTACTTGGCCAACAATAATAGCATAACACCAGTATTGGGTTTAATTTTAGCAAGGAAACAAAATCTACATTTTGAGGCATTGACTTAAGAAGCACATGAACAAACACAGTTCTTCCAAAATGAAACAAAGATTTATTGAGCTACACTACAATACATGAAATTAACTACTTAATAAACAAACAAACAAACAAATGCACAAACACGCACACACACACACACACACACACACACACACACACACACACACACACACACACACACACACAGTGTTCACAGGATGAAAAGTTGACAACTGTCCCAAATTAATTCTAGTACTCATTAATAAATCTTAGAATCGCACCTGAGAAACCACAAAAGCAGAGATTTGGCTTATCTACAGTCATGGCCAAAAGTTTTGAGAATTACATAAATATTGGAAATTGGAAAAGTTTCTGCTTAAGTTTTTATAATAGCAATTTGCATATACTCCAGAATGTTATGAAGAGTGATCAGATGAATTGCATAGTCCTTCTTTGCCATGAAAATTAACTTAATCCTGAAAAAAACTTTCCACTGCATTTCATTGCTGTCATTAAAGGACCTGCTGAGATTATTTCAGTAATCGTCTTGTTAACTCAGGTGAGAATGTTGACGAGCACAAGGTTGGAGATCATTATGTTAGGCTGATTGGGTTAGAATGGCAGACTTGACATGTTAAATGGAGTTTTAACATGTCTCCATACAAACAAATTTAATTGCAAAAGCGCTAATGAACAATATATATTTCTCCTTCTATTACTCAGAACTCAATCTAAAGGCACACCCACACATATGCTGAGTGTCTGAATGATCACAGAACTTCATGTTAGCACCTAAGTGGACATGTGGCTGATGCATCCCACAAGGACAGCGATAAAGTCTGATTTATACTTTTGCGTCAAGCGTACGTGTATGGTCTGGAGCAGCCTTCGCACGGTCGCATAGCCGTGGATGGCGCTGACGTGCAACTCTTAAAAAATATAAATACACCTAAGCTCTGTGCTTGGTAGCTGTGCTGAGTGTGGGCGGTGCTGAGAGCCGCAAGCCCGATGGAGTTAGTGTTTACATATGTCGAGTTCCGTGAAGGAGCTCCAAATGTTTTGTGTTGATTAAAGTTGTTGCATGTCCGCTGGTTCCCACCTCTGAATGAGCCAATTTTAGCTACTTGTACATTAAGGTAATGTTCAGACAAAAAAAAAAACTCAAAGCGACAAAGAGGAACACAAAAATCTACTGCCAGACTTAGAAACAGAAACAATGACAGAAAGAGACTGGGGGCAGGAAGCTATCTTGTAAGCTAGCAGCAGACTGGTGGTGACCATCTTGTGAGCTGGTGAACTGACGGCGGCCACCTTGTGAGCTGGCAGACTAGAGGAAGCCATCTTGTGAACCAGAGAACTGACTGCGGCCCTCTTGTATGCTAGTGGGCTGGCGGCGGCCATTATGTGAGCTAGTGGACTGGCAACAGCATCTTTGTGAGTGGGACTGTTAGTTCAGCGAGAAAGTGAGGAGTCATAAACATAACAAGTGCTATGGTGCTGGCAGACACCTCTTGCACTGGAACGCCAGCGAGAGTGAGATCTGAAGGGCTGGTGGAATACCACCAGTGAGCTGCGGAACCTCCGAATGAGCGAGTTTTAGCTACTTGTATATTAAGGTAGCATTCAGAAAAAAATAAAACACCCACAAAGAAACTCAAAGAGACAAAGAGGAACATAAAAACCTAATGCCAGCTAACGTTTTGTAAGTGTTATTGCAGAGCAACACAAGCAGCACATAGAAATATAAATGCACGACTTTGCGCAAGGCATGCACTGTGGGTCACGGCGATTGCTCGACGCAGAAGTATAAACCAGCCTTAATACCATGCAGCCACAACAACCACTGCTCACAGACACACTGCTGCCTGTGCCCTGCACACTGAGTTCTCCAAAGATGGTGACTGTGACATATCACGTATTCACAGTCTTTTGCTACGAGCATCCAGTTAGCAACCAAAAAGCAGAGAGCTCCACAACCACTTCTGTGCCTACCTGTGAGAGGTCTCTGGCCTCTGTCACAGTGCCAGGCCCCAAACAACCCCCCATCTTCTGCTGGTGAACAAAACAGCTTTCAGTGATACATATCACTGAAAGCTGTTTTGTTCACACATGTCAGGTGCCCGCTTTGATAGCAGTGTCTTTATCAAATGTTTACAGAACAAGTAGGAAGCCAGCTAAATCATTAAACTCTGGTGCCTATTAAATATAAAGCAGAGACTGCTGTAGGGAAAGTAACTGTTAACACTTCTAAAGAACTGATTACTTAACAATAAGTCACTTCTAGTCAATATTTTTATCAACACACATTGTCTGGATTGTTTGCTTTTAAATAAAACTTGGCTAAATGACATGAGTAGTGCAGCAGTCCTCAATGAAGCAGCTCCTTCAAAATAATTTGTTTCTGCTGAGCTAATAGAGGGGAGGCATTGCTGTTCTATTTAAAGATGTTTGAGTGTATACAAGTGTGACAGCTTATGAAAGTTTTAAATTTTTTTATCTGATATTATTTTATCTGACTCAACATATACATGGGACCCACACACAATTTTGGACACAGTCTAAACTAACTTATAACTAAAGGCTTACACATTTCATCTATTGCTGTTAAGGATGTTTAATTGATTATTTATTTTTTTGCTATTTGTAATACTTGTATTTCATGTTTATTGTATTCTTGTTTATGTTAAACACTTTAAATTACCATTGTATATGAAATGTGCTATGTAAATAAACTTACCTGGCCTTGCTCTCCCAAAAAACACCATGTGATATGCATCCAACCATGATTCACATCCAAGAGTCACATCAGAAGTTGTAATTCACATCACTGTGAGGGTTGGGTTTGGGGCTGGGCTAGGTGTAGAGGCACTAGCTAGTCAGACAACCCGGTGGGTCAGGAAACTCTGGATCAGGAGGCACTGGCGGGTCAGACAACCCCAGTGGGTCACGAGGCACTGGTGGGTCAGACAACCCCAGTGGGGTAGGAGTCTCTAAGTCAGGAGAGCTTGGCAGATCAGGCAGGTCAGATGGTTCTGGCAGCAGTAGCTCTGGTGGCTCTGGCAGTAATGGCACTCTAGTGAAAGCTTTGATAGTAATAGCACTGGTGGTGGCAATGACAGTTCTGGCAGTAATAGCTCTGATGGTGGCAGCAAGTCTGGCAGCTCAGGTGGTGGTGGCCATTCTTGTAGCTTAGGCGATGGTGACTTGGAACAGAAACAATTACAGAAAGAGTCTGGGGGGAGGAAGCCATCTTGTAAACTGGCAGCAAACTGGCAGTGACCATCTTGTGAGCTGGTGAACTGATGGCGGCCACCTTGTGAGCTAGTAGACTAGAGGCAGCCGTCTTGTGGGCCGGAAAACTGACGGTGACCCTCTTGTATGCTAGCAAGCTGGCAGCTGCCATTATGTGAGCTGGTGGACTGACAACAACATCTTTGTGAGTGAGACCATTGGTTCAGTGAGAAATTGAGGAGTCATAAACATAACAGGTGCTAGGGTGCTGGCAGACACCTCTTGCACTGGAACGCCAGCGAGAGTGAGATCAAAAGGGAAGAGCTGGTGGAATACCACCAGTGAGCTGCGGACATAAACACAGGTAAGCCCAGCGTGGTACTTGTGATGTCAGCAATGGCAAGCCCTGCTGTGCACAGTTCTTGCTGCTGCCTCCCCCAAACAAATGTATATATTTTTTTCTCCTTGCAACCATAAGTGTTGAGCCACTTATAAGTAGGGCATAATCCATTTATTGCAACATTGAAAAATCCTTTAGTCCATATGGCATGAGCGTTTAATTGTCTCCTTTAGACCGTGCCTATACAAGTCCTTGAAAACGACATCTTTTCAGTCAAGGCAGTTATAGATGTCACAAAATTTAGCAATGTATGTTTATGAAGTAAAATTTGCTTTTACAGGGTCCTCCATTATAAAGCTGCTGGAACACATTTTGGCAAAGCCTTCTGACATGATGAGTGTGCTGACAACAGGGTAAAAGTTCCAAGTGCAGCTTTATTGAGATTTGTCAATATAAAGGGTAATCCACAGAGTATAATCCAGAAGACTGGAGAGGGAGTCAAGGAAGGCAGCTTAAAATCTTATGATACAGTGAAACATTCCAGAAACCACAAACAGAGCAGGGAAATCAAGGCAGGAGATGGAGGGGAAGGCAAGAAGGTCGCTGGTTCGAGCCTCGGCTGGGTCAGTTGACATTTCTGTGTGGAGTTTGCATGTTCTCCCCGTGTTCGCATGGGTTTCCTCCGGGTGCTATATATATGAACTATAGGTGAATTGGGTAAGCTAAATTGACCGTAGTGTAAGAATGAGAGTGTATGGGTGTTTCTCAGTGACAGGTTGCAGCTGAAAGGGCATCCGCTGAGTAAAACATATGCTTGATAAGTTGCCGGTTCACCCAGATATATATATATATATGTGTCAACCTCTGATTAATAAAGGGACTAAGCCAAAAAGAAAATGAATGAATGAATGAAAAATAGGCTATCCACAAGTTTGGGCACCCTCTCTTTTGTGTGTATTTCAAAACCTGTAGTAACTTAATGTTGCACAAAATTGATTTGAGCGACTCAATGAACCTTAACAATCCCAAAACAGGTGGAACCAATCATGAAAAAGGATATTTAAATAGCTGATTGCTAGTTGTGCTTCTCTTTTTGTGAACCAGAAAGTAGCAACATGGGAATTTCAAAAGAACTTTCCTAATGACCTAAAAACTAGGATAATTGACCAACATGAATTAGTAGAAGGATGCAAAAAGCTATCACAAAGGTTTAAAGTCTCTATCTCCACAGTCAGAAATATAGTAAGAAAATGGAAAGCCACAAGAACAGTTCTTGTGAAGGAAAGATGTGGTAGGCCAAGAAAAATATCTGAAAGGCAAAGAATGGTTAGAATGGTCACAGACATACCTCAGACCACCCCAAAAGTGCTCCAGGATCTTGCTGCTGATAGTGTCATTGTACATTGCTCCACAGTCTAGCACACTCTTCACAAAAAAACAGCTCAATGGAAGGGTGATGCAGATAAAGCCTTTTCTGAGTTCTGCCAACAAGAAGAGTCGTTAAAGATATGCAAAGGCCCATCTGGACAAGCCTGAATCATTTTGGAAAAATATACTGTGAACAGATGCCACAACCATAGGCACTATGTATGGCAAAAAAATTACATTCTAGCATCATAGCATTCCAGGAGAAGAACATGCTCTCTACTGTAAAAGAGGGTCCATCATGCTGTGCGGATGTATGGCAAGCACAGGAACTTTGTCAGAGTTAAAGGTTGCATGGATTACACCCAGTATCAGCAGATTCTGAAGAACAGTGTTCAGGAATCAGTCAAGAGGCTGAAGTTACGGCAGGGTTGGATGTTTCAGCAGGACAATGACCCAAAGCACGATTCCAGATGTACCAAGGAATTTATGGTCAGACATGATACAATGTTCTAGAATGGCCATCCCAGTCCCCAGACGTGAACATCATTGAAAATCTATGGATTGATTTGAAAAGGGCCATTCACACTTGGTACCCTTCAAACCTGACTGAACTGGAGAAATTCTGCAAGGAAGAATGGTCCAAAATGCCTTCAGCAAGAATTCAGGGACTTATCCTTGGCTATATTACAGCATATTACAGGCTTATATTACATAAAAAGGTGGCTGTACAAAAGATGGATGTCATTATTCTGTTGGAGTGCCCAAATTAATGCACCTGTCCATTTTTGTTATGACTTAAATTGCATTGCATCTTTTGATTAAATAAATGTTTCAGAACTAAAATGTTGCTTTTTTCCTAGGGTATAAAATATATCTAATTGAAATTGCTGATTTGAAAGGCCAGCAGGCTATGGCTTGCAATTCTGAAAATTATCAGGGGTGCCCAAACTTTTGCATTAATACACTCACCCGCCACTTTATTAGGTACACCTTACTAGTACCGGGGCTGCACATCCATGATGCGAATCTCCCATTATACCACATCCCAAAGGTGCTCCATTGGATTAAGATCTGGTGACTGTGGAAGCCATTTGAGTATAGTGAACTCATTGTCATGTTCAAGAAGCCAGTCCGAGATGATACCCACTTTATGACACGCCGCGTTATCCTGCTGGAAGTAGCCATCAGAAGATGGGTACACTGTGGTCAAAAAAGGATGCACATGGTCAGCAACAATACCTCAATTGGTACTAATGGGGCCAAAGTGTACCACGAAAATATCCCCCACATCATTACACCACCACCACCAGCCTGAACCGTTGTTACAACACAGGGTGGTCCATGCTTTCATCTTGTTGACGCTAAATTTTGACCCTACCATCCAAATGTCACAGCAGAAATCGAGACTCATCAGACCAGTGTCACGGTCACACAAGGAAGAGAGGACAAGGAATAAGTGATCAAGGTATTTATTAAAACAGTGTATATCACACCAAGTCTCAGACAGCGGTGGTGTGTGTGTGTGACACACACGCCGGATATCGCTGTGCTCGCTATCGCTTTGACAGCGGTGAGTTGTGCAGTAGGTGAGCGAGTGCACAGATGAGTCTTCGCACACACTAGTGCTAGTGGTGCATAGGTGGATAACACAGTGGAGATAATACGTCACAATGTTCATAGTTAATACAAGAGTAACTTCCCTTTGCAGTTTGTCGAGTAAACAGATCACAGGAGTAAGCCTCGAAGATGCACTGGGGAACACAGGAGAACACAGGAAGAAGAACGAGAGAGGAGATGGCCATCCAACGTTGATTCCAAGCCGGTGAGTGAATGAGTGAGGTGAGCTTAAGTAGTGAGTCCACGGGAACAAGGAGGGTTGGTAACCTAAAACACATTGGAAAGGGGTTAGTCCGGTGGAGGCTTGTCGAAGGGAGTTTTGGGCACATTCGCCCTACGGTAGATTCTGGCTCCAGGTGTTTTGATGTTGGGCGCAGTATGTTCAGAGGTAGCGAGAGATTTCTTGGATCTTCCGTTCGGTCTGGCCATTAGTTTGAGGGTGGTACCCAGAGGTGAGGCTGATGGTAGTACCCAGAAGCTGGAAGAAGGCCCGCCAGTCCCTGGAAATGAATTGTGGTGGAAGAGGGATTTTGCAGTTTCGAGAGCCGTGGGAAGTGTTTTGAGTGGGATCAATTTACAGGCTTTGGAAAAGCGATCCAATACCACCAGTATGGTGGTGAAACCTTGAGATGGAGGTAGGTCTGTGGCAAAGTCTACACCTAAGTGTGTCCAAGGTCAGTGGGAAATGGGTAAGAACTGTAATTTGCCTTCAGGGAGTTGGTGTGGAGTGGTGGTAATGGCACAGACCAAACACCCCCGAACATACTGGGAAACATCTCGGGCCATGCCCGGCCACCAATATTTCTCCTGTAGGAGCGAGAGGGTTCGCCTGCTGCCCAGATGTCCTGAGCCGGGGGACGTGTGCGTACTACTGAGGAGCGAGAGTCGATGACTGGAGGGCACGTAGGTCAGGCCTTGGGGAAGTTCAGGAGGTGCTGGTTCCTCGAGGTTAGCGGCATGGATCTCATCATCCACCAGCCATAAGATGGGTGCTAGGAAGATTGAGGGAGGCAGAACTGGTTCAGGAGTGTCTTGAACGGGGTCAGGTAAGTACATACGGGACAGGGCATCGGCTTTGCAGTTCTTGTGTGCCGGCTGGTAGGTGATGTTGAAATTGAATTGTGCGAAGAAGAGAAACCAGCGAGCCTGTCGAGCATTTAGGCTTTGGGCATTGTGAAGGTATTGGAGGTTTTTGTGATCGGTGATGACGGTAAAGGGGAACTGGGCTCCTTCGAGCCAGTGCCGCCACTCCTCGAGGGCCAGTTTTATGGCGAGTAGTTCGCGGTCCCCAATCCTGTAATTTTGCTCCGCGGGACTTAGTTTCCTGGAGTAGTACACACACAGATGGAGAGCGCTGGGTTCACCAGACCACTGGGAGAGTACAGCACCTACTCCCACGCCTGCCGCATTGACCTTGGCGGATTCAATCTGAACCCCCGCAGCGGAGATCATGTATCTGAGGAAGGACATGGTGGAGTGGTGGAACTCGCACTTCTCTGCTTTGAGATTAAATTGGTGATCTCTGAGGCGATGTAATACCTGGCACATATGAGTAAGGTGGTCTTGTATGTTGCGAGAGTATATTAGAATATCGTCTATGATTGGTGAAGGAGGTCTCGGAAGATTTCGTTCATGAAATTCTGGAAAACTGTTGGCAAGTCCGTAGGGCATCACCTGGTACTCATAGTGGCCAGTTGGGGTAATGAAGGCGGTCTTCCACTCGTCTCCTTCTCGGATACGAATCAGGTTGTAAGCACTGCGGAGGTCCAGTTTGCTGAAGACCTGTGCCTCCCGGAGCTCCTCAAGAGCTGCTGGCACAAGCGGTAGCAGGTAGGCAAACTTGATGGTGGCCTCATTCAGCACCCGGTAATCAATACACAGCCTGAATCCTCCATCCCTTTTGGAGACAAAGAAGAAGGTTGATGCGGCAGGTGATGTGGAGGGCCTGATGAACCCCTGGTGAAGGGCTTCCTGGATGTAGCTCTCCATAGCCTCGTGCTCAGGATGGGAGAGCAGGTAGATGCGTCCGTGCGGTAGTTTGGCATTTGGCAGCAGGTCGATACTACAATCACAGGGCCTGTGAGGGGGTAGTCGTGTGTTTCATTTAGGGCCTCACGGTGGCGCAGTGGGTAGCACGTTCGCCTCACAGCAAGAAGGTCACTGGTTCGAGCCTCGGCTGGGTCAGTTGCCGTTTCTGTGTGGAGTTTGCATGTTCTCCCTGTGTTGGCGTGGGTTTCCCCCACAAATCCACAAACATGCGATATAGGTGAATTGGGTAAGCTAAAATTGTCCATAGTGTATGTGTGTGAATGAGAGTGTGTGGATGTTTCCCAGTGATGGGTTGCAGCTGGAAGGGCATCCGCTGCGTAAAACATATGCTGGATAAGTTGGTGGTTCATTCTGCTGTGGCGACCCTAGATTAATAAAGGGACTAAGCCGAAATGAAAATGAATGAATGAATGTGTTTCATTTATTTTTTGTTTTATTAAAAATATTCTGTTTCTATTTTCAGTATTCGGTTTTACAGTTTGTCCCATCCACCAAAACACAATTTGTGTGGATAGGACATTACTTAGAGGCTATGCTAATTAAGTATATGAATAACCTTTCAATAGAAAAAACAATGTTTATGTGGTGTATATGCCTCTATATTTGTGCAATCTTTAATCAAATACATTTTTTCAAAATTTATAAATGTTACTCAAATAAATGTTACAGTGGGACACAATATTCACGTTTCAATCAAATGTTTTTGTGATACAACAGCTACCTGTATGATAATTTATCCTAATACACCAACCAAACCTAACACTACGTTTAGTTTTAATACAATATATAGCTAACATCTTCAGTATTACAAAAAGTTATAATTTCTTGGGCTAATATTTTTAATTCATAGTAAAAATTCAATAATTGTCCCAACCACCC
The DNA here is from genome assembly GCA_903798125.1 of Danio choprae. Lineage (NCBI taxonomy): Eukaryota > Metazoa > Chordata > Actinopteri > Cypriniformes > Danionidae > Danio > Danio choprae. The sequence goes on along the minus strand of CAIGQW010056860.1, from coordinate 459,445 downwards.
TTATTCACCTTATGTCAAATGCTGTAGCACTGTACTGTACAATAATGCTTCAACTAACAACACTGACATTACTAACCAACAGGTGGCAATGTGGCACAATTAATAAATTCTATCATATAATGCATAGAGATATATGGGGAAATTGTGCTAAAAAGTTAGCAAGAAAAACACAAACTAGCAAAAATGCACTATACATTTCATCCTGTTATAGAATACAATAATATAGATTCATACAAATACATCTTACATGTTTTGTAATTTTAAGTGGTCTAATATTAAAAAAGATGTCCAAGTATAAAATAAAAAACTACTTTTATTATTATTTTTGTCTTCCAGTTTATAAAATATTATTGATGTTCACACTAAGGAATTAAATAATTACAATTTCGTCCCAAACATTACAATGACAAAACTGTTAGTCAGAGTTTCCTGGCATCATGTCAGCATTCCTAAATACCAAAGACATAGTTTATACAACTGCAACGTAGACCCCTCTTGCATACTGTTTTTTGAAAGGGTCAAACACTTGAGTTGATGACATCACTTCCTCCAGTGTCTTTAATCTGTTCATCATCTGTGTTTACTCACAGCAGGGACATGCAACATACAGAAACAGCATGAATCATATTCTCCCAAGTTTCTTTCTCTCATATATGTTTCTCACAGGTAATGTATTATCTTATTTCTTTCTTTTTGTCACAACAACAGCAATTAAACCAATCTTTTCTTGACACTTTGTTGTTAAATCTGTCACTTATTTGTCTCTTCACAGCTTCTTCTCTTGGTAACACTGTTCACCAGACTCCGTCTAAATCAATTAAGACCCCAAATGAATCAGCTGTCTTTATATGTACACACAACATAGCAAGTTATTTTCAAATTATGTGGTACAAGCAGACTAAGGGAAAGCTGGGACTTAAACTAATGGGATTTCTTAATGGTGAAACTGACAACAAAGAGACAGAATTTAGCAACAAGATAATTCTGGACGGAAATGGAAGGAGAAACGGCACTCTGACCATCAAAGAGCTCACACTGAATGACAGCGCTGAGTATTTCTGTGCAGCATATGACACACTGATCAAAACTCCCTTTGTCTGATACAAAATCCTGCCACAGTCACACTGAGAGTTTATGCAGTCTATTTAAGTCTCAACTTTAATTCTTTACCAATAACAAGCAAAACTGTGGATGGAAATCCTTTTTTTAACAGAGTTTGATTCTGGATAAAAAGCATTTATAGTTAGTACTGTTTCGCTGCTTTTCATAGTTGCTCATTCTAAAGTCAGAGAATTTGAACAACAATTGCTTAAATGAGAAAATGTAAAAGCGTAATCCCTGTTTATAAGGTTTTGTTTATTTCAGGAAAAACCTATGATGTCATTTCCTGTTCAGTAACAGATCAGATCTGAATCATTTTAAAGGTTGGGACTTGCTGTACACACCATAATTCAACATGACTAGAAGTATTATTTCATTGCTACTGTTGCTGCACTGGAGCAAAGGTATCTAAAACATTTAGCAAATAAACAAGTTATATTTCATTCTGATAAACATAATTAATAATTTTCCACAGGCACGGCAGCTGAAGATGATGTTTTTCAAAACCCTAAAATTCTTTGGAAACCAAAGAAGAGTTATGCTGAAATGAACTGCACACACAATAAGGGTTCGTCTTACTACCAGATGTACTGGTACCGGCAGCGTCCAGGAGAGACTATGAAACTTATAGTATTCACTATGGCTAATTCAAAACCAGACTTTGGAGATTTTGATGAGAAGAAATATGATGCTCCTAAAGAAGATGCTACAAGTGGATCTCTCACAGTGAAAAATCTAGAGCCAGATGACTCTGCCATATATTTCTGTTCAGTGAGTGAACACAGTGCTTTAAAAGCTGCTGATGATGTGCAAAAACTGTGCATAAAGATAATACAATAAGAGCATTAGCCAACAGATGGCAGTTTGGTACAGCAAATATCCTGCATGTCAGAACAGTCAAACTGAGCTTAAACAATTAGGTGTTTGTACTGGGATGTAATTTATAGTCTAATGATGATTTTTATTCTGAATGTATGCATATTGAATCACATTTCATATTGAATCTTACGTCACCAGTTAGAGAGCAATATAGCTGACATCACATCCTTTTGCTTCCTTCTGTGACTTTAAATCCTTGGAGCAACACTTGCTGAAAGAAACCATGATGTGCTTGTGCACTACAGTAACATTTCTAACGATGTTTACAGGTATAAACAAATATGCACTTAATTTTCACAATGTGTAGATTGTTTTAGTCTGAATGGTTTTATTAACGTTTCCCCCTCACTCTGGCACAGCTGTTTGTCTTGGTGAAACTGTTCATCAGATGCCTGGCAACTTCATCAAGAATCAAAGTGAATCTGCTGTTATCACATGTGCTCACAAAATACAGAACTATGACCGAATGCTGTGGTACAAACAGGACTCATTGGGCTTGAAGTTGATGGGATACCTTTTTTTGGATCAGAATAAAGAGCCTGAATTTGAAAACAAGATCAAACTTGAGGGAGATGCAAAGAAAAATGGCACTTTGACTATCAAGAACCTCACAATGACTGACAGCGCAGTGTATTTCTGTGCAGCATATTATACACAGTGATCACAATTACCTCTGCGTAATACAAAAAGCTCTAATAAACAGCTTGATTCAGAGGAAAACATATTTTTCATGTCTCTTCACGCCTGTAGTTTTTGATTCAGTGCCAGCATTCAGTAAACAACACCTGAAGGTCTAGTCTTGCTTTGACATCCTGTACTGTAGCATTATTCTGTTGATATTGTCACTGTATTACAAGTGGTCCTTCAGATCCTACTTAATTGGTTTAGTTGTGTTTGATAATGGTTGGAGCTAAACTCTGCAGGAAGGTAGATATCCAGGAACAGGGTTTTCTTAGCAACATATTAAAATAATGTCAATAAATAAATATTATTTTCTGTATTTCAGATGCATGTTCATGTAAGGGAATATACCAAAGAATCAGGAGTGGATCATTGTAAAATGGGTTTATTTCAAATAAGATAAACAAAAGAAACACTGGTAAGTTCAGAAATTAGTGTATCGATACTCAACCGAAAACAAAACTGAATATTAACTGGTATAGAGGAAAGTTATAGTACATTAAAAACACAAGTAAGACACCATGTGGCTCATTCAGTGAAATTTAATTCAATTCAGGTCAGTTCATCTTCATTTTTATATAGCACATTTTACAATGTAGATCAGTGATGGACAACTTGTCCTGAGGGGCCACAGTCCTGCAGAGTTTAGTTCAAACTCTAATAAAACACACCTGCCTGAAGCTTTTTATTGATTATAATGACATTGATCAGCTTGTTCAAGTTCGTTTGTTTTAGGGTTGGAGTAAAACTCTGCAGGGCAGTGGCCCTCCATGACCGAGGTTGCAAATCCCTGATCTAGATTGTGCCAAAGCAGCTTAACATACATGAAGAAAAAAATTATAAAAAGCTACAACGATATTATGGAACTAAAACTCCACAAACTGACAGAAGTAAAAAAAAAAAAAAGACTCAGCTGGGGCGACTAGTTGATGTGGGGAGAGCTGCAGTCTGTATGTCTGAGGGCTTGAGAACAATGATTGTTAAGAACATTCATTCATTCATTCATTTTCATTTCGGCTTAGTCCCTTTATTAATCTGGGGTCGCCACAGCGGAATGAACCGCCAACTTATCCAGCATATGTTTTACGCAGCGGATGCCCTTCCAGCTGCAACCCATCTCTGGGAAACATCCATACACACCCATT
>CAIGQW010056860.1:391409-428861 GCA_903798125.1 Danio choprae | reverse complement strand
TTTTTATCCCTTAGGACTACACTTGCGTGGGTTTCCTCCGGGTGCTCTGGTTTCCCCCACAAGTCCAAAGACAATTGGACTACAATTGGACCATTTCACTATAGGTGAATTGGGTAAGCTAAATTGCCCATAGTGTATGTGTGTATGTCCTAGTCCTCCAGGTTGGGGGTTGAGTGTTGGACTAACGACCCACCTTGTAAAAATTCGATGTTGCGAAACACCAAACATGGTGCGGCTAAATATCAACTTCAATATACAACTTCAGCCCTGGGAGTAAGTAATATATTATTAATTGAGTAATTAAATTATTTTAAGAATTATGAAATATCTTTCTTAAATGTACTGCCAGAAATGTTAAACTTATTGCACATATTTTAATGTTTTCTAAACTATGCCAAAATAATTATGAATGCCCTGAATTATGTCTATACAATTTTTGATAAGTACAGTCTATTTACTTATCATAAGTATCATAGTCATTACATAAACCGGCCAGAAACTACATAGCATCTCTAAACCTACAGTACCTAATTTAACCTAGGTAAATTCCATATGCAACAGTACTTTCTTAGGTTAGTACATTGTAAATAAATACACGAGTACACATACTCTAGAATAAAGCATAACCATTATGTTAATAATGCAGAGCTCTTGACACACAACATCAGAAATACACAAACAATTGAAACATTGTCTCAGTTTATTGTAAGAGTTTTTTAGTTTTTATGTATTTAGTATTTTATGTAAAGTGTATGCCAGGAAATTGCTGTAATCACAAAACCTGTTGGTAGGAGGTGCTAAAGCATCATAATAGAATTTATAACAAATACTAAAACAGTGTCATCCTAAAATGCTCACGTGGAGGAGGAATTACCTTAAAGCATACATTTTCTCCACATACTGTAGAATGTTTCTCTAGTCGAAATCAACATGACCAGAGTTCTTGCTTTTCTATTTTGGCTTACAGGTAAAATTACAAAGGATTTAAACAGTTAATTAATAATAGTTATGTAATAGTAATGCAACATCATGCTCTTACAATATGTACCCCTTTTGTTTCTTTTTACAGGTTCTGTTGCCCAAGGCAGTGTTCAACAAAGCCCCCCAAATCTAATTAAAACCAAAGGAGATTCTGCAAATCTTGAATGTGGACACAGCACAACCTACACTATGATCTTCTGGTACAAGCAATCACTTAGTCATAGATTTACATTACTGGGATACACCTGGAACAAAAATTCTTTCCCAGAGGATAATTTAAGCAAAAGGATCAGTTTAGATGGAGATGGAACAGTGAAGGCTTTTTTAAGAATCAAAGATCTTGAACCCAGTGACAGCACGTTATATTACTGTGCTGCTAGTTTACACGGTGTGATGTGCTGTCATGCTACAATACAAAAAGCTGCTGCAGAATTAACCACAGTGGGTTTTTTGCACCTGCCAAAGGGCTTGCTTGAATTTCTTGCTAATACTTCCATCCTGAGATGCACAGTGTGCTGATAGCAGTCATGTGGTCTAAAGATGTTTTGCATTATCTTGCATTTTCTTAATGATGAATGATTGAATTTAGACCTCTTGATTTGATAATTTATTGTTTCTATGCCTAAAAGGACGTATTGCTCATATGTAAAGCAAAGAATCACAATAATTTTTTTCAGTGTCAAGGACATGAAAATATAACTTTAATATCTGGTGTAATGTTAATCTCTTAAATGTTTTAAGGACCCAGACTTGCTCCTGGCCTTTGTCTAACCAAATCCAACAACTTCAGCACACTTGTCTTGAGCAGTGGTTCCCTAGCTTTTTAAATCATGGCCCACTTAAACAAACTCATATGTTTCTGTGGCCCACTGCAATATTTAAATGAACCCACTATTTTTGGATTGGCCACTTACTCAGACGCAAGACTGTTCACTGTCTTTATTGAACAAACTGCCAATGATTTGAATAAACGTTAAATGTACATAACAGATCACCAAGCCCAGAGGTCACTCTCTCAGATACGATTGTATTTTCTTGATCTGGTAAGAATTGTGCTTTGCACTAACTGAAGCATATTAATAGAGGACACAGAACAAGCAAGCAAGCAGAGCATTACACTAATCCAGTCTAGAGGTCATAAAAGCATGAACTAGTTTTTGTGCATCTGAGATATATAACATGTTTCTTAGTTTAGCAATATTTCTAAGATGAAAGAAGGCTGTCTTTGTGACATGTGAGACATGATTTTCAAAAGTTAAGTTGCTGTCTAATATAAACCCAGATATTTGACAGTAGAACTAATTTTAACATTGTTCTCCTCTAATTGCATTTTATGTTGTAAGATTTGATGTGTACAGGATTTTGCCCCAATAAATAATACTTCTGTCTTGTCTGAATTTAATAAAAGAAAATAGTTGGTCATCCAGTCTGTAGAATTCATCCACAGATATGAATCCTGGATCATATTTAAGCTCGAAACAAACTAAGTTTTTCTATGGTTTTTGGGTTGAACGGCATGGAAACCTGGAAAAGGTGCACAACATGTCACACAGCTCACCTAGACCTGCAAACCACTGACCTAAACCCTTCTCTAAACCCAACCAATGGTGTTTTCAAAAGCAAACATAAGAGAAAAGTGCACTGCCAAGATCTAGTTTTTACTTTGTTTTTATCCATTTTGCAGAACCGTGCTTTAATAGACTCTAACCTGGGTGCTGTGCGTTCAAATGTATAAGTATATATTATTGTAGGCTCAAGCACATATTTACAATGAGCATGTGTTGATTCTACTTGTTTTTCTTCTTCAGACAATTATAGCTGCTACTCTTGATGACATCACTTCCTCCACATCTCCTGCATTTAACTCATAGTGGAGTCAACCAGCAAAGAGAGAAAACATGAGTACTGCTCCATGCATCTATGTTTTTGTCTCCGTTCTTTGTTTTACAGGTAATTATTTGTCATCTGAAACTGCTCTGTTGACCAATTGTATAACACATTGAATTACTAATGATGTAGTGTTTTACACATTTAGTATTTCTTTCTGCAGTCTCTGTTCTCGGTAAAAGTGTTGTCCAGAGTCCTCCTGATCTCCTGAAGAAACCAGATGAATTTGCAGAGATCCAGTGTTCACACAGTATTCAAAACTATTATGTTGTACAGTGGTACAAACAAAACCAAAGCATTACAAACCTTCAACTCATGGGATATCGCAATGTTGAACAAGACACAATAGAGAAGGATTTTAATGGCAAGATCAAACTAGATGGAGATGGAAGAAATAATGTGACTCTGACTATCATGGGCCTCACAGTGACTGACAGCGCAGTGTATTTCTGTGCAGCATATTACACGGTGATCACAATCACCTCTGCCTAATACAAAAACCTTATGCAGTTAATGCATTTGAGATTTGCAAATTCAGCATCACTTCACACCTGGATCTGTGGTTCAATAATTATAATCTATGCTTATTATATTTCATGTACTCGTAAGACGAATGATAGAAGATGTTGCACATACTGTAGATGTTTTACCATATGACTATTTTGAACAAGACTAGCATGCTCTATGTATAATGTAAAATAAACATTTCAAACATGTTATATCCATGTTTAAGTGCACTCTGCAAGAGAAATTAGCAAGTGCAAGAGAAATTAGCAGTTCACTTAGAGGTAATAGTCATGTTTTATTAAAGGGTGTTCATTTATAATCTCATATTGTAAGTAACAAAAAAACAAAAAAAATACTTGTGATAATATTGTGAGTACATGATACAAAGTATAAAGATGTAATAATTATTGCAATCACTTGGAGGAGCTCTTGATTAATTCATGTGCAAATTACGCTGCAAGGATGGCTTTGGAAATTTCTGCATTGCTCAATAATAACTGAGAATTAAAATGCTAAAAACAATCTCTTCAGTTTATTTACTGAAATAACACAGCAATCAAGTTATCATTTATTAACAACATTTATAATGTTATAAACTGGACAAATGTTACTTTTGTCTCATAAATGCTGTTAAAGGTTTAAAACTGTTTGCTCCAAAAAATAAAATAATAATAAAAATAATTTTGTTGTGAATGTTCTGGATTGTGTTCGAAACCAGCAAGTACAACACACATTTAAAATTTTGGTATTTGTATACCAAGAAGATAATAGAAAGTTTTAGAAAATGTTTAAATCTTTTAGCAAATAGTTTAAAAGGTAAATCTTTTTGGATAATTTACTACTTATTACTATTACTATTGATATACAGTAGTTATTTTGCTATAGTTGACTGTGCTGGATTTTGATTTAATGTAACAAATGAAGTACATGGCAGGGGTTAATATTTAGATACAATTATTACATAGCTCTCTGGAATACTTGGTTATGATTGGTCAGTCATGACATTCCAAGGTACACTGTAAAAACAAATCTGTTAATTATCCGTTTCTGGGGCAGCATGGTGGCTCAGTGGTTAGCACTGTCACCTCACAGCAACAAGGTCGCTGGTTTGAGTCCCAGCTGGAGTTTGCATGTTCTCCCTGTATTTGTGTGGGTTTCCTCCGGGTCCCCCACAGTCCAAAGACATGCGCTATACGTGAATTGGGTGAACTAAATTGATCAAGGTGTATGAGTGTGTGTGTGTGTGTGTGTGTGTGAATGCGAGAGTGTATGGGTAATTCCCAATACTGGGTTACAGCTGGAAGGGCATCCACTGCATAAAACATATGCCGGAATAGTTAGCGATTAATTTCACTGTGGTGACCTCTAATAAATCAGAGACTAAGCTGAAGGAAAATGAATGAATGAATGCATAACAGTTTCCGTATTTTGAGATTCACAACTGTTTCTTTATGGTTATGAACTGCTTTACAGGACCTTGATCTCTGCTATGTTGATTTTTATGCTAATAATTCTACAGTTAAACAAAGTGACTTTTACTGACATTTTAGTAGTTTGAAACAATATAGTGCACTGGCAGTTTATTGCAAGGTTTTTGTACCATAACAGTTTCCCCCCACAGTCCAAAGACATGCGCTCTAGGTGAATTGAATAAGCTAAATTGGCCGTTGTATATGTGTGTGAATGCAAATGTGTATGGGTGTTTCCCAGTGCTGGGTTGTGGCTGGTAGGGCATCACTGCGTAAAACATATGCTGGATAAGTTGGCAGTTCATTCCACTGTGGCGACCCCTGATTAATAAAGGGACTAAGCCGAAGGAAAATGAATGAATGAATGAATAAATCTTTTTTTTCTTTTTTTTTTTTTTACAGTGTATATTATTCCCAGATAGCAACCACTGAATCAAAACACACGGATAACTTGACTGTTAGTGAATATATACATATCCATATTTATGTTTATCTGTTTGGTGCCATTTTATGACTGAATAAAAATTAAGGCGTTTTGTTTCTGCAAGCTGTATGTTTAAATAAATAGTAAAGTGCAGTATTACAGTTCAGATCAGTATGTTGGTGTCTAATTGTTTACTTTTGTGGAGAGAAATCATGTTATAATGTATAGTTGGTTGTTCTCACTGAATAATAAGAGTAAAATCAGCTAAATTAATTAATATATCAGTGGCCATTATTGTTTAGCTTTTATTAAATCTCTCAAATCTCCAAAAAGTGTTTAAACAATCTAATAAATAAAATGTTAAATCATGTTTAGTGGTATCCTTACCAAAAAATAGGAGTGGATTAAATTAATTAAATGATTTTCTCCTTGGGCCTCACAGTGGCGCAGTGGGTAGCACGTTCGCCTCACAGCAAGAAGGTCGCTGATCGCTGGTTCGAGCCTCGGCTGGATCAGTTGGCGTTTCTGTGTGGAGTTTGCATGTTCTCCCTGTGTTGGCGTGGGTTTCCTCCGGGTGCTCCGGTTTCCCCCACAAGTCCAAAGACATGCGGTATAGGTGAATTGGGTAAGCTAAATTGTCCGTAGTGCATGAGTGTGAATGGGTGTGTATGGATGTTTCCCAGAGATGGGTTGCAGCTGGAAGGGCATCCGCTGCGTAAAACATATGCTGGATAAGTTGGCGGTTCATTCCGCTGTGGCGACCCCAGATTAATAAAGGGACTAAGCCGAAATGAAAATGAATGAATGAATGAATGATTTTCTCCTTAATTAATATAATTATTTGCTAATTAACATGTATCAATATGTATGTTTCTTGCCTCTGCAATTATATACTGCTCTTTAAAGGAATACCTCAATTATTATTCTAAATGGAAATTTCCTCATCATTTACTCTCATGCCGTCACAGATATACTGTATATGACTTTATATCTTGAAATGGTTAGTCCATAAATTATGTGAATGGGACAATATCAGAAGCCATACAAAAAACACAACAATGATGTTTAAAACAATAGTAATCACTATCACTTTAGAAGGTGGTAACACTTTACAATAACAGTACATGAATAAAGATATATTAATATGTAAACTAAACATTATTATGAATTATTGAAGAGTTTAGGCACGTGCTTATCATGAACTTTAACCACAACATAAGTCACATGAGTTAATGTGTGATAACGGCTACTTTAATTACTTGTTAGTTCTTAATTAATGTATTAAGTAACATCTAAGCTTAAGATAAATGTAACCAACATGAACTCCTAAGCTGTTAATGTATAATTATGTCATGACTTTACTTGGAGGGGCACATCATCCTTAACTACTCATGAACTCCTGTGTTTAAACTGTTCATGTTGATGTTGACAGAACGCTTTTCTATTGTTATTCATTGTAAAGACTCTAGACGAACGTGCTTAAGGAGGTCATGAGTAGTTAAGAATGGGTTAATGATAATGTGCCCCTCCAAGTAAAATCACAATATAATTATACATTAACATATCATGAGTTCATGATGGTTAATCATAAACAAACAAGCATGTACTAACAAGTAATTAAGGTAGCTGTTATTCACATATGAACTCGTGACTCATGTAGTAGTTAAAGTTAGTTCATGATTAGCGCATACATTAACTCATCATTAGTTCATAATAAAGTAATGTTTAGTTTACATATTAACACATCATTATTTATGTACTGTTATTGTAAAGTGTTACCTAGAAGGTTTTATACCCAAAACATTCATCACTATACCTCTTCTGATGTATCCATAAATGCAATGGTCACACCTTCTGTTTACTGACAGCGAATGAGAGTTATGCCATATTACAATGACATACTGCTGTATAATACTTATACCCATACATAGTTCAGGAGTGTCTTGAAACTAAGAACTACAATGAACCCAGTTGTAGTTTTTTCCATAATATCGCTTCAATGGATTTTAGGTATTTGACAATGAAAAAAAATCTTATTTGAATTGCATTTATGTTGCCTGTTATGTTGCCATTTTTTTAATATGATGGATATTTCATTGCTTCTGTATTTTTCTCAGGACTTGCAGATGTAAATGATATTACACAGTCTCCAAATACTATGTTGCCTTTTAAGAAAAATGCCACTTTATCCTGCAGTCACGGAAAAGGTGATACTTACAACAGAATGTATTGGTTCCGTCAGCATAATGGACAGACTATGGAGCTCATCGTGTACACTACAAGTTTTGGCACGGTGGAATTTGGAAAGCTTGACAAAACAAAATACTCAGTCAATCATGAATCTGCTGCGAGGGGTTTTCTTACTGTGATCAGTCTGGAGTCTCTTGACAGTGCACTGTATTTGTGTGCAGTGAGTGAACACGGTGTAACAGAATCATATCACAGATGTACAAAAACACCCTTCTTTAATCTGTCATGATATGATATAAAAGATTACACAGACAGGTGGCACTTATGTTTAACAAATGCAGCCTACCATCAAACAATACAGTATTCTTGAAGGATTTATTCTTTTGTATTTACTTAAAGGTAACTTTTGTGTTTAGCCAAAACAAACCAGCAAGCATTTTCTTGTGTGTGTTTAACTAATATATCTTTAAACATAGACATCTGGCTTGCATTTAAACATTCTTTCATCTTGTTTTACACTTGAAAAACTAAATGAATGCTTAAGTCTATTTAACTGATTATATTGTAATTAAATTACTTTATTAATGCTGTAAAAGGAACCTTATGAAATGTACAGTAGTCATATTAGCCTTTCACTGGAAGTTTATTGGTGGTTGAAAAACCCTTGCTGTGCATATAGCCCATTGGAACAGTACTTGGGCGACAACTGACGATGTTTCACAAGAACATAAGAATGCAAGTACAGACAAGAATGCATATTAAAAAAAACATTCAGTGGCACTGGTAGCAAATTTTGGGCCCTATGAAAAAATGGTTAGGTTAGGTCCCCTACTGGATTGATTCTAAAACCATTCCAGTCTGTAATTTAATAATACTGACCTTGTTCTTCTGCTATTGTGTGGACCCTTAGAATTGCTTTACCACTATTTTGATTAAAAAAAAACCTGCTTCAGGAACTGCAATGTGTCTAATGAACAGCAGGAGGTGGTTGCCCACATTTTCTCATTAACCCACAATCTTGTGACTAGGAAATCATTTCTGTACTATTCATTTCCAATGAAAACGAACTTAGTTTTCCTTGTGCCAACTTCACATCAGCATGATCAGGACTCTCATCACTGTTTCTTTTCTCATCTGCCTCTCAGGTATAGCATATTTAGCCATATAAATTGATAAGTTGCTGCATGTGAAGTATACATTTGTACTTTCTAAATCATTATTTGTATGTATAAATAAACAATTATAAAATATGCACATTTATTTATTCAGAAAATAAAAAATGGCATGGCATTATTAACATATTCTTTTTATTTTACAGATATTTCAAATAGTCAAGACATTCATCAGACTCCAGCTGATGTAATGAATGTTACTGGACAGTCAGAAGAGCTTCACTGTTCTCATAGTTCTTCTTCATACAATGTCATGCTCTGGTACAAACAAACACATGGCGAAAGTCTGGAGTTGCTTGGCTTTCTTGTAGGATCTGAAGCTACAGTTGAGGATAAATTCAAAGATAAAGTCATTCTAAAAGGGAATGCATATAAAAACACTGTCATAAAACTTGAGAAACTTTCATCTGATGATAGTGGAGTGTATTTTTGTGCTGCTAGTGCACAGTGCTGTGGGTTTCCTTTCCTTCTTAGCAAAAACCTGGAGCTTTTCTTCATCATAATGTCTAAACTGTATATCACCTCCTGCCAGAGGACTGATGGTCATCTTTAGAGAGTTTAATGAAGCTGTAATTCTATATTTCATGTTGATAGAATTTGTCATTATATAATAATAATAATAATAATAATAATAATAATAATCTATTTTTTTATATTTACTTAATATATGTGTTAGCACTGAGTATATTTATAATGTATATATAAATACAGCACACATTCATGTACATATTTGAGATAAATTAATTGATATTTATTTGGTATTTATAAGTGCAATTAAGTGCTAAGTGCAATTACTGGAGTGGAAACTGGAGAAGCATCATAAATATGTTCTATGTGACTTTCTTTTTAAGTCTGGGTCCGTGTGAAACCGTGTGACACAATACTATTGTATCATGAAAAAGCTTAAAATGTAATTTTTATTTGGGAGCATAGCTGCAACTTTAAAAAGATACTAAAAATGTTTTAATTCTTGTTGCAGTTTGAAATGATGAACAACAGAGGGCAGTGTTGTAATTGTGGGTACTTGACTTCCTCTGGACATGAAGGAAATATTTCCTAACTCTCATCCATTTGTAAAAGCACACACCACAATGTTCATGTTTAGAATACATTGCTTTGTAGCCAAACTAACATTTAGTGCATCAACATGACTCTACTTAATCACTTTCAATTTGTTCTACCTTCTGGATTCAGGGTATGTATTTCTGTTTTTTTTTACCAATCTATTTTAAACCTGTTCACTAATCAGCTAAACTACAGACCATTCCAAACCCAATCTGTAGACATACACTTTGTTATAACTGCTTAATCTGTCTCATTGTTTTATCCTTTGTTTTGTTTTTGTAGGTTCCACTCTCAGTGATAAAGTTGTTCAGAGTCCCCTTGACATGGCCATTTTATCGAGTCTAAGCGAGTCTCCAGTGCTTCAATGCTCCCATAGAGTCTCAAACTATGACCGTATCCTGTGGTATAAACAACCCCAGAACAAACAGTTTATTTTTCTGGGATATTTCCTTGGTTCATCGCATCAGTTAGAGCCGGGTTTTATAAATAAGTACACATTCGTTGGAAATGGAAATACAAATGCTAACTTAACCATAAAGAAGCTTGAGTTTAATGATACTGCCACATATTTCTGCGCAGCATCTACACAGTGTCACACATGTGGTGCATCCCCTCTACAAAAACTCCAGACATCATTTTTTGGCAAAACGTGAATTACCGTCCAAACAACTGCTTTAGTATGATGTCACATCCTGTGTTTGTTACCTCAGAAGACTTCAGGCTGCCACTCTGGGCTCATTCAACATGTTCAGAGTTTTAGTCGTGGTTCTTGCTTCTGAATTCTGGCAAACTGGTAATTCATTAGATACTAGCTACACAAATATACAAGAAATACATTTTGGTATTAATTCATTATTATTATCATCTTCTTTCATCCAGGACCTGTTAGTAGCAGTAAAGTTCACCAAAGTCCTCCTGATGTACTGTTGAAATTGAATGGCACATTGGATCTCAAGTGCAGCCACAAAATTACTGACTATAACACTATTTTGTGGTACCAGCAGCTGACCGCTTCTTCAGATCTGAAACTCATTGGATATATATATTATAAAGGTCCAACTATCGAAACTGAATTTAAAGAACTCTTTGAGGTGAGTGGAAATGGAGAGAAAGAAGCTCATCTCCACTTTCTGCAATTAAGGCAAACTCAAGACAACGGCATGTACTTCTGTGCTGCACGAGCACAGCACTAAAAACTGTGTTTTCCCTAACAAAAAACAAACGAGATCTTATCTGTTAGACATAACAGCTTCATTTCCTGACAGGTGGGGGCAGTGTGTCTTCATGCATCATTTCTTTTAGGCAGCTTTTACATTCATTGAATTCACATCAGATCTGTCACTACTACAGTACTACTAAAAGGATCAACTATATAAACCCATAATGTTCCTGAATCTCCTCATATATATATAGTTTTGGCATCATTAGTCTCAGGTAATGTTGATAGTTTTCCAATACTCATAATATTCTTCATGATAATAAAACTTATAATAATAATTTGTAATGATGCTTACCGTTTTTCCAACAGGTGAAAAAGAGGACAAGACTGTTCACCAGAACCCTCTTGATCTGATAATAAATCATGCAGAATCTCCTGAAATTAAGTGCTTCCACAAAATCACAGGCTATGACCGTTTGTTGTGGTATAAGCAATCCCAGAACAAAGAGTTAACATTCATGGGATATCTTATCGGTAACTCTGGAAACCCAGAAAAACTTTTCAAGAACAAAATTACTATACAAGGGGATGCAAATAAGCTTCATGGCTCTTTAACTCTGATCAATGCTACATCAGAAAGCAGTTCAGTTTATTTCTGTGCAGCCTATTACACAGTGACACTAAAAGTGTTCCTCCCCTACAAAAACCAACTATTATAAAATCTTGTTTGGTCCAACACCTGCGATAAACCACTGTTTGATACTGTAAGGCTCTGTTCTAAAATCTTGTGATTGATATGGAATGCCTACTTACAGAGACAGCTGTCATCTAATGTAGCATTAAAAATTAAACTGAACTAAGTAATTGGTAGTTGCTCAGTATCCTGCAATACTTCATTACCCTTTGTCAAATTCTCTTAGTAACAGTATTCTCATACTGAGTAAAAGTTAAGTACAAAGTTTGGACCCAGAATTAAGTGTCATCAGCTACTAGTAACATTTAAATGAATCATTTGTGACCTAAGTGTCATAAGTGTAATTTTTCTGCAACAGATTTAAAATAAGCTTTCCATTGATCTATACCTTATTAGGATTGATGAATATCTGGCTGAAATACCACTAATTGAAAATCTGGAATTTGAAAAAAAAATTCTACATATTGAAAAAAGTTAAATTACTGTAGGAAATGTAAAATATATCTTTATTTAATATTTTAATATTAATAGAAAATGTTGACTCATGTAATGGGTTTTGGCTGTACACACATTTTTCATTATACTTCTATTCAAAATTACATGCACGTAATTACAGCATAATTAATCTCTGTGACTATATCTCTCAATTAAACTGTTAACTCGAATCTTATTCCTTAAGTTACACTTAAGCCTTCCCACACGACTGAATACTGACTGAACACATTAACCAATCATTAAACCTATAGTACCCATATATTAAACCTGTCATAGCCAATCCTTAAAACTATACCACTAAACCTCTTCCTAATTTCAACCAATCCCTAAACATATCCATGAGTGAGTAACGTATTATTTTAATGAACTCTGCATTATTATAAAAAAAATGAGTCTAAGTCAACATATTTAAAGCAACTAATCACTTTGTGTAGCACTAAATCCACAACTAGCTTTATTTGACCCATATCACTAATCATGTCACTTACCTTAACCAACCTTTAAACCTGTTAGTGAAATAGAAAATAAATGTAGGCTGGAACTTTTGCCCATCAGGAATTGATTTGATTTTTGTTGTTTGTTATTATTGGATGATTACATGTCAAAAACTGGCTGTCCTGCTCCTGTACCAAAACATTTCAATCAAATAAAAAAGATGTCCTTGCACAAGAATGTGGAGGCACATAAATTATATATACACTCTAAAAAGTGTACATATTAATATGAGTATATACTTTTAAAAAGGGCAGCACGGTGGCGCAGTGGGTAGCACAATCGCCTCACAGCAAGAAGGTTGCTGGTTCGAGCCCCGGCTGAGTCAGTTGCCATTTCTGTGTGGAGTTTGCATGTTCTCCCTGTGTTGGCGTAGGTTTCCTCCGGGTGCTCCGGTTTCCCCCACAGTCCAAAAAAATGTTGGTAAGCTAAATTGTTCGTAGTGTATGTGTGTGAATGATTGTATGGATGTTTCCCAGTGATGGGTTGCAGCTGGAAGGGCATCCGCTGCGTAAAACATATGCTGAATAAGTTGGCAGTTTATTCCGCTGTGGCGACCCCAGATTAATAAAGGGACTAAGCCGAAAAGAAAATGAATGAATGAATGAATGAATAAATAAATACTTTTAAAAAAAGTGAGTGAACACATTGCCTAAAAATAATCAAGTAAATTAACTGTGCAAATTTATATGAAAAAATAAGTTAAGTCAACTTAAATTTTCAAATTATAATGCCTTTATTCACTTTAAATGAAGTCATTTTTGTCACTGTTAATGCAATGGTTTTACTCAATTTTACAGGACATTCATTCATTTTCTTTTCGGCTTAGTCCCTTTATTAATCAGGGCTTGCCACAGCGGAATGAACCATCAACTTATCCAGCATATGTTTTTGTGCAGTGAATGCCCTTCCAGGGGCAAACCATCACTGGGAAACACCCATACACTCTCAATCACACACATACATTCATTCATTCATTTTCATTTCGGCTTAGTCCCTTTATTAATCTGGGGTCGCCACAGCGGAATGAACCGCCAACTCATCCAGCACATGTTTTACGCAGCGGATGCCCTTCCAGCTGCAACCCATCCCTGGGAAACATCCATACACACCCATTCACACTCATACACTACTGACAATTTAGTCTACCCAATTCACCTGTACCGCATGTCTTTGGACTTGTGGGGGAAACCGGAGCACCCGGAGGAAACCCACGCCAACACAGGGAGAACATGCAAACTCCACACAGAAACGCCAACTGACCCAGCCGAGGCTCGAACCAGCGACCTTCTTGCTGTGAGGCGAACGTGCTACCCACTGCGCCACTGTGAGGCCCTCACACACATACACTACAGACAATTTAGCTTACTCAATTCCCCTATAGTGCATGTATTTGGACTTGTGGGGGAAACCGAAGCACCCAGAGGAAACCCACGCGAACACAGGAAAAACATGCAAACTCCACACAGGAATTGACTTAGCCGAAACCAGCAACCATTTTGCTGTGAGGCGACAGTGCTACCAACCGCGCCGCCCTTTGCAGTATAAACAAACACAAAACAAATGGAAAATGCAATGTTAAGTAAAATGTAGGGCATTCAAGCAACTCTAGTGAGGATCTGCGTACATTGATTTGATCTGTTTTTAAAGGAGTGGCTTATCTTTTCCATTATTGTATGTTCAATCCACTAGATGTCTTCAAGTGCAGCTATAACTGCTGTGTTTTATTACAACACTCACCAAAAGAAAACCAAAAATGTTTGGTTTACTGCTTTTGCTCATGCTTCCTCCATTAGGTATACAAATATCATTTAATGCCTATTGTTAGATTATATTACTGACACATTTATGCAGGCACGTTATAGTATAATCATGTTTGAACTGGATTATTTTTTTTGTACAATAGTCCAGACTAATTGGTGTTTATTTCCTGTTTTTGTAAACCTTTTTATTTCTTCTTTTCTCACTTTCTTCTACAGATTTGGGATTAAAGCAGTCATCTGATCTCTTTGAAACAGAAAACCTCAATGTGACCATATCGTGTTCCCAGAATGGAACATCATACAATAGCATGTACTGGTTCCGACAAACACGCACTGAGGCACTGGAGATTATTGTATATTTCTATGTTGGATTACCCAGCTGGGAGAATAATTTTGACACGCGAGCAATGGCTGAGAAGAAAGGAGCATCTTTAGAACTGACTCTTTTTAAAGTGCAGAGCTCTGACAGTGGTATTTATTACTGTGCAAAGCAGGATGCACATCAGTGTAACCCAATATTTAACCTCAACAAAAACCTGCAGCTTAGATTAACATCTAACACCTGCTCACCTGCTGTCAATGAACAATACACTGCATGCCAGGATGAGTAAATAAAGACGTTGTTGTTGTATAAAACATTTCCACATGTAAGACATGCAAGTACTTCATTATACATGAAAAAATGAATATTCTGATCATATTATGAGCCAAATAATTCATTCAATAATTTTTTTTTCGGCTTAGTCCCTTTATTAATCTGGGGTCTCCACTGCAGAATGAACCGCCAACTTATCCAGCATACGTTTTAAGCAGCGGATGTCCTTCCAGCTGCAACCCATCACTGAGAAACATCCATACACATTCATTTACACATATACACTACGGACAATTTAGCTTACCCAATTCACCTATACAGGGCCTCACAGTGGTGCAGTGGGTAGCACGTTCGCCTCACAGCAAGAAGGTCGCTGATCGCTGGTTCGAGCCTCGGCTGGGTCAGTTGGCGTTTCTGTGTGGAGTTTGCATGTTCTCCCTGTGTTGGCGTGGGTTTCCTCCGGGTGCTCCGGTTTCCCCCACAAGTCCAAAGACATGCGGTATAGGTGAATTGGGTAAGCTAAATTGTCCGTAGTGCATGAGTGTGAATGGGTGTGTATGGATGTTTCCCAGAGATGGGTTGCAGCTGGAAGGGCATCTGCTGCATAAAACATATGCTGGATAAGTTGGCGGTTCATTCCGTTGTGGTGACCCCAGATTAATAAAGGGACTAAGCCGAAATGAAAATGAATGAATGAATGAATTCACCTATACAACGTTTTTGGACTTGTGGGGGAAACCGGAGCACCCCGAGGAAACCCACGCCAACACGGGGAGAACATGCAAACTCCACACAGAAATGCCAACTGACCCAGCCGGGGCTCGAACCAGTGACCTTCTTGCTGCGAGGTGATTGTGCTACCCACTGTGCCACCGTGCTGACCCTGAGCCAAATAATCTATCAGCTAAAAGGGAACATTTTCTAAATGTTTTGGCTAACATTCTGACAAAGTTAGAAAAAAAATGTTCCAGCAGTAATGGTAATAGAATACTCCTTTTATCTGGACATGTGTGTATATACACAATAGTTCGTTATTGTTCTCAAATCGGATTAAACTAGTAATAGCATTGGTCAAGCCTTCATTACAGAGTGAGTGTCATTATTAGATTTTGACAAACATTACTTCTGAATTTTTTTTAAAGCAATTCTGAGATGGGACGTCCAGTGGCCATTCAGCACATCATTTCCAAGAGCATCCTTTTGACGGACACTTATTTTGGAGTCTGATGCATGTCTAAATAGTGGTTAAATGTTAAAGATAATTTGTTTTGGGTATGTCATAATGCAATTTGCAGATAGATTTAACTGCACAGCAGTTAGTGACAGAGGGGATTTGCACAGAGAAGCTTTGCAATCTGTGATCTCAGCGTCAACACCACATCGAAATTCTAGAGCTCAAATTTCCAACCCAGGCTCATTATTGAAACATACCCCTTTATACATTTCTGGAGAAAGTAAAATATGTCCCAGGAGGAATGTTTATTTTTTACAGTTTTTGTTTTTGCGAATCCACCAGAGGACGTTGTGTATGCTTTTTCAGATCTCAAATTTCTCTTGCGAGTGCTATTCACGCCTGCTCTTCTTGCGTAAATCCACCAGAGGCCGCTGTTGACTGACTGGCTGAGTGACCGACTGACAGATCCACCCATTCACCCCCTTCCCTAAACCCAACCAATAGTGTTTTCAAAAGCACCAATTGACCCGATCACACCCTTCCCTAAACCCAACTGCAGTGTTTTCAAAAGCAATGCAGAAAAAGAAAAGCCCTTGCCTAATTTTTACTACGTTTTCACTGTTATTTACTTTTTTGCCTTTTGTTTTTGTTTTACCTGCTTTCTGGAACCGATCTTCACCTGAATCGAACCCCATTGTCATGGTCAACTCCTCTCTGTGTCTCAAGTTCGCTGATGTACATGGCGAACTACTGGGCAAATTGGTAACAGCGGAAAAGCAGTCCACACAAAGGTAAGCAGTCAGCTGGTAATCTCAAAAGGAAACAAAGCTGTTGGCGGCATCATACTGAGAGAGATTGCTGTTTTGTCAGTTACTTCAGAATCACAGCAGTGCTGATATACAGCCACATACAATGCTACAAGTCTGCTATTGCTCATATATGACGCTAAAATGTTTTTTTTCTTCTAATTAGTGATAGTATAACATTTTTTTTTAATAAATAAATAACCTTATCATGGTTAAGTTTGATTAACAAAGTTTGATTTTAAAAAGTTCCTTATCTATTTTGTATAAAAAAATATAAATTGTTTAATGCTTTTTGCAGATTTTTTGTGACATTTGTTTCTGAATTTTTTATAAAAAAATATTAGGGTCAATATACATGTATAAATATTGTAAGGATAATTGATTTAAAATACAATATTTTAATACTATTAGAAGAAAATAAAGTTAAATTGCAATACATTTTGACCATTGAGCTAAAAATGTTCCAGGGTTCCATTTCGGAATAAAATGGAAGTTAAGATTCTTCTTTTTTGCTTTATCATGGCATACATCCAATTGAAACCATTTCTGAAATAAGACAAACAATTGTAGGACAGTGCAAACCATTGGATGGTTAAAAGAACCATCTGGAAGAGTACATGAGGAGGAGAGCAACCACTAATACACCTAACCACCATATTGCTAATTGCTGTGATGTCATGACCGATTTCTGGATAGGCAGGGCAGAAAAAAGACACCCTATATGTATTCCAGTTGATTAAAGATTATGAGGGCAAATACATTTTCCCAAATTAATAACCTTCACGGGTACATATTTTATAACAAACACCCATATGTCAATAAGAAACCTCCTATAACCAAGAAAAAAAAAATATATATATATATAATAATTAACATTAAGAAAATATTCAGAAATATAAAATCAACAGTGAGAAAAATGGTGACAAATCAAAGCACTAGCTGATGGTAGAATTGATTTAGTTAAGTTTGCATGTGATGTTGATTTATTTTTATTTTGATCATAACCAGTAGGAGTCTCTATTGAGCTTAAAAAACCCACATATTTATCAAGTGGAGTGAAACAGCTGCTATACAACAATGTGGCCTCATTGTTACAGTGGTTAATTCCACACAGACTCTTCAGTCCTCACTCACGCATACACATTGTTGCACATTTTTCCATTACTGAATCATCAAAATGGCATTTATAATATTGATGACTTATTTAATAACACTGCCAATCTGGATCTCAGGTAAAATATTTAAATCGCTACCTTTCAGTTCTACAATTTATGTTTTTCATGCCGACTTCTACTGAACAAATACAATTGTGTCAATTTGAAACAGGAGAATCACTCAGTGACCAAGTTCATCAGACTCCAGCTCAACGTCTGATAACAAATGCAGAGACAACCGTTCAACTCAACTGTTCTCACACCATTAAAGACTACTATATGATATTATGGTATCAGCAGGAGAAGGATGCATTAAATCTCATTGGATATGTGTATTACACAAACCCGACTATTGAGAAAGAATATCAAAACCAGTTCAGTGTTACAGGAGATGGTGCAAAATACTGTACTCTTAATGTCACAATCGAAAGGCAACTTGTTGGGAGTACTGCAATATATTACTGTGCTGCCAGCAAAGCACAGTGATAAACACACATTAATCCCTCCTACAAAAACCTTCTGTTAAATACCTTTACCACAAGATTATTAGCATCAGAATACACTCACAATACATACCAAATATGTTATTATTAAAATGGTAGATGCTACATGATATGCAAATTTTGAATATCATATACAAATATTATCTTTAATATTTAAAGGTTACTTGCATTTAGAAAAAAAAATGCATATTATGTTATTTTAAATGCATGTAGCAATTTATTATTTACATTTTATATTTTGAACAATCTGTTAGTGCTCTGATTGTATGCTGAAAAGACAAACTGCTAGGGTAACTCATTTATTATTAAATGAGTTTTATTTCAATGTAATTTTCCTTCTGCACTGAAGGGTATTTTTTCTTAAAATCTGAAGTTGAAAAAGATTGAAGTCAAAATGATTAGCCCTAGAGGAAACTTTAATTCTTCAAATATTTCCAAAGTGCTATTGTCACAGAACGAGGACGGAGACCAAATCTGTGAGCATGAATGACAGTTCATTAGAGTTTATGAACAGGAATGATGTAAACAGGTAATGTAGATGAACAGTGGCCCAGATGATGTAAGATGACCAGAGATGGATAATGTCAGGAACCGTAGACAGACACAGGTGCAGGCTTGAATGCGTCAAATATTTTATTAAGGGTCAAGAAATGATAATATACTGATGGGTAAGACCTAAATCCAGCCAGGAGGGAAAAAACAAACAAAAATAAAGAGAACAGTCTTTGACAGTCTTCAACAGAAAGAGTCCAGGCACAAGACACTGCCGGCAGGGGACGCTCCTTGCAACGATCCTCAGGTATATAAAAAAACAAAACAGCAAATTTCAACAAAAATTTAGTGGTCTTCCCAACATTACCCAGCAGGGGGCGCTCGACAATGCAACCGTGTAGGGGGAGCGGGGCAGTGAGTGAGAGAGGAAGCCGGCAATCCAAAGAAGTCGGCGGTTTCGAGCGTGCGGAGAAGTCCGGCCTGGGAACAGAGGGAGGTGAGGAGAAAACCCAGCGCTTGTAGGCAATGGCCCTGGCGAGGTGCCACGTCACGGCGAAAATAAATAAACAGGAGAGCGAACTGGACTGACAGAGAAAGAGATTAAACGAGACAAGGCAAGACACGACATGACACGAGTGGCTAGCGGGAGTGCACTCGCAAACAACAATCTAGCACAGGACGACACACATGAGGGGAATAAATAGTGCGAGAGGAGAACTACTCATCGATTGTAGGTGAGTAAAAATCAATCATGTAAAAATTGGGTAACAAGAGGGAGGGACGCTATGGTGACGGATCAAAACAACACTCACGTGCGCTTGTGACATGTAAACAAACACACACATAAAAAGAGACAGCATGATCAGATCAAGGGTGTGACAGTAGAAAGGTAGGGTGTACCCAACCAAGCGTGGGGGGAAGCTTGAGCTGTAACACCACCGGACTCAAGACCTTGGTGATTCGGTATGGGGAGCAGGAGTCCGATGTTGATCAGCCGCTGCTTTAGTCCGTCTATTAACCCAGGCCAAGGCTTCCCTAGCTCTCTTCCAGGTGCGTCGACACCGCTGGACGAAAGCAAGGGCAGACGGGACAGAAGCTTCGGTTCCTGTGTGGGAAACAAAGGAGGTTGGAAACCAACAGAGCATTGAAATGGGGACATACCTGTGGCAGATGACGGGAGTGAGTTATGGGCATACTCCACCCAGGACAGTTGTTGGCACCAAGAGCTCGGATTATGGGATGTCAGGCAGCGGAGAGTGCGTTCCAAATCCTGGTTTGCCCGCTCGGACGGCCCGTTGGTCTGGGGGTGGAATCCAGATGACAGACTCGTTGAGGCCCCGATCTGTCGACAGATCTCTTTCCAACACCGGGAGACAAACTGGGGACCCCTATCAGAGACCACATTGACCGAAAGACCATGAATCCGGAAAACATGATCAATCACCACTGTCGCTGTCTCTTTGGCTGAGGGGAGCTTGGGGAGAGGAATGAAATGGGCCGCTTTGGAAAAGCGATCCAGCACCGTGAGGATGACGGTGTTGCCTTTTGATTCAGGAAGGCCGGTGATAAAATCAAGGGCCAAATGTGACCAGGGGCGGGAGGGGATGGGAAGAGGGTGCAGCAGACCAATGGGAGGTGCATTGGAAGTCTTGTTCTTGTCCATGGATGGCCAAAAAAAAAAAAAAAAAAAAAAAAAAAAAAAACGCTGGCGGATAGCAGCCAGTGATCTCCGAACTCCTGGTCAGGAATGACCCCACTGGATAACTTCAGAGCGCATTTTGGTTGGATCAAACAGTTTACTCGCTGGAACCCCCACTGATACTGGACCCATTTGCCTGGCCTGCTCAACAAGTCTTTCGATGTCCCAGGAGAGGGATGCCACCACCATTTCCTTAGGAATGATGGTGTCAGGTGGTTCCTCCTCCGGAGCCTCAAACAGACGAGAGAGAGCATCCGGCTTGATGTTCATGGATCCCGGCCTGTAAGACAGGGTAAAATTGAATTGGCCGAAGAAGAGGGCCCAGCGAGCGTGTCGGGAGCTCAGCCTCCTGGCTGAATGGATGATCAAGATTCTTATGATCCGTCCAGACCAGAAAAAGGCTGAGCTGCCCCCTCCAACCAATGGCGCCATTCCCCCAAAGCCAACCTGACCGCCAGCAACTCCCATGTCGTAATTCCATTCAGAGGGACTCAGGCGGTGGGAAAAGAAGGCACAGGGATGCACTTTCCCATCCAGACGTGACCGCTGGGATAGAACCGCGCCTACTCCGACGGCAGAGGCATCTACCTCAACAATAAACTGCCGTTCAGGATCTGGAATAGACAAGACAGGAGCAGAGATAAAAAGGGACATTAATTTATCAAAGGCCTTAACGTTCCATTTGAATGGTACCTTAGGAGAGGTGAGTGCCATTAAGGGTGCAGAGATCTGACCAAAATTCCTGATAAAAAAAAAAAAAAAAAAAAAAAAAAAAAATAAAAGTTAGCGAACCCCAGGAATCGTTGCAGAGCCTTACGAGAGTCAGGAGTTGGCCACTCGGCAACAGCTCTTACCTTACAGGGGTCTGCCTGGATCTCTCCTGCCGAAATTATGAATCCTAGGAATGAAACCGACTGGGCATGAAAAACGCACTTCTCCGCTTTAACATAAAGCTGGTTCTCCAGCAGCCGTTGTAGCACCTGGCGAACATGAGTGTGTACCTGTGAGGATGGGGAAAATATCAAGATATCAAGGTACACAAAGACAAAGCGATTGACCATGTCTCTCAACACATCATTGACCAGGGCCTGGAAGACCGCTGGGGCATTGGTCAGACCGAACGGTAGGGCCCGGTACTCAAAGTGTCCCGTAGGGGTGTTAAAGGCAGTCTTCTACTCATCCCCCTCTCGTATGCGAATAAGATGATAGGCATTCCGGAGGTCAAGTTTGGTAAAGACCTTGGCTCCCTGAAATAACTCAAAGGCGGACGACATGAGGTAAGGGGTACCTGTTCTTGATAGTGATGTTGTTAAGCCCTCAATAATCAATACAGGGAGCCGTCCTTCTTTTTGACAAAGAAGAACCCAGCACCTGCAGGGGAAGAGGAGGGTCGGATGAGGTCGGCTTTGAGAGATTCGTTAATGTACCTGTCCATGGCCTCTTTCTCTGGACCAGAAAAGGAAAACAACTGACCCTTCGGTGGAGAAGTCCCTGGGAGGAGATCTATGGCACAATCATAAGGACGCTGCGGAGGCAAGGAGGTGGCCCGACACTTGCTAAACACATGGCACAGGTCATGGTACTCCGCTGGAACCCCAGCCAGATCAGCCGCCTCCACCTGCGAGACAGGACTCACAGAGACAGGAAAAGATGCAGGACCAAGACACGAAGCAAGACAATGCCGACTCCATGACAAAACGGAATTATTCAACCAATCAATGTGTGGGCCATGCTGCACCAGCCATGGGTGCCCCAGAACAATGGGGGCACTAGGGGAGTCAAGAAGGAGCAGCGTGGTGACCTCAAAATGATTGCCTGAGATAATGAGAGTGATAGGAGGGGTGCTATGGGACACATGGGTGATAAGAGTGCCATTAAGGGAACGGGCAGGGATAGGGTCAGAGAGAGAAATAGCAGGGATCCCCCACAAGGTAGCCAAGGAATGATCCATAAAGTTACCCTCGGCTCCAGAATCAATCAAGGCTGAACAAGAATTAAAAATATCCCCAAACTGGACAGAGACAGGAAAAACAGTACGAGAGAAGGAGGAATGCAAAAGCTGCAAAATGCCCTGACTTGCCACAGCAAAAACATAGACCCTGGGCGAAGCAATGTTGCTTTTGTTGGGGAGTGAGCCCCCAACTGCATGGGGGCTCAGGACTTGTGGAAGTGGAGTTGGGGGCATCAAAAGCAGGAAGGGTGTACTCTGTCCTCCGAAACATGGATCTGCAGGCCCCCTGATTCCAGTCACAGGACGCTGCCAGGGTCTTGAATTGGATGGCGAACTCAGTGACTGAACGTCCTGCCTGTCGCAAACGGGCCAACCGGTCAGCTGCCTCCTGACCCCGAGCAGATCTGTCAAACAGCCTTATCATCTCCTGTCTAAACTCCTCAAATGAAGAGCAACAAGGAGCTTGAGTGTCCCAGACCAAAGTCCCCAATCACGAGCCTTGCCAGTAAGCAGCGTTAGTACAAAGGCTACCTTGGTTTCTTCAGCTGCATAGGTGCGTGGCTGTAGAGCAAACACCACCGAACACTGGGATAAGAAGGCTCGGCAAGAATTCGGATCCCCATCATAAGGTGGTGGGTTATTGCATCGGGGCTCATGTTGGTGACGAGGGTCAGGGGCCGCTTGCCCTACCTGGACTGTGTCGTGCTGCAGCTCGTGAATCCGAGCGCCATCGAACGCCATCTGAGCCTGCTGTGTCCATAGTGGCTAGATTATTCTGTCAGGAATCGTAGACAGACACAGGTGCAGGCTTGAATGCGTCAAATATTTTATTAAGGGTCAAGAAATGATAATATACTGATGGGTAAGACCTAAATCCAGCCAGGAGGGAAAAACAAACAAAAATAAAGAGAACAGTCTTTGACAGTCTTCAACAGAAAGAGTCCAGGCACAAGACACTGCTGGCACTCCTTACAACGATCCTCAGGTATATAAAAAAACAAACAAAACAGCAAATTTCAACAAAAATTTAGTGGTCTTCCCAACATTACCCAGCAGGGGGCGCTCGACGATGCAACTGTGTGGGGGGAGCAGGGCAGTGAGTGAGAGAGGAAGCCGGCGATCCGAAGAAGTCGGCGGCTTCGAGCGTGCGGAGAAGTCCGGCCTGGGAACAGAGGGAGGGGAGGAGAAAACCCAGCGCTTGTAGGCAATGGCCCTGGCGAGGTGCCGCGTCATGGCGAAAATGAATAAACAGGAGAGCGAACTGGACTGACAGAGAAAGAGATTAAACGAGACAAGGCAAGACACGACATGACACGAGTGGCTAGCGGGAGCGCACTCGCAAACAACAATCTAGCACAGGACGACACACATGAGGGGAATAAATAGTGCGAGAGGAGAACTACTCATCGATTGCAGGGGAGTAAAAATCAATCATGTAAAAATTGGGTAACAAGAGGGAGAGACGCTATGGTAAACACATGGTGACTGATCAAAACACTCACGTGCGCTTGTGACATGTAAACAAACACATAAAAAGAGACAGCATGATCAGATCAAGGGTGTGACAGATAATGGATGATAACTACAGACTGATAAAGGTAACTGAATTTGTAGGAATAAGGAACACACAACAAGGAGGGAACCAGGAGGAATCACACTAGGAAGGAGGAGGAGAGACAGACACTGGAGAGAAACAGATAAGTATAATTAGTCATAATAGGATTACCTGACCATGAGGGTTTTTGTCCTTCTCAGTAGTGACAAGGCCAGACACTGAGTGAGGAACAGTGAGGCGTTTTATGGAGCTGGAGTGATGAGCAGGGATGATGTGCAGGTGCGTGAGTGATTAGAATTCACGTGAGGGGGATGTTACTGATTGGGGTGACTGTGAGCGGGGTGATTGTGAGTGGGGAGAACTTGGCCTGGCTGTGGCAGCTATTTAATAAAGAGAAAATATTTTTTAACAATACACATTTTTAAACAATAATAACTAATTTCTTTTGTCTTGCCATGATGAAAATATATACCATTTTTCTAGTTATTTTGTAAGATACTAGTAATCAGCTTAAAGTGCAATTTAAAGGCTTAACTTGGTTAATTAGGTTAACTAAAATTCTTAAGGGTGCTACTAATACTGACCTTAAAATTTGTTTTAAAAATATTTAAAAACTGCTTTTATTCCAGCAAAACCAATATTAAAAAGACTCTAATATTATAGATAATACTATGAAAATGTCCTTGTTCCATTAAACACCACTTGGAAAAAATTCACAGGAGGGCTAATAATTTTCCCCTCCTCCACGGTTGTTTGCTTGTAAAGTCAAAATTCTATATTTAATTTGTTTACATAAATCTTAAGGGTAAAGAAATGATGATGGTGGCTATTATTATTGTTTTAAATGTATATTAAATGGACATCACTTTTGGCCACTGATGTGTTTTTATGGTGTTTTTTTGTAATTTTGTGGAATTTAACAAAATATAACCGATTAGAATGTGGAACTACATGAATGTGGGAAAATTAATTTTAATCTGATGACATGACATGCATAAATGACAGCGATTTTTCTTCTGATCTGATTTGAACCGAGTCAATCTCTCTTTTCAATAGGTGGAGCTCTACATCAACAACTTCAGGGGTAAAATGAGCTATGAAATAGATACACTTACAGCATCTCACTTCTGTGATATGTTACTGCTGCACATATGTTTTCCCATCATCTTTCAGAGCTTTGCTCCAGTTACTGAGAGTCAAAATGAAGATTGTCTTCATAATTGCTGCCACACTGATCAGTTTCTCAGGTAGGGTTTATCTGTATTAATATTTTCCTAAATGTTCTCCTTTCTTATTTGAGATGACTATGTCTTTCTTCTTTTTACAGGATTTTCCCAAAGTAACCAAGTCAGTCAGTCTCCACCTGATTTGATTTACAATCAAGGAGATGATGCAATGATCCACTGTCAACACAGTGTGAGTGGTTACAATCAAATCAACTGGTACAGACAAAACCAGGACCCTGGTTTCACATTCATGGGATATTTACTTCTAGAAAGGCCAAACCCAGAAAAAGAGTTCTCTAAGAAAATAGAAATATCAGGGAATGGACAAAGTGATGGATATTTGACTATTAAGAGTCTCTTATATAATGACAGTGCAGTGTATTTTTGTGCTGCATATTACACATTGTTTTATAGTCCTACAATTCAATACAGAAATGCATTCTTTGATAAATAGAACAAGAGGGAAATGGTTTAATATCTTAATTCACACCTGCTTCTGTGGTATTTACTGTATTTGAAACTCTGCCAGATTTTTATGAAAACATTCATCAACTGTGTGGAACAATACACAACAGTGTAGTACAGTAGAGAAATATGTGCAGATGAGATCTGGAGCTTAATCCAAATATCTGTCATTTGACTTTTTGCATAGAGAAGTTCATATTAGCAGTGCCAAAGATTTACTTGTCATTATTAGTGACAAATATAAGCTATTTCCCATTTTACATATTACATTTCTTTGTTTAAGTATACAATATTTTGAATTTGATGTCTATGTTGGGGTAATTACACCACACAGTTTTCAACTGAATGCTGAAAAAGGGCAATTACGAACACAACAGTGCCTAAAAATACCCCGAAATGTATTTATTTTTAATTTTTATCTACCAATATGTGATTAATCGAAAATAGTGAAATTATACTTTCAGTCTATAGGCATGTGCCAGTACCTAATCAAAACAACAATGGCTACCACAGTACTTTAAACAGAAGTTGTAAATTTTAAGTTAGAATATTATTTTTGCAGTAAGCTTTTATTGTTCACTGTAACAATCAAGCACACTTAAAAACACTGGTGTGTACCAAAGTGCTGTAGAAAAAAAAAAGATTAAAGAGAAGAATTTTTGAATGTTTTAAATGTATATTTAAACTACTTAACAACTTTACAACATATAGACAGGACTGTACAGTACACATTAAAATAACCAACATCAAATTAATCAAGTGCCATGGGATATAAATAAGTCTTCAACTGCGATTTAAAGACTGAAATGAGAGAGGCTGATTTATTGTCCTGAGGCAGGCTGTTCCAAAGTATAGGACCACCTACTGAAAAAAGCACAATCCCCTTTCAGCTTCAGGTATGCGTTGTTTATTAGAGGATCTGAGAGTTTCGGATGATTGCTTAGAAGCTTGACCAAATAAGACTAAAATAAATATTTTCATTTAAACTGCCACAACAACACATACATCTATCAATTCTTTATGAATAAGCAAATGTATACACACATGAATCTAGAATATTATTCAGTAAATAGGGCAGATGTTCTGTGGAGATGGCCTTATGATATTGCGATGAATGAAAAATGTGTAAATCTGTTCATGTCAAAGTCAAACTTATGCGCAGTGTTGTGAGTAATGCATTAGTAAGTCACAAGAAACATGAGTTATGTAGTCAGATTAGTTTTTTTCCAAGTAACTAGCGAAGTAACAGATTATTTTTTAATTTCCAGGAAAATATCTGAGATACTTTTTTTAAAAAGGGACTATATTTTCTCATTTATTGATGTCCCCATGTTAAGAGAAATCAGGAGTTCATTAAGTGCAGATGTGTTGCATAAGATGATACTTCATGGTACTGATTCTACTGACAGTTCAATGTGAATTTTCTTAGACAGAACATCAGTTTTGGCCTGCACAGAATTTACATTTTTGTTGAATAGAAAATAACTTGTTTTGTTTCGCAGGTAGAAGAAATGGAACAGGTTTGGAACAACATCAATGAAAGTAAATTAATCTTCATCTTTTAATGAGCTGCCATGCACTCTTTTCAATAGGTGGAGCTCTAATTCAAAACACCCACGATAAAATGTAACTTTACTGTATGACCCAATAAATATGTATATTTAGCATCACAATTTTCTGTAATGTTTTTCACATTATCTTTCAGAGTGTCAACATGAAGATTGTCATCATAATTGATGTAATACTGATCACTTGCTCAGGTAGGGCTCACTCAAATATTTTTGCTGCTTGTTCAAACTACTTATTTATAAAGAGCTGAATCAACACAATTCTTGAGATTTTTTGGCATAACTTAATTGTTTTATGTTCAATCAACTTAAATTTGTTATAACATTAAGTTAACTTAATCGATTTGTGTTGGGACAACATGAAAGAATTTTGTGGAACCCTGCATTTTTTTACAGTGCTCTATTTGTATTACTATATGTATTTTGTATAAAGTGATTTAACGTTTTCTCTTTACTGATTTGACATGTCTTTCTTCTTTTTACAGGATTTTCTCATAGTAACAAAGTCAACCAGTCTCCTACTGATTTGATTTACAAACAAGGAGACAATGCAAAGATCAGCTGTCAACACAGTGTGAGCAGTTACAATCAAATCAACTGGTACAGACAAAACCAGGACCACGGGTTCATATTCATGGGATATTTACTTGTAACAGAAAACCCCCAGAACCAGATTTCTCTGAGAAAATAGATATGTCTGGCAATGGAAGGAGTGATGGAATTTTGACCATTAAGAGTGTATTTTTGCGCTGCATATTACACAGTGTTTTATACTCACAGAGTTGAATACAAAAACATGCTGTTTGATAATTAGAACAAGAGGGGAAAAGTTGAATATCTTGATTCACACCTGCTTCTGTGGTATTTACTATATTTGAAACTCTGCCAGTTTTTTATTTATCAAAACATTAATTAATCAACATTTTATTTGATCTTGTCTTTGATAACCAGCATGAGAATAAACAACAATACACAAATGTTTAGTGCAGAGGAAATCTGTCCTGATCACTCAAAATATCTGTCATTTGACCTTTTGAGTAAATGAGTTCACATTAGCAGTACCACAGATACTGTGTTTGTAGAGACCTATAAATAAAATTCTTTGTCTAACACCCCCCCCCCCCCCTTGCTTGTATGTTTGCTTTTGTTTTTACACATCTGCAACTCATGTCACTACCTGTGAATGGCAGACTGCCTATTTTCAGTTCTTGGTGTATTTCAAGTTGGTTTCCATGGTTATTGATGAATTAAAAGACTTTTTTCCATCTGTTGCTTATTTTCTTCATCAGTTTCCATCTGCCCTCTTATTTTTCAGTATAAAGAGACTATTTTTAAAGTAAATTACTTGATGTTGAACCCTCTGTTGGGTAAACTATGGTTAAGGTAACAGCATAATTCAACCTAGGCTCATTCTGAAAATGTAACTCTATATTCATTTCTGGAGACCGTCAAATACGTCCCAGGAGGTATGTTTTTTTTTGCAGTTTTTGTTTTTGCAAATCCACGAGAGTCCACTGTGTATGCTTTTTGAGATCTTAAATTTCTCTCCCGAGTGCCATTCGCGCCTGCTGTTCTCTTGTAAATCCACCAGAGGCCGCTGTCGACTGACTTTGACTGACTAACCGATCGACTGACCCACCTTCCCCCTTCCCTAAACCCAACTAATAGTATTTTATAAAGCACAGATTGACCCGTCCACCCACTTCCCTAAACCCAACCGACAAATTTAAAAAGCAATTCAGAAAAAGAGCCCTCGTCTGATTTTTACCACATTCTTACCCTGTTATTTAATTGTTTAGTTTATTTTTTGGCTTCTGTTTTTGTCTTACCTGCTTTCTGGAACTTTTCTTTACCGGACTCAAACTCTGTCATCGTGGTCATCTACTCTCTGTGTCTCAAGTCCACTGACGTACATGGCGAGCTAACTGGACAAACTAGTAACAGCCGGAAAACCATACATACGAAGGGTAAGCGGTCAGCTGGTAAGCGTGAAAAGGAACGGCATCATACCGCCCTGAAGCGTTCATTTAAAAAATGAAATGCAGCCATACGTACTTCTGGCTACATAATTCTCAATCTCCAGAAATGTATATAGGGCTACGTTTTCAGAATGAGACTATGTTGACATAATCAATTCAGGATTTTATCTGCAGTGAAGCCATAGTATAAGATACAGCCTTGAATATTTTAGTTCCAAACCTGCTTCAACACATCTACCTGTAGGTTTTAAGCAAGCCTGAAGGACTCAATTAGTTTGAAGGACTCAATTAGTTGGTTTAAAGCTGGTTAAAGCTAAACTGAGCAGAATGATCCAGGGACTGAGTCTGACACCTGTCCTATTGACCTTATTCTGCAATGCGGAAATGCACTCATTTTTGGGATTGTTTTAGAACTTCCGTCTTTAAAATGAATGCTATTGTCACGCTCGACTCGGGACATGAAGGCACAGGAGCACGATAGTAAACAAAACACAAATTTATTTAACAAACACTTATGAAATACAAGGGCACTGGAGGAGACAGGACACATAGTCATCACATCAAGGCTGAGACAATACAATACCGGACAATGAAGGACACAAACTAGGGGGTATAAATACAAGGGGAACATGATTAACTGATAAGACACGGGATGAACACAGGTGAAATTAATGAACAATAAAGACGGCGGGAAACAGAACAAAGGAAGCACATGACAAAGGAAGCACATGAAACACAATAACAGAACCCTGACAGTAACCCCCCCGGCCTCGCGCCTTCAACACAAACATAACAACAAAATAAGGGAGGGTGGAAGGGGGGAGGGTGCCATGGAGGAGTCTTAGGAGGAGGAATGGGAAGGAGTTTCAGGAGGGAGGTACCAGGAAGGGAGCTGGAGCAGGAAGACCCAGGACACAGCCAGAAGGACGGCCCCGGGCGGAGTCGAGGAAGGGAGGGACCATGGAGGAGGACTGGCTGCCGACTCCAGGGGGCCGACCGAGGGAGACGCCGCTGATGGCGGTGGAGCTCAAGGAGGGGACGGAGAGCCAAAGGGTGAAGGTGACGCCGAGGTCCCTGAGGGCCGGGGTGAAGCAGGCGGCTCACCCAAGTAAGGCGACGACAGGGTTCCAGAAGCCCACGGCAGAGCCAGAGCGACAGAGGACTAAGGCATAGCTGGAGGGAAGGAGGAGCTCAACGCAGCCGGTAGGACAGTGCGACGAGGTGCAGCCAAAGAAGTGGAGTCCAGAGATGAAGGAAGGGCGACGACTGACCAAGGTGGAGCCGGAGGAACGAGGGAGCCTGGCAGAGCTGGTGGGCAGACAGCCCACGACGGAGACGAGGGAAGAGTGAGCCAACGCGGAGCCCTAGGATCGAAGGGCCGAGGTGGAGTCTGCAGCTCGGAGGCTGGAGGAGCTGACGCTGGGCGACACCCTCCAGAGGGTGACGCTGGCAGGCAGCACTCACAAGCGAGCTCCATAACTGGAGCTTGAGGGCGAGCTGGGGGGCTGGCTGACTGCAGCAGAGCTGGAGCTGGCTGACTGGCTGCAGTCCTGATAGACCGTGGGAAGCTACTCACGACTCTGGAGCTGGGGTTATTACAGAGAAAAAGAATTAAAAGACTGTCTGGAAACAGTTGACAAGGCAGAATATACTGGCTGTACTTAAACAGCGTAAGGTAAAAATTGCTCCAGAAGTCAGTGAGTAACTTCCCAGTGTCCAGTAGCTGTCCATCTGTAGAGGGGGGGACTCTTGCCATCCTCGCGGAGGTCCGCCAGGACTCCCCCTTTCGGTGGTGTTGCCTTCTCACACACCTGGTCAGACGGTGGATCGAGCTCCTCCATCTAGGCGCAATTCCGCTCTGTCACTCTGGGTGGCTCTCCGTCTGCGGTGGGCTCTGGCAAGC
Organism: Danio choprae; assembly: GCA_903798125.1. Lineage (NCBI taxonomy): Eukaryota > Metazoa > Chordata > Actinopteri > Cypriniformes > Danionidae > Danio > Danio choprae. Next base: position 397,493 of record CAIGQW010056860.1, on the reverse strand, counting down.
TCTCCCTGCAGATGGGAGGTGCTTGGCTGGTCACTGGGTCGGGAGTGGCACTGACCAGGTCTTCCTCCATGCAGGCGGTGAAAGTTGGTGAATTTCTCACCAGTGTCCACCCCACATTAGCGGCAATATTACCCCGAGGACCATCTTCGGACGACCGTGCTAGCTGATGACAGTCGCTATTAAATGGTTCTCAGGGCTGCTTTCCCCCTGCTCCAGCAGGAGGTGAGGAATTTCGGGATGGTGGATGGGGTAAAAAGAAAACACTAACTATATAGTCAAAAGACTATATAAAAGAAAAACGGGTGAAAACTCGCCACAACTTTTGGGTCCGGTATTCTGTCACGCAAACACTTACGAAATACAAGGGCACTGGAGGAGACAGGACACGTAGTCATCACATCGAGGCTGAGACAAACAATACCGGACAACGAAGGACACAAACTAGGGGGTATAAATACAAGGGGGACTTGATTAACTGATAAGACACAGGGGATGAACACAGGTGAAACTAATGAACACTAAAGATGGCGGGAAACAGAACAAAGGAAGCACATGAGAAGGGAAGCACATGGAACACAATAACAGAACCCTGACAGCTATGGAGTGGTATGACCTTTTTGTTTCTTTCTGCTGGCTGTTTCTTTTTGTGCTACCAGCTGACCACTTATCTCCGTGTAACGGCTTTTCCGCTGTTATGAATTTGCCCAGTGGCTCGCTATGTATGTTGGCCGACTTGAGACGCAGAGCGAAGCTGACTGCGACAACGGGTTTCGAGTCCGGCGAAGAACAGTTCCAGAAAGCAGGTAAAACAAAAAACAAAAGGCAAAAAAATAAATAAACAAGTAAATAACAGGGTGAGAATGTGGAAAGATCTGAAGACAAGGTAAAAATCATGTGGCCGTGAGGGCTTTTCTTTTTCTGCATTGCTTTTGAAAACACTGTCGGCGGGTCAATCGGTGCTTTTGAAAACACTATCGGTTGGGTTTAGGGAGAGGGGCTGGGTAGGTGGGGCTATCGGTCAGTCAGTCAGTCGACAGTGGCCGCTGGTGGATTTATGCGAGAAGAGCAGGCACGAATGGCACTTGCCAGAGAAATTTGAGATCTGAAAAAGCATACACAGTGGCCTCTAGTGGATTGCAAAAACAAAAAGTGCAAAAAAACGTACCTCCTGAGACATATTTCGTTCTGTCCAGAAATGTTTATAGGGGTACATATCCATAATGAGCCTGGGTTGGAGAAATGACTAAGAATAACAAACAGTGGAAAACGGTCAAACTACTTGCTCTACAAACAAGTGTGCTCATTACTATACATAAAAAGTAGAAAAATACAATAAGTAAATATCAGTTTGCAACATCAAGCAGCATAATGAGCTGTTTTTAACATCTAAATATCAATGGAAGTAAATGAGACCGGACGTTTTGAGACAAAAAGATTCAATGGCTGGGTCAATACGGTATACCTGTGTACTCTATACCAATCCTATAATCGCTTTATAGAATGTAGTCTATTACTAATAAAGATAAACTAATGAAAATTTATTTTATGTTGTAATTTCATTGTAATAACAGGGAAAACGTTATACAGTCCATGCTTTCCACTATTGTTGAAAAAGAAAACAAACAGATAAATAAATAAATATAATGATTTAGAAATAATAAACATGCATGCTTAAGTGTACATTGTTGTCACATGTAATGTAATGACTGTCGATGAAGACATTTATTTTTGCCTCAAAATAATGTAATAACAACCATCTACCAGTAGAGGCCTACCACATGATCCCAAAAGATGTACAGCTGGCTTTCTTAATTCTCTGTATACACTGAATTCTCTGTATGCACAGCTTATCAGTGGTGATTTTATTGTTGTTGCTGTGCTTTCCAGATTAGGTTCTCTTCAGTGTCAACATGATAAATGTTATCATATTTACTCTAACACTGGTCAGTTTCTCAGGTAATTTTACTAATTTAAATTAATTTTAAGTCATTTTAGTACATTTTTAACATTATATATATTGCATTATGTTATATATTATATGTTGCAAATAATAAATTCTTCTTTTTACAGGATTTTCCCATTGTAACAAAGTTGACCAGTCTCCACCTGATTTGATTCACAAACAAGGAGAAACTGCAAAGATCCACTGTGAACACAGAGTGAGCGGTTACAATCAAATAAATTGGTACAGACAAAACCAGGATGGCAGGTTCACATTAATGGGATATTTACTTGGAAAGGATCCATACAGAGAAAAGGATTTTGCAAATAAAATAGACATGCCTGGGGATGCAAACAGAGATGGAAATTTGACAATTAAAGTTGTATCATCTAATGACAGTGCAGTGTATTTTTGTGCTGCATGTTACACAGTGTTTTATACTCCTACAATTCAATACAAAAACCTTTTTTTTTCATTGTGCGATTAAAAGATAAAGCAACAAGAAAGCACGTTAACACCTGCTTCTGTGGTATAACTTTGAAACTCAACAATGACAAAAAAATATGAATATATTTTATTTAGAATATGTTTTTTAACAGTTTCAAAGTAAGTTTATATTTAGTATGCAATTCTGAACACAGCAAATGTTAATAGAACTGCACAAAATGAATAGCTCACTATTGTTTGTACATTATGCATTGCATACAGTCAACCATTCCAAAGTCCCTCTAAGGCAAGTCATGTCACTCGGCGACCATCTTTAAAATGCCTCTCGAGCATTCTGTTTGAATGCGAAAACCTAAAATTCTCCAAAATTGCCAAGCTTTCAATTAAATTTCAAATCGGGAATCACCAATAAAATATAACAAAAACTGTCTCATAAGTATCGTTTCTAAACGTTTGAATGACACAAAATCAGCATTTTTCCCAATCCACATGCCTCACATGCACATGCACATCTAATACACAGGAACAAGATCACGACACTAACCTCCATCATGGCTGTTTCTGTTTACGTGTTACACAACATCATCCTCTGAATAATGCCTCATCTGATCACACTGGTCTTCTGAAGTAATTCCCAACTTGGTCTTGATGGCAAATCTTCTCCCAAAATGTTTACTCTTTGTTTTCAACTTTGTAGGCGTTCATGTAGTTGCTGTCTGTGATGTGCATTTGTCAGGACGGACTGTACCTATAGTCTTTGACCATTCTACATAAAACGTAAGTAAAACGGAATCCCTTGTAAATAATTTTAATTAAGGGTGATGCGGTGGCGCAGTGGGTAGCACAATCGTCTCACAGCAAGAAGGTCGCTGGTTCAAACCTCGGCTGGGTCAGTTGACATTTCTGTGTGGAGTTTGCATGTTCTCCCCGTGTTCGCGTGGGTTTCCTCCGGGTGCTCCGGTTTTCCCCACAGTCCAAAGACATGCGCTATAGGTGAATTGGGTAAGCAAAATTGTCCGTAGTGTATGTGTGTGAATGAGTGTGTATGGATGTTTCCCAGTGATGGGTTGCGGCTGGAAGGGCATCCGCTGCGTAAAACATATGCTGGATAAGTTGGCGGTTCATTCCGCTGTGACGACCCCAGAGTAATAAAGAGACTAAACCAAAAAGAAAATGAATGAATGAATAATTTTAATTAACACCTATGTCGGAAATTGTCTAATTGGCACCCATGGGATGCCAAAAAGAAAATGGGTGAGAATATAAAGGAAGAGGAGGAGAGTTAAAAGGGGCATAATGTGGTGTGCAGAAGAGAGAGGAAAGTACTGACCTGTTGCAGTGCGGGGAACGAGTACAGAAACCATTCGATCGAAATGGGAAGAGTAAACTTAACAACTGGCTGTGAAGAAAAGAAAGAAAAAGTACGTAACAGAGCAAAGACCGCTGTTTTGTTGCTGAAGTGTTCGTGATGTCTGTGAGCAAGTGCGTCACCAAAAACTTTGGTGCAGTGTGTCCTGAATAAAAGCAAAACTTACCGATTCATCTCACTGGCATTCAATCAGCTGCCGAAAGCCTTCATCCCACAGTCGACATTGTCGGTGGTTCCTGCTAGGCTAACGTGGCTACTACTCACCGGCTGGGTTCGTCAACACACTCATCCTATGCATCCACACATCCACATTCGCCATTCACCCTCTCATTTGCCTTGACCCCTCCGCTCCGTGAGTAAGAAACTTAAGGGTTTTTTTTTTCTTTGCTCAAACTCCCAGTTTATTTTTTTCTTGTTTTGTTTTTGTTGCTTGAATCTGGCATGAATCTGCTATTTACTTTCATTTAAGTTTTAAGTGCCAAGGGTTTTGTGTTCTGTTGTGGTTATTGTCATTTTTATTTTTTGATACTGTTGTGTTTCTGTTTGTGAATGTGTAGAAGTGGAAAGTTTTTTTTTTTTTTTTTTGGTGAATACAGACTTTATTTAGACCGTTACAGAAATTGTCTTAGAGTTTTTTCTGGTTCTCATTATTTAATTATTTTGGGTTTAATATTTGTAACTGGCGGTGAGAGCTAGCCGTGGTATGTTTTCTTTAACAAAAAGGTATTTTGACAGATATTCTGTCTGGTGCCCAAGGAAAACTAAAACAAGTGGCATTTTTGTATTGTTTAGTTTTCTGGAATAATACACTTTCCAACACCACCGTTACACACTGTTATTTATGATGCGCTGTTGTCACACTACCTCACTATGTTTGTCGTGAAAATTATGTTTAAAGTCTATTTGGTAACATTATTTAATTTTTATCTTTATGGCAATTTCTCTAAACGAATTTCATTCCAATAAGCATTTCATAATTTGGTCATTGCTGAATAATCTATAATAATGTGAAATATTATTTTGCAGTTTAAATGTTGTAATGGTCGCCAATGAAAACAAACAAACAAAAAACAACACTTTTGCCTTCACATCATGCAATAACAACACTGGCCAGTAGAGAACTGTATGTCATGCTAATCAGCTATTCTGACCATGATTGAAACATGACTTACAGCAGACTTTCTTTGCTTTGCATACATTCACAGCATATCAGGAACACTGGCGATATAGCCTATTTTATAGTTTTGCAGCACTTTTTTTCAGATTTCAACATGAAAGCTGTTCTTATATTTACAGTTACACTGATCAGTCTCTCAGGTAGTTAATTTCTTATCGTAAGTTATTTAAAGTAAATAATTAATCTTTTTTGTTTTCTAAATAATATGTTGGTTTTTTCCAACAGGATTTTCCCATAGTAACAAAGTCAACCAGTCTCCACCTGATTTGATTCACAGACTAGGAGAAAATGCAATGATCCGCTGTCAACACAATATGAACAGTTACAATCGTATCGGTTTGTACAGACATAACCAGCATGGCAGGTTCACATTAATGGGATATTTGCTTGCAAAAGGTCCAAACAACGAAAAAGGTTTTGAAGATAAAATAAACATGGCTGGGGATGGAAACAGCGATGGAAATTTGACAATTAAAAGTCTCTCAACTAATGACAGTGCAGTGTATTTTTGTGCTGCATTTTACACAGTGTTTTATATTGCTACAGTTCAATGCAAAAACCTGATCTTTGATTAAGTGATTAAAAGTTTTCATTTACACCTGTTCTTGTGTATTAAACCAACCTCCCTCTCTCAATAGTATATATTTAGGTATGTGTAAGTGATTAAATGAGTTCCCCTTCATATGGGAACTCCAACGTGTGTCTTACAGACTATGGGAGTACGTCAGACGACCAATCACTCTGGAGATTAAGAAAACGGGCCAATGAACGCCAAGTGAATTGGCGGAGCTCAGCTCCACAGCTGACAGCGCTTAGCCATTAGCGCTATATAAGCTGTCTGCTTTGAAGCGAGCCTTAGAATTGTTACTTCAGAGCCTCACTGAGACTGGAGCAAAACCTCTGCTAAGCTGAAAATACTGAAAGTATTACTCACCAGTGTGGGAGAAGACGCAGAAGCGGCGGTCGATCTGGGTTTCCCGTCCCCTTGGCGTTTCACTGGTGTGAAAAATAAAAGAGCAGTTTTCTTTAAAAGAGCAGAGTTCCCTAAGAGAGCAACACGGTCGAGCAACGCGTCTTTTTCAAGATGTCGTTCCGACCGTGCGTTTCTGGATGCGGTGGTTTCCTCGCCCCGGATGACAGGCACGAGCA
>CAIGQW010056860.1:356345-381409 GCA_903798125.1 Danio choprae | reverse complement strand
GACCCCTGCGGGGGTCAGAGCCGTGGGGTGGGGCGGGCTTTAGCAAGAGACGGGAAACGGGAGGGGACGATGAGGGCTCTTGCTAGTGTGTGACTGCTAAGGGGTGGGCGGAGGATGGGGCTTGGTGAAACTCCTGCGGGAGTTGAAGCTCTGCGCGACTCCTGCGGGAGTCAGAGCTGTGGTGGGCGGGAGTGAAGGGGAAGCGGAGTATAGCTCGCGCTTGGAAGGATGGAAGCAAGAGGAAATAGGAAAGGTAGTGAAGGGACTCCCCGCTAAGAAGAGGGGGGCGATTAGAAAATGGCAGAGTCGTGCTCGTGCCCTTGAACTCTGGAGGAAGGAAGTCGGCTGGAGAGGAACAGCTGGGCTTCCTTGAGGTGGTAGTGGCTGAGGCGGATGTATGATTTGTAGGCGTCGGAAGACCAACGCCCGAGAGTCTGGATCTGTTGTTGTGAGAGCCCGTAGTGGGCTGCAGTGGTGGCTGCTCCTATTCTAAATGAATGGCTAGAGAATGGTTCTGGGGGGGAGCCTGAGAGGCGGAGGACTTGTTTTAAGTGTTTTTGGAACCAAAAACGAGTTACTGGACGGTTAGCGTCGTCAGCAAAAAGAGGAGCGAGGGGGTTGGTCTCTTGGATTCTCCTGTAGTGAATGAATGCTAGGAGGGTCTGAAAAGGGTGAGTGGGGGAGGGGATGCTGAAAATGAAGATGGAATGCCCTTTCCGTATTTGATCTGTTTTGCTTTGCTTAATAAAGAAAAAAATGGTTTCTTTATCATGCCAAGTCAGATCTGATATGGTGGGGTGGATGGTGGGGTTAAAATTATCTGTTATAGTTAGTTCGGAATTTCTTAGGAAGCCGAAAAAGGCTAGGGTGAACATAGCGTCGAGGGTGCGAGCTGTGTGGGTGGAAAGGTATCCATTGCGAAGTGTATGGATGCATTTGGACAATATGTGGAGGGTAATGGTTGTCTATGATCGGGGGTGGAGGATTGGGTTCTTTGGATACCTTTGATAATGAGGGTGGTTTGGGAATTAGAGATAGAGTCTGAGGGGGACCAGTGAATCAGTTTATGAAAAATTGGATCCCGCTGAGGTAGCTTCTGATTGAGCTGTCTTGAATGTGTTTTGCTGCGTATAAGTGGGATATAGATGAGGTGATGGAGAGGAGGGAGAAGTCTGGAAATGGTATTTTATAAAGGGAGTGAAAGTGCTTAAATGAGCTCCATGCAGTAAGATATGACTGGAGTGTTCTTGGGGCTATTGCTTGTAAAATGAGGGATATGGAAGTGTTGCGAAGGTGATAGAGGGGGTGGGTTATGGCAATATCATTTCTGAATAGTGAGGGACTGGCGTTGGGTGTAAATCCGCCTCTGGAACCAGCCTTCGAAACTTCTGGAAAGAGAAACGAGACAGAGAGTCAGCAATTGCATTTTTACAGCCTGGTACATGTTTAGCAGTCATTAAAAATAGTTTTTTTTTTTTTTTTTTTTGGCTGATGTCCAGACTAGGCGTCTTAGTAGCGGCATGAGTGACGGGGAGTGGGAACGCCCTTTATAAATGCATTGCACTGTAGCTTCCTTGTCGCAGTATACTAGGATGCTAGAAGCGGACCATTCGTCCCCACACAGAATGGCCGCGGCAACTACAGGGTATAATTCGGATAGAGGTGACAAGTGTTGGATTTTGGAATATTGAGCATTTGGGGGGGGGCCATGTGGAAGCGAACCAATGTCCTTGGTAAAATCCCCCGAAGCTGATGGAGGGTGCGGCGTCTGTGAATACACCAATGTCTAATGGGGATGAATTTAGGTCGCTATGGAAGAGGAACAACCGTTCCGTTGCTTAAGGAAAGATATCCATAAGCTGGGTTTGTTAAGAAGAACGGGGTCTTCTAGTCATGCATGGATGTGGAGAGCTGGAGAGGGCGATTAATGAATGGTGCCCTCGGGGGATGATTCGCGTGGTGAAAATTAGGTGTCCGAGGATGGAGGGGGGTTCATGTTTGTGTTTTCTTGTTCTCTGAGTGGATTACCGAAAGAGATATAATGTGATTGATTTTCTCTTTCTTTATCAGAGTCTAGTTTATACCCATAATTTAATAGAAGTGCTGGATTCTGAAGATTTCTCTTCTAAGAGAGGAATTCCGAGGTCGGCGAAAACCTTTTGGGTGATCGCTAGTAATTTGGCAGGGCGAAAACAGAGGGGGGATGATAATTTCTGGTTCTGTGGTCGCTGATTGTAGGTTGGAACAGCAGGATGTGGGAGGAAAGTGCTGAACGCCAGGGTGGAATCCGTAGGTTAGGCCTGAAATGAGAAATTCAGAAGGGTTAGTATCAGGGTGAGAATGTAATTTTTTTTTTTTTAAGCCAGGTGAGGAACGTTAACTGGAGACAACAAATAATTATTATAATTTTTATTATTATTATTATTTTTTTTAAATTTAAATAATTTGTAAAAGGTTGGAGCTATAGGATAGTTAGGAAAAATGTTGTAGCTGTAGAAAGGGTGGGTAGTGGAGAGAAGTGGAAATGTCCTGGTTGAAATCTCTTTGTAATGTGTTGGATAAGTTAACTTGGGGAGGACCGGAGTCCTGTGGGTGTGGTCTTGAGAGAGTACACCTGGGGGCGTGGTGTGTTTTTAGTTTCTGTTTTCCTTTGATGGCTATGAGCGTGAAGATTGCGGGAATGGAGTCCTTGTTGGTGTTTTTAGCCGATGGAGTGAGTGAATGAATGATGGGAGTCCAATGTGGCGTAGAGTACAGTCTGTGAAGTTCCGGTTTGTTTAAAGTGTGGGGAGCGTGAATGCCGGGATCTGCGAGAAGTTTACGGAGTTCGTTGACTGTGATCCTTTTTTCTGGGTGGACTGCGGAGGTGGCTGAAGCGTGTGATGAGGTAGGTGAAGTGTTTTGCTGTCTTGAAGTGGAATGAGAAGGGGATCCGGGGTGTTGTAGTCGAGCTGATGTGGAACGGGTAATTCTACGCCTCTTTGTGATGCCTCGGGCTCTGGTGGAGAACTTCGCGGGGCTGGCTCGCGATGGGCTGCCGCGAGAGTTTCGGTGGGAGCTGGATTTTTTTGGTAATTGTTGTTGGTGTTAATTTTGCTTGCTGGATGTAGCCTGTTAGCTGTAGCTTGCTGGATGTAGCAGTAGCTACTAGATGAAGCCTTGCTGGCTGTAGCTTGCTCTGGATAGAAAGCTGGATGTATCTCGCTGGATTTGTAGTAGGCGCTGAGTAGTAGCGAGCTGGGTAGTAGCGAGCTGGGAAGTAGCGCGTTGGGTAGTAGCGCGTTGGGTAGTAGCCGCTGAGTTTGTCGTGTTGGTTCTTCAAGACGAAGATACTGCAAAGAGGGAACTCTGGTTATTTATGGTGATCTAGGAATCATCTGATTGGTGCATCGATTGCGGGCTAATGCAGGCCAGCTGTAAGCAATCATAAGCACGTGATCCTCTCGAAATTAGTTTATAAATAAACTTCACTTATACAAGTAGTTGTCCATAACCTTTTTTTTTTTAATGTAGAATAACAAGTATCCTCATACCTTCTAAACTGACATTGATAAACTATAAAAACTGGTAAATGATCGGTTATATCATTATAAAGTAATCCACACTTCATGATGTTTGTAAAAATATTATCCATCACTGTGAGATGTGATTCTACTATGTCTGGTAATAGTAGGATATAATCCCATACTATACAGTGTATTACAGTTTTTCTTAGTCATTTTGGTCCATTTCTCAGATCTGAATTGAAATTCTCCAAACTACCTGTTCAATCTTCAGATCATTGTGTCACTTTTGCACCTCAGAAAAGCAGTTTCTCATTTCTTTGAACAAGTTGCAAATGCTATTGTACATCCATGCAAATGACTGTGCAATTCTGATGTTTCCTGCATTATCAATTGCTTATGGCATGTTGATCATAGTCTCACCCCCACAACATTTAATATTGTGTTCATGGCATAAGTCTTTACATGCAAAATGGCTGAAGAAGTTGTTATATTTTGTCATTATGCATTTTTCTATGCATTGCCATTAGACTTATTGTTCTAAATCTGTCTAAAATTGGTAAATTTCTCACAGGTGAATCTTGGCTATGTCTAATAAAGGTGCATCTGAAAGGAGATTGTCCTATGTTCACATTTCAACTTTTGTTTTTTCTTTGTGCAGTGCTGTATTTTCCTTTATCACAATGACAAGATCTGGCAACAAATTACAGTACAAACAAACAAATAATAATAATAATAATAATATCAGCCATAGTTTACATCAGAACACCCTTCCAGAGTACACTGTTATATTAACAACATGACGAAGTAATTTGACTGTCTTGATTTGTCATTCTGATGGCACTGACACATTCATTGACACAGACATTTAGTTTTGAGAGATGAACTAAGGATTTTGAGCAAGAGATAATTTTGCAGGTGATCCATGCTGTTTTGCTATTTGTACTTGCTGTTTTGAGAAACGCACTTACTGTTTTGCAAATTTCAATTCTGATCTGAGAAATGTACCAAAGCGACTGAGAAAAACTGTAAAGTACAAACAGCAAAAAAAAAAGCCATAGTTTACATCAGAACACATCTCTAGAACACAGTTATATTGACAATATGACTAAGTAACTTGACTGTCTTATCTATACGCAATGACACAAGGATTGTCATTCTGATGGCACTGACACATTCATTGACACAGAACTTTAGTTTTGAGAGATGAACTAAGGATGCTAAGCAGAAGAGTGTTTTGCAATTTGTACGCATTGTTTTGAGAAATGCACTTACTGTTTTGCAAATTTCAATTTTGATTTGAGAAATGTACCAAAGCGAAGTTTTTTTTGTGCTTTTTTGGATTTAGCAAATTAATATTGTAATCTCCACATCTAAAACTTATTTATTATTATTATTTTTTTTGCAAAGATTTTGCAAACAATTTTTCCATCCATTCACTAAACATTACAATATCTGATCCAGGAGTTCTGTAAACACAACTCATTACAATATTCTTTGTCCTTTCCATATATTTTAACACAGTAATGCATTCCAATAGATCATCGAAGTTATACTCTCCAACACCTTATAATTCAGAGTCTTATCCACATATATCATCACACCTACTCTTCTCCCTATTTTTACAATTTAGTTCATACCCTTCTATCTTAAACTCCATACCTTTTTTACCATGAATCCATGTTTCTGATATAGCTATTATATTAATTCTTGAATTGTTTTACATATTCTTTTATACTATGGAAGTTGGCATATGAGCTACTGCTATTAAAGTGGATAATTGAAATATTATTCTTTGATTGAAAAGTTAGGAGCTGCACAGTGGAGCAGTGAGTAGCACAATCGCCTCACAGCAAGAAGGTCGCTGGTTCAAGCCTCGGCTGTGTCAGTTGGCATTTCTGTGTGGAGTTTGCATGTTCTCCCCGTGTTTTCATGGGTTTCCTCCGGGTGCTCCGGTTTCCCCCACAAGGCTAAATTGTCTGTAGTGAATGGGTGTGTGGATGTTTCCCAGAGATGGGTTGCGGCTGAAAGGGCATCCGCTGCGTAAAACATATGCTGGATAAGTTGGCGGTTCATTCCGCTGTGGTGACCCCAGATTAATAAAGGGACTAAGCTGAAAAGAAAATGAATGAATGAATGAATGATTGAAAAGTTATGTTAAACTGTTGATCTGTATAATGTCTAAAATTATTTTTAATGTTAATAAGAAAATTATTTTCTGGATCAATATTACCCTCAATGTTTTATGCAGCGGATGCCATTCCAGCTGCAACCCAGTACTGGGAAACACCCATACACACACATACACTACGGACAATTTAGCTTAACCAATTCATCTATAGCACATGTCTTTGGACTTGTGGGTGAAACCTGAGCACCTGGAGGAAACCCACGTGAACACGGGGAGAACATGCAAACTCCACACAGAAATGCCAACTGACCCAGCCAAGGCTCTAACTAACGACCTTCTTGCTGTGAGGCGACATTGCTACCCACTGTGCCACCCATTATGAACATATTAAGTACATTGTATTTATATTTTTACGTACATAGTAGTTCAGGTTATACAGCATATGCATTCAGTAATGTGGTGATTAGTCCGATGACCCAGTCTGTTGTGATTTGTCTACTGCGTGCAGCGCATGTTGGAAACGAAATGCCCATCACAGCTTCTCAAGTGTTGGAGTAAGCAGGAATGCAGGAAAGTATGATAAAGCACTGCAGTCTGTACACCAACATATTGCTCTGTCCTTCAACGACAGACATTCAGTATTAATCCACACAATTCTGAGCAGTCGAAAAACTGTGTGCTGTGGTGTGGTGCAATGCCTTTTGGTTTGTCCAGAACCATCTCCTTTGAAATAGGATTAAAATGAATGGATTTCAATTAGTTGCATTCACTTTCATGCAAAGTTCTATTTTATTCATGAACAATTGTTTGAAAGGTTATGCACTTTAAACAGGCTAATTAAGATTTGGGATGCTTGATTTGGTTTTTATAGGTTCATTGTGCTCACTTGCACCATGTTGTGAAAATGCATTTTTGATTGTTTTACAAACTTACTTTATGACAACTAAGATCTTACAGTGTCACATGGGGATCATGTTCATGGTCTGACAAGCTACAATCATAAAGGATTCTAGAAAAAAAATGTAAGACTACATAGTTTCATTTAAAGTTACCAATAGGCTATGTAAAAGTTTATAAACACCAGCAAAATGAACAGGTAAACTATAAGTATTTGTCAGAATATATTTGAATCAGCAGAAGTTAGCATGTCATGCTAACCAGATAAATTTGACTTTTTGTTGCACATTTTCTGTCTGTTGCTTCAGTAGTCTAATGTTTTACATACCAGTTTAGATTCTTTCAAGAGCTAAGTGTCACCAGGAGAGTTATGATCATAAATACTGTTCTGCAGTTACTGTATGCATGTACAACTTTAGTTCCTTGGGAACCATCAAAATTCACAAGGCCTGTCTTGTCCTGATACACATTATGGAAAATTAACCATTAAAGCATACAAACAGCAAAATGATCTGATCTTGAATTGCCATCTGGTACTGTTGAATCCAGATACACACATTGCGTTGTCTCCAGTGGCACGTGATTTACGTCAGGTTAAATTACCCCCTGTACAAGAGAACAGCGAACAGGATGATTTGAGACGTTTGTCAGGGTTTCAGGTAGTCTAAAAAAAAAACAAAGGGTCGGGGATATAACAGAGGTGAGGATCCATGTGCAGTTTATTTAAGACTGGTGTGCCCAAACTTGGTCCTGGAGTTTAGCTCCAACCCTAATCAAACACACCTGAACCAGCCAATCAAGATATACTACAAACTTCCAGGCAGGTGTGTTGAAGCAAGTTGGAGTTAAACTTTGCAGGACACCGGCCCTCCAGGACCAAGTTTGGGCACCTCTGTTTTAAGAGAGTCATCAGCTAGGCAACGGTCAAAACAGGTGCAAACTGGAGCATATGGGTAAACCAAAAACGTAGTCAGAATAACAGGTGAAAATCAGAACAGGCGGCAAAACAACAAGATCAATAAACAAAACACAGGGTCAAAAACTCATGAAGCCATGACAAGGAAACTGCTTTGTAATGCTCATGGGGAAAACAAGACTCAGCATAGATGTGTGCGTGCTCGTGTGCTGTTTATAGTCTTGGTAATCAGTCCTCACGAGCTTCAGCTGTGTGTTTGCAATCAGTGGTGATCTGGAACTGGTGTGTGTGAGGTGCATGATGGGATATGTAGTCCAGTTCAGTGGCAGATGAGTGAATGTTATGTTTTCCAGCCATCTGCAAAGGTTAGATCCCTGGTGACCGTAACAATGTAAAGTAATTGTGTATACATTTTTTTTTATTATGTAAATCTTCTATTTGCAGGATGTTTTTATAGATACAGAGTTAACCAGTCTCTACTGAATGTGAGAGAATTAAATGAATGTAAGACATCAAAAGAATTAGCAAAAATCCAGTGTCAATAACATATAGGCTACCCAAATCATTTTGTTTTCCATATTAATGGAGGAAAATGAATGGAAGACAACCATAGAAAGACAATGGTTTTGATAAGAAAATTGAAATGTTTGGAGATGGATACAGCAATGGATCTTTGACATAAAAACCTTTCATCTAATGACAGTGCTTTGTGTTTTTTTTTTGCACTTACACAATTAATTTTAGATCTCTGAAATTCTATGCAAAAAAGGTTAAAAAGAAAAATTTCTCTCCTGCCACCATGGTGCCACCATTTCAGAATCTGACAGTTAAAGAAATAATCTGCTGCTATTAGCTGTATTAATATATTCAAAAATATTATTTAAATAGTTAATATATTATCTGAATATTTATATGAATAGTTTAATTAAATAATGACATTTCTCAAGCATGTAGATATTTCACTGTAAATTATTCCATTTTAAATTATTGAACATAACAGACATTACATTTGTGAATAATAAAATTTATAATTTTCAGTCCTAAAATCTAATGAAAAACCTAAATAAAAGAGCTGAATACTTTTTGCAGCAAGCAATGGCGCAGTTACTATTGAGACCAGCAGGAGTATCCTTTCAACATGATGTAAATTATTCATATTTATCAAAGGAAGAGAGACAGACATTGTTTCCCGAAGAGCATTTGTTGAGTCTAACAAATCGAGTTCATTTGTTGTATATATTTCATTCTGTGCAACACACTGAGAGCTGAATCAGTAACATGATATTTACAGTGTGAAAAATTACAACATAGTAATGAAAACAATGGGACACAGTCAATGATTACTGCATGGGATCAGTACCAGAAAAAAAACCCTCTATGAAGTCTAACATCAAGTCGTTCTTTTTGTTATTAATCTGCATTAGAGACTTTTTCAAGTTTCAATTTCTAATAAAAATTAATTGCATTTTGGTGTACACTTCGCAAACTTCTGTTTATGAATAAAATATTTACCTTGTAAGATGTAAAAACAGCACTGATCTAACATTGACGAGTTGTCCTTTCAATAGGTGGCACTGTTTCGCAACACTTCCACAAAAGAAGGTGAAGGAGGGACGTCTTGCCTGTGAAAGAGGGATCATGTGCAACAAATTCAGCAAACATTGTTTAGCTGTTGTGATAACTTTTACTGCTCTAAAAAACACTTGACAATGATCAGAAATCCATTTCTATATTCATATTTGTTTTGCTGGCATTTTGGTAAGTGAATTATATGCAACATTGAATGATATTTTGTTTCCTACAGTGTTCAATGCAGTACATTTGCTCATTTATTTTGATCTATATAACAGGCTGTTCACTGTTCAGCAGTGTTGATCAAACTCCCGCTTTACTCATTATGAGATCTGGAGAGTCCTGCAACATCTCCTGTTCTCACAGTATCACCAGCTACAACACCATACTGTGGTACTACCAGCATGAGGATGGCCAGAGCATGCACAGTATTGGATATTCCTTCCATTCTTCTCACACTTTGGAGAATGTAGAAGATAAACGATATGAGCTGAAAGGAGATGGCAAGAGTTCTGTGAGCCTGATCATCTCAAAGCTCTTGCTGAATGACAGCGCAGTTTATTTCTGTGCAGCTAGTGCACACAGTGCTGAGAGCCTCCCAAAAGCTATACAAAAAGCCCACAATCTTTCATGCATCTCTCTGAGATGCACCCCTGGATAATGTCTTCAGCAGAGTTTCTTTGTAGCTGAATCCCATTTGTTTGGTGATTAAAGAATGTGTAACACTGACACTAACCAAATCAACATTACATTTTACATTTATATATATATATTCATTCATTCATTTTCTTTTCGGCTTAGTCCCTTTATTAAACTGGGGTCGCCACAGCGGAATGAACCGCCAACTTATCCAGCAAATGTTTTACGTAGCGGATGCCCTTCCAGCTGCAACCCATCTCTGGGAAACATCCACACACACATACACTACGGACAATTTAGCCTACCCAATTCACCTGTACCGCATGTCTTTGGACTTGTGGGGAAAACCGAAGCATGCCAACTGACCCAGCGGCGGCTCGAATCAGCGACCTTCTCGTGCAGTCTCTCTCTTTCTCTCTCTATATCTATATTTATATATCTATCTCTCTCTCTCTATATATATATATATATATACACTGTATGTGTGTGTGTTCAATAAACTTAAATACAATATATCCAACTTAATATTATATATAACTTAAATATATATATTTAAAATGATGAACCTATGAAGTATTTTCTAATCCTATCAGGTCATTGAAATGTTTCAGAAGAATAGAAGTTCATTCAATCATACTGTAGAATCCTTATTGAAAATACTAAACTTGCTGCTGGCAGCTATAATTCATTTGTCTTAATTCTGTACTGAAGAAAGGCTCTATTTGAGAAAACTGAATGTAAATAATATTTCTGTTCCTCATGTTAAACTTTAGCCGATCAGAATTGTCATACCCTGTTTTATTATGTGATATTCCACCCATTTCAAAGTGACATCACATCCGGTTTTTTCTTTACTAAAGACCTCAAAAGTGGTCCACTGGCATGGTTACAGTAGCTCTCAGCATGATTGCATTTGTCTTCAGAATAATTTTTTTCTTGAACTGGTTAACAGGTATCATCATATTCTTGAAACTATCACATACACCTGCTGGAATTTAAAGGCTACAAACACTTCAAAATTCATAAAAATTGTATTTATTTGGATTCACAGGTTGGCTGATTTGCGAGAAGGTTCATCAGTCTCCTCCAGATGTGTTGTGTGAACCGGATGATCCTGTAGAGCTGACCTGCAGCCATAAAATTAATAACTATGACACAATATTGTGGTATCATAAGTCAAAGGGAGATTCTAGCCTGAAACTTATCGGTTATGCCCAATATGGCAACGTAAAAAAATTTGAGAATCCGTACGATGGTCATTTCAGCTTAACTGGAAGTGGAGAAGAGGAAGTTACTTTAAAGTTTCTCAAGGCAAGACTGGACCAAGACAGTGCTGAGTATTTTTGTGCAGCGTATTATGCACATTGACACAAATGCTGTCTGTTTCATGACAAAAACGATTATCCTCAAAGCACCTGCAAAAAGACCACATTTGAGAGTTCTGTCTAGATAACGTCACAACCAAGCATATGGTAAAACTTTACAGTAAGGTCACACTTGTGAAACGTATGGGTGTGACAATGGAGTTGAGGATCAACATGCAGTCTTTAGTAGAGCAGTGAGAACTGGAAGGGTCAATACACTAGCATACAACAGTGTCCAATAGTGTAATACACAAAAATATCCCAGAAAACAGGCAAGCGATCAGGGCAAGAAGCAAAGAATCACAAAAACAAAGGACAGTCCTACATCAGAAACTAGGATCATGGAGGCCAGAGGTGTCTATCAGATGGTGTCCTTTGAAATCCTTCATTCCAAGGGCTCTTCAAAGTGGCCAGTTTTGAGCACTTTGGACTGAAATGACACTTCAAATGTGGCACCCAGGATTGTTTTTACTCTTTTGGTCTCTCATTTTTTTCCCTGCATTTGTGGGCAGCAGTAATTTGAATTACTATGATATGATTTCGTCTGTAAAATTGGGCTCCTTGTTCTTGTCATCATCATGCATCTAAAAACATTCTGGTGGACAGTACTCCTCTGTAAAAACGCAGTACAAACTTTCATTTAAATCTTACTTCATTTTGTTACCAATGCCCATCTTCCAATGATCCAATTGGTTCCCAAAGGATGAAATCATGCACATCTCTACATTTGTTTTTCTCATTTCAGGTGCAAACTTATCTTCGGTTTTATGCTGAATTTTAAATTGTCCAGGTAATGGGACACAGGTGGAACAGTAATCAGTGCAATGAATTGTGGGAAATGGAGTCCAGGTGAATGGAAATGCGACAGGATGGAGTCTCCTCTAGCGGACCTTGTTGGCGCACTAGTCTTAAAAACTTTAATCTGATTGTCAACTTTAGGGATTTTTTGACTGCACTTAACTTTCCTATTGCACATCAGCTAACAATAATGAGAGTATTAGTAGCATATTGTTAGAGTTTAGTTGGCAGAATGTGTTGAGCAGACTAAATTTACAAAATATCTAAAAACTGCTAGTTGACATGTAGTTGCAAAGTCAATAGAGTATCTAAGAAAGACCATAACAATAAACCAGAAAACTAAATAAAATTACCAGAAAACAAAATAAAAATAACTCTTTCTGAACTCATAGCTAATCAATTTTTATATCCTTTTTTAAGATGTGAAATCCTGTCCATTTCAACATGATGTCACTTCCTGTGCCTAACTCTGGTACTATAGAAAACCTTAGTAGTATTCTTCTAGTACGAGTATCGACCAACATGACTAGATTTGTCTCCAAAATATTTTTTTTCCTCAGTTGGTTAACAGGTATTTTGAGTCAGGAAAATATATAATATGAAAGATAAAATACATTGAAATGCATTAGTATTTGTATGTCTTTGGATTCACAGGTTGGCTGATTTGCGAGAAGGTTCATCAGTCTCCTTCAGATGTGTTGTGTAAATCTGATGATTCTGTAGAGCTGACCTGCAGACATAAAATTAATAACTATGACACAATATTGTGGTATCAGAAGTCAAAGGGAGATTCTAGCCTGAAACTCATTGGTTATGCTCGATATAGCAGCGTGAAGGACATTGAGAAATCATATATGGATCATTTCAATTTAACTGGAAATGGAGAAGAGGAAGCTACTTTAAAAATTCTCAAAGCAAAAGTGGATCAAGACGATGCAGAGTATTTTTGTGCAGCATCTTATGCACAATGCCACAAATGCTGTTTCTTTCATGGCAAAAAGGTGTTCTTTTAGTTTAAAGCATCATGACACACCTGCATGAAACCACATTACAGAGTTTTATCTAGAAATCTCACTGAATATTTAATGAATGAAAATAATAATAACAACTGCTATGTGCTAACAACGGACTTATAACAATTTACAATAATATTAGTACATAATAGACAATCTGTGCACTACAAGTATCTACATGTCAACTAACTCTTGTTAGATTATAAGTAGACTGTTAGGCTATGTTTAGTAGAATAAGATGGCATGCTTGGAAAATTAGGTCCAAAGTATAGTTGGGTTTTAGTTATCATTAGAACACTTAAAAATACGGTTACAATTATGCAACAGGAGCATTTTATGAACTTTTCTGTAAACAGTTCATTATAACAGGCTTGTCAGTTGTATAAGACTGAAAGGCTTTATTCTGTGAAAACAACCACCTACATTATCCTTCTTTTTACATGACTACTTTCCACAAAAGTTAACATAACATTGATCTGTGCTGTAATAATTTACTAACTCTTTAATTAAATGTAAAGTTTGCAGAGAGAAAAACAGCTAAATGCAGCGTTCACTAACCTACTGTACATATTATTCAGTCACAAGGTATCTGAATAATATGTACATGTATCTGTCATGAACAGAGGCATGACAGATAAGCATTTAAACATGTATAGAGAATGGGAATAAATAATCAACTCACCAATCAGAAATTTCAGAGAGCCATGTAATAGGCCCAATCTATATTAACGTTAGCAAATTTAAATAAAGTTACTGTAAATAAGTCTGTTTTTTTTTTTTATTGTTAGCCTTATTGCTTTCATAAAACAGCTCACACTACAGAGCCTAGGGATGAAAACAGTATAGTATGTACTGCAAAAATATAGTATTTGACAATCTGTAAAAAATAATAATACCATAATAAAAATATATAATAAATAAGAATATGATAAGCTGGTTCGTGGGTATGGAAGACACAGATCCGCCTGGCCAGGAGAAACACTCCGAGACTGAAATAAGCGTAAGGGATTGCCATCAGGGACCACGCATAGCTGGCACCAAACCTCAGCATGTGGGAAGACCAAGAGTGGGCATACCAGACATCACACTGAGCCAGGCACTCGACTCCTCCACTGAGTAGGGTACTGGGGGCCTCGGAGGAACTCTCTAGGGTTTGCAGAGCGGGAAACTTACTAGCAGAATAAAAAAGGTGCACGTATCTCAGGGTCCAGCGCTTGCAGGTTCACCACCTGGTCTCTAAATAGGGTGGTAGGAACCTTGGGCACGTAGATAGGCATTTATAGAGATATCGACTCTAGTGGCTCAAATGGATCGCTCTGCAGGCTCGCCAGGACTACCGAGAGATCCCAAGAGGGCATGCGATATAGATATAGATTATGCTTCCCTATGCGTGTTGCCATCCACCGCGTCATGATGAGCAGAGATGGCAGCCATGTAAACTTTCAGTGTGGAGGGTGACAGCCTACGCTCCAGCTTATCCTGAATAAAGGATAACACAACACTAATCTGGCAAGTTCGCGGGTCTTCTTGGCGAGAAGCGCACCACTCAGCAAATAGACTCCACTTCAGGGTGTAGGCATGCCTCGTAGAGGGTGCTCTAATCTGAGTGATGGTGTTAACCATAGAAGCCGGTAAGTCACCTAAGTCTTCCGCGCTCCGTCTATGGACCACACGTAGAGGTTCCAGAGATCTGGGCATGGGTGCCCCATCCCTGAGAGAGGAGGTCATGTCTCAGGGGAATGTGCCAGGAAGGAGCCGAGTTTGGAAACCCAGGTCCGGTTGGGCCAAAGAGGTGCAAGAAACAAAATCTGCAAGAAACAAAACCTTCGAATGCAAACCGGAGAAAAGGACGGTGGTGTGGAAGAATGGAGACAAGAAAATACGCGTCCATCAGGTCTATAGCTGCAAACCAATCACGAGGACGGATGCATTGGAGTATGCATTTCTGCGTGAGCATTCTGAATGGCATTTTGTGTAAATAACGGTTCAGTTTGCGCAGATCTAGGATTGGTCTTAACCCCCAGCTCTTTTTGGGCACGATGAAGTACAGGCTGTAAAACCCGCACTTCATCTCGGCTGAAGGGACTGGCTTGATTGCATCCTTCACCAGGAGGACAGCAATCTCCTCAAGCTCGTGCATTAAGCCCTGGGAAGAACCACCCTCCAGCATCTCGGCCAACTTCTCTGCTTGGTAGTGTTGATAGGTGGACATAGCTTGCAGAGCGGAAGCAACCTGGCCGGCCGCAGGCTATGGCCGTTAGAAACTCAGACATTCTACACACTTTGGACGGGAGTTTAGGTGGACCTCTTCAGGTGGAGGCGCCCTGCGGGCAGAAATTGACTGCAATGGCGCGGTCCACATGAGGAATCGCCTCATACCCCCTGGCTGCTCCACTATTGAGGATGGTAAGAGCGGGAGCGCACGAGGTCTGGGCAGAAAAAGGTGCCCTCCATGCCTGCATGAGCTCACTGTGTACCTCTGGGAACAAAGGCATGGGGGGCTTGGAAGGCTTCACCTTCTTCTTGGCCCCCACGTAACACCCATCTAAGCGGTCCAGCCGCGGAGCTGGGGGACAAGCCATCTCCAGTCCTACGGCCGAAGCAGCCCAGAATAACACGGCTAACATGTCCGATTCTAAATCCGGTGCCTCGCTAACAACCCCGGAAGGTGGCAGCGGGTCCAGATCGTTATCGGAGCATGTTAACCCGCCCTCCGATGCAGCGATGGACATCTGTGATGAAATACTTGTGTCCATCATCCAGGGCTAGGAAACCACCACATCCAGAAACGTGTTGCTCTCTTAGGGTATCTGCTCTTTTAGAGAAAACTGCTCTTTTATTGAATACCAGTGAAACGCCCAGGGGACGGGAAAGGAGCCCAGTTCGACCGCCGCCGTTGCGTCTTCACCCGCACTAGTTAGAAAACTGGTTTCTTTTCGAAATCAGGATCGCAGATCAGGAGATCTTCAGTCTCAGTGTGAGGTCTGAAGTAAAGAATCTGAGGCTCGCTTCGCGGACACCACTGATATATCTCACTAATGACTAATCACTGGCACCTGTGGAGCCGAGCTCTGCCAACTCATTGGCATTCATTGGCCCTTTTTCTTTCACTTCAGAGTGATTGGTCATCTAGCGATCTCCCGTAGTCTGGTTCCAGATGCACGTTGTAGTTCCCATGAAGGGGAACAAAGATTACCCATACAGAAATCTCATGAAAGGCATATATGAAGACAAATATAGAAGTGTAGCTAATATATTTCGCCATATGTACATATATGTAATTCTAGTGTTTAAAAAAATAAAAATGTAAACCACTTTTGCAATATTTTGAAATATAAGTTGCATATATAACATAGATTTTATATATGTGAAATCTAAACATGAACATGTATAGCCATATATTTACCTACACTCTTATTAGGTACACTTTATTAGGTACACCTGTCCAACTGCTCGTTAACACAAATATCTAATCAGCCAATCACATGGTGTCACACCCCCTGCACGTTCTATCAGCCCTGATCACCAGTCACACTCTCCAGCCACTACACAACGCACTCACTCACCAGATTACTGATTACACACACCTGTGCACTCATCACCATCACCTGCTTCAATCATCACCAGCACACCATATAGACTCACCCGCTCCAGTCCTTCTTTGTCTGGTATCATCTTCACATGATCGCTACACTCTTCATCTGCTCTTCCCGATCTCCCGCCAAGGCTGTCTACAACTCCGTGTACCCAGAGACTAACCCGTCATCGGCTTGCTCTACATAAGGGAAGTGATTCTTCATCTCAGCTTGACTCAACATTAGAACTGTTTACTCGCACCTCGGTGCACAGACTATCCTGTGTTTTAATAAACACTGTGTGAAAAGATACTTCTGTCTCTGCCTTCAGTGATCCGTGACAGGATACCAGACCCGCAAATACTTTCCCGGATCATGGACAGTCACGCTAATCCTTCCGGGATCGCCGCTGACTCACACCCGGAAGCAGCGGCGCTAAACCAACAACCCACGAATCCTCCCATCAACCCGCTCGCGATGTCGAGCTCAGCTCTCTCTCGTCCCGCCTGTTATGCTGATAATCCCCAGACCTGTGCTGGATTCGTGCTGCAGTGTTCTCTATATATTGAGACCAACTCAAACTCCTTCCCCAACGAAATATCCAAAGTCGCATTTGTGATCTCTCTCCTCACGGGCCGAGCTCTGCAATGGGCCGACGCCCTCTGGAACGCCAGCAACCCAGTCCTTAACTCCTATCACTCCTTCACCCAGCACTTTAAAGAAGTCTTTGGCACAGCACTTACCCCACTATCAGTCCACGACGAACTCATATCCCTCACCCAAGTTACTCGGAACATCAATCAGTCTCTCATCTGGCTACCACCCACAGACTAACGGGCAGACCGAACGAAAGATTCAGGAGATCTCACGCTACCTCCGGACCTACTGTGCTCATCACCAGAACACCTGGAGCCAGTACTTACCGTGGGCAGAATATGCCCAGAATTCCCTTCGCCAAGCTTCTACAGGACTAACCCCCTTTCAGTGTGTTCTAGGGTACCAACCTTCCTTGTTTCCCTGGACCGGCGAAGCCTCTGAAGTGCCCGCGGTAAACCACTGGTTCCAGGAGAGCGAGAGGGTATGGGACTCAGCTTTCTACAGGGCAGTCGGAGACGGATGTTTTGGGTTGACAACCACACTTTATCTCCTGGATGGTATACAGGGTTGGGTAGTCTGCGGCGGTTGGCGGCGTCAGTATGTCTCCGTACTGCCCGTTGGAGGTGTATATGAGCTGAGTCCCCGCTACATAGGGCCATATACCATTCACTCTCAAATTCACTCTCATATACCATTCACACTCAAAGCCCTACCTACTGCTTTAGAAACCGCGGAAACACTGTTCCACCATGTCTTCCGCAACTATGGCCTCCCCGAAGATATCGTCTCCGACCGGGGACCACAATTTATCTCCAGGGTCTGGCGGGCCTTCTTTCAGTTACTCGGAACATCAATCAGTCTCTCATCTGGCTACCACCCACAGACTAACGGGCAGACCGAACGAAAGATTCAGGAGATCTCACGCTACCTCCGGACCTACTGTGCTCATCACCAGAACACCTGGAGCCAGTACTTACCGTGGGCCGAGTATGCACAGAACTCTCTTCGCCAAGCATCCACGGGACTAACCCCCTTTCAGTGTGTTCTTGGATACCAACCTTCCCTATTTCCGTGGACCGGCGAAGCCTCTGAAGTGCCCGCGGTAAACCACTGGTTCCAGGAGAGCGAGAGGGTATGGGACTCAGCTCATATACACCTCCAACGGGCAGTACGGAGACATACTGACGCCGCCAACCGCCGCAGACTACCCAACCCTGTATACCATCCAGGAGATAAAGTGTGGTTGTCAACCCAAAACATCCGTCTCCGACTGCCCTGTAGAAAGCTGAGTCCCCGCTACATAGGGCCATATACCATTCACTCTCAAATTAATCCTGTCACCTACCGCCTCAACCTGCCACCTCACTCCCGTATTCCTTCTGCCTTTCATGTCTCTCTCCTGAAACCCTTCACTGATCCCGTCTCTCCTCCTTCCACAGACCCAGAGCTGCCTCCCCCTCCAGCCCAACCTGAAGTCATGGACGACAACATCTACCAGGTCAAGGAAATCCTCAACTCCCGGCGGCGGGACGGCCAGATCCAATACTTAGTCGATTGGGAAGGATTCGGTCCCGAGGAGCGGTCATGGACACCCCGGGAGGATATTCTAGATCCCTCTCTCCTCGAAGTATTCCACCGACAACATCCCAACCGTCCAGCTCCTCGAGGCCGTGGTCGTCCACGTCGCCGGTCCAGGGTGCCAGGAGTCACCCGTGGAGGGGGGGGTACTGTCACACCCCCTGCACGTTCTATCAGCCCTGATCACCAGTCACACTCTCCAGCCACTACACAACGCACTCACTCACCAGATTACTGATTACACACACCTGTGCACTCATCACCATCACCTGCTTCAATCATCACCAGCACACCATATAGACTCACCCGCTCCAGTCCTTCTTTGTCTGGTATCATCTTCACATGATCGCTACACTCTTCATCTGCTCTTCCCGATCTCCCGCCAAGGCTGTCTACAACTCCGTGTACCCAGAGACTAACCCCTGTCATCGGCTTGCTCTACATAAGGGAAGTGATTCTTCATCTCAGCTTGACTCAACATTAGAACTGTTTACTCGCACCTCGGTGCACAGACTATCCTGTGTTTTAATAAACACTGTGTGAAAAGATACTTCTGTCTCTGCCTTCAGTGATCCGTGACACATGGCAGCAACTCAATGCATTTAGGCATGTAGTCATGGTCATGACAATCTGCTGCAGTTCAAACCGAGCATCAGAATGGGAAAGAAAGATGAATGTGGCATGGTTGTTGGTGCCAGATGGGGTGGTCTAAGTATTTCAGAAACTGCTGATCTACTGGGATTTTCATGCACAACCATCTTTAGGGTTTACAGCACAGGTGTCAAAGCCAGTTCCTGGAGGGCCAGAGCTCTGCACAGTTTAGTTCCATCCCTAATTAAACACACCTGATCAAACCAATTGAGTCCTTCAGGCTTGTTTAAAACCTACAGGTAAGTGTGTTGAAGCAGGGTTGGAACTAAACTATGGTTTACAGAGAATGGTCTGAAAAAGAGAAAATATCAATGTCAGCTAAGAACAGGAAACTGAGGCTACAGTTCGGACAGGCTCACCAAAATTGGACAATAGAAGATTGGAAAAACGTTGCCTGGTCTGATGAGTCTTGATTTCTACTGCGACATTCGGATTTAGATGCGACATAGGGTCAGAATTTGGCATCAACAACATGAAAGCATGGAACCATCCTGCCTTGTATCAACGGTTTAGGCTGGTGGTGGTGGTGGTGGTGTAATGGTGTGGGGGATATTTTCTTGGCACACTTTGAGCCATTAGTACCAATTGAGCATCGTGTCAACGCCACAGCCTACCTGAGTATTGTTGCTGACCATGTCCATCCCTTTATGACCACAGTGTACACACTTCTTCTGATGGCTACTTCCAGCAGGATAACACGCCATGTCATAAAACGCGAATCATCTCAGACTGGTCTCTTGAACATGTCAATGAGTTCACTGTACTCAATAGGCCTCCACAGTCACCAGGACTCAATCCAATAGAGCACCTTTGAGATGTGGTGGAACGGGAGATTCACATCATGGATGTGTATCCGACAAATATGCAGCAACTGCGTGATGCTATCATGTCAATATGGACCAAAATCTCTGAGGAATATTTCCAGTACCTTGTTGAATTATTAAGGCAGTTCTGAAGACAAAAGGTGGTCCAGCCTGGTAATAGTAAGATGTACCTAATAAAGTGGCCGGTGAGTGTATATTGGCATATATAAAATTTCTATATGGGTATAAAATACTGTGACAAATACATATTTTTAGCTGAAGATATTACTTTATTACCTTCATTAAAGCATTACCGAAACCTTAGCGGTACACTTTTTCCATTTTTTTTTTCTGTTGAAAATTAGCAACTTTGCAACTTTTATAAAGTATTAAGTCATTATTATGTCCCAGTGATGGGTTGCAGCTGGAAGGGCATCTGCTGCGTAAAACATATGCTGGATAAGTTGGCGGTTCATTTCGCTGTGGCGACCCCAGATTAATAAAGGGACTAAGCCGAAAAGAAAATGAATAAAGAATGAAGTCATTATTAATCTGCTTTATATCTGCTAACACTTAATTTTGATGCTTGCTCAACAGAAATTCAATTAAATAAAGCTACTGTTCATTAGAACAATCTGGAATTTAAAATAACTTACTCATGGCAGAAGCCTGTGATGCCAGCCTTGTGGTTTGTGATGTAATTTCCTGTCCACAAGAAATGCTCTCTGTTCAGCTCAGTGCAGTTAAAAACCTAACATGATGTCTTGCCTCTCTATCCAGCTTATTAGGGTGCTTTTTCTAACAGGTACATTTTTAATTAATTGATCAGTTTTGAGATTTTAGATTTTGAACTGACATGTTACAAACAATCACTTTTGTTCTCTTTTTACAGCATCTGTTTTGTGCAAAGACGTGCATCAGTCTCCAGCTGCAGTGTTGTGTGATTCTGACAGTCTCAGTACAGTTAACCTGACATGCAGCCATAAAATCAACAACTATGACACCATATTATGGTACCAGCGCAATGCCGGGGACACAGAAATGAAACTTGTAGCTTATGTGTATTATAAAACTACAAAGACTGAGGATTCATTTGTAAATGGCTTTGATGTATCAGGTGATGGTGAAAACATGGCTTTACTTCATATAAAGTGTAACTCACAAGCCACGGCAATGTATTTCTGTGCTGCCAGTATAACACAGTGCAGCAAAAGTTCAGTCCGCATTACAATTACCTTCCTCATATTTTAGGGAACCCATAAACACCTGCACAGACCAGCATTGGCTCACAATCAAATGCTGATTACTGTGCTTTTTGGTCTGTGTGTGTACACACCATAGTTTATACCCTAATAAACATGAAAACTTTAAAAAATTAATAATTAAATAAATACATAAAAGGAATACTTGTTGCTTATTAGCTTGCATATGGCTTATTTATTAGTACTGCATGACTATATTTGAAATCTGTTAATGCTATTCCATAACTAAACTTAATTGCTACAACAACTACCTTACTAACTACAAGTAAATGTATGAACATTTTAAGCAGTAAATCAAGAGATTATTGAGGGAAAACATCATAGTTTATAATTAACATCTGTTCCTCATACTAAAGTTTTAATGGCATATCTTATGCTATTTAATTTATTCACTAGTTCACAATTTATATAGATTTTAAGTAAAAAAAAAAAGATTTACTAATAGATTTTTTATGTCCTAGAAAGCAGGGGCGGACTTAACCAATAAGCAAGGTAAGCAACCGCTTAGGGCCCGGGATTAGGGGGCCCCGACCAATGCCAAGAAGCCTATATTAATCATATAGCTCTTTTATTAATTTTCTATCATATGTTGTAAAATCTGTCTATAACCGTTAAGATTTTAACATTATTACTTTTCAAAACTGGTTGCCCCATGAATAATGGACCGTTCCTTCCATACTAACACCATATGAGGTGTTAGCGCTTCAAAGACACCACCAGTCTGCCAGCGATCAAGAGTAGAGCTGAGGTTGAGGTAGGTAGATCATGCAAGAGTGAAAATTTTGAGAACATTTTGGGGGAAAAAGTAGAAATAAGACAAACAATGAAACGCAGCGATCCTGCTTTCTGGCCGAAACACCTGTCAGATGATGAGTGCTGAGGGCTTGTTCAAATACAATAACATTTCCCAGTGAACAGTAATGGCTGCCGATTCATAAACAGCAATTATTCTATTCATATAAAAAATGGAGACATGATTAGTTTGATTGTGAATTAAATTTGTTTAAATGTTTTTTTTTTGTATTAAAATCTAATCACAAAAATTGCTAATTAACTGTATATATTTGTGAACTTGTTTTTGTATTTGTGAATTTATTGCATTTATTCATTTTCTTTTTGGCTTAGTCCCTTTATTAATCTGGGGTGGCCACAACGGAATGAACCGCCAACTTATCCAGCATATGTTTTACGCAGTGGATACCTAAGTCAGCCCCTGCTAGTAATCAGCAACAAACTAATGAATTTATGTTCTTTTACTTTGTTTGCAAAGTAGGAGTTGTAGCATTACCCATAATGCATCTGTCACTTCATTCCACAGAATGAATTGAGCAACATTGTCACATTGTGAATCTCCTCCTACCTTTAAAACAAATTAATTTCTAGTCTTTGAAATACACCCTCACACGCTGTCAGCATGAGATTTCTTGTTTGTTTAACCACTGTGATTTACTTTATAGGTAAGATATTTTTTCTTTAAATCTTGATTTATTGTCATTTGTTTTTAAATAGTTAAAGTGTTTAACATGGAAACATCTCTTCACAGGTGTTGTGTTTTCTGATAAGGTTCATCAAAGTCCTAATGCAATTTTGTGGAGTCCTGAACGTCGGGTTGAAATTAACTGCCGCCATGAAATATCCAACTATGACACTTTACAGTGGTACCAGCATTTGCAAACAGACAACACACTCAAACTCATTGGTTATGTGTACTATGAACAAAGAACTGTTGAGAATCCATTTGAGAAGCGTTTTAATGTGAGTGGCCATGGAAAAACAAACTCCACACTCCATCTTCTGCAGCTGAGAAGCCCTGAAGACAGTGCAGTGTACTACTGTGCTGCGTATTATCACAGTGCTGTTTCCTCCCTGTGTATTCAACAAAAACCCACATCTAACAATCACATAACAGAGAGGGGTTTGCACAACTGTTGTATTTTTGTACTCAACCATTTTTTTCATTCTTTATGATAGGATTATTATGAATGATTAGTTTTTTTTTGTACTTCTTGTAAACCCTAGAAACCATTTAGCATGATTCAAATCTATAATAAAATATAATATAATATAGGCTAGACGGTGGCTCAGTGGTTAGCACTGTCGCTTCACAGCAAGAAAGTCACTGGTTCGAGTCCCGGCTGGGTCAGTTGGCATGTCTATGTGGAGTTTGCATGTTCTCCCCCAGTTGGTGTGGGTTTCCTCTGGGTGCTCCGCTTTCCCCCACAATCCAAAGACATGCGCTATAGGTGAATTGAATAAACTAAATTGGCCATAATGTGTGTGTATGGATGTCTCCCAGTACTGGGTTGCAGCTGTAAGGGCATCTGCTGTATAAAACATGCTGGATAAGTTGGCGGTTCATTCCGCTGTGGCAACCTCTGATAAATAAAGGGACTAAGCTGAAGGAAAATGAATGAATGAATAAAATAATATTGGGCAGCAAGGTGGCACAGTGGGTAGCACAGTCGCCTAACAGCAAGAAGGTCGCTGGTTCGTGCCTCGACTGAGTCAGTTGGCAATTCTGTGTGGAGTTTGCATGTTCTCCAGGTGCTCCGGTTTCCCCCACAAGTCCAAAGACATGCGCTATAGGTGAATTGGGTAAGCTAAATTGTCTGTAGTGTATGTGTGTGTGAAAGAGTGTGTATGGATGTTTCCCAGTGCTGGGTTGTGGCTGGAAGGGCATCTGCTGCGTAAAACATATAGCTGAAATAGAAAATGAATGAATGAATGAATATAATAAATCTATAATCTATTTATACTTAGACATGCTATGACCAGGCAAGATCTTGAAAACGTTTTCAGAATAAAAATTATGTTTCGACACATACAGTAGCACTGAGGTGCTCATGGTTAGAAAAATTATTAACAGTTATATAAACAGTATAAAGGTAAAATAAACAATTCTCAGGACAAAAAATGTCCAAATTATATGTACTGTATATGTCCAGTGTCCAGCATAAATGAGAACACTGTGATGGATTTTTCTGAAAAAAACTAACAAAACAAAACCCCATCACTTTTGCTTTTAAAATGAATACTTTCAGATATTTGTGCAAATAGATTTATGAGTAACAAATGTAAAATTGACACTATTCTGGCAAACAATATAAGATATTATAGAAGAAAAAAACAATTACACAGCAATTAAAATGCAAGGATAAAATAAAAGAAAATTGTAGGGCAATACAAAACATCATTTAGTAAAATTGGCCATATTTCTGCAACAACTCACCTGAATTATAATTTTCATCTTTTAGTTTTCTAAATATGTTATGTTTTCTAAATATGTTACATTGACTAACTATATTGAACTGAACTAAACTGAAATTCAACTCTGAAAACTGGACTGAAGCAGTTTCAATTTACTATAATCTTCTGTTAAGCTGCTTTGACACAATCTACATTGAATTGAACTGAATTGAATTGAACTAAACTTAACTATTTAACAAAACTGATTTGTAAAAAATGCAACACTATGTATTGCCCGCATTCACAGAGAAATAAATAAATCAAATATTAATAACTCATTATTGCTCAGCCTTGTATATTGAGCTGGAAAGTATCTTCTATAGAAAAAACAACAACAGATCAGACGTTTTTGATACCACCAGTTGCACACCAGAGGGCAGAAACTGTTTGCTGAAGTTATGATGTACAGTAGATTCCTCTATGGAAAAGGTTGTGTTTGTTGTATCTATGTAATCATTTCAACATGATCAGATGTCTGGTTTACACTGCTGTCTGCTTTTTGTTTTTAACAGGTAAACA
>CAIGQW010056860.1:337530-356335 GCA_903798125.1 Danio choprae | reverse complement strand
TATTCAATCTGGAACCATTTATATTTGTAAAAAGCAACTGTTATTTCACATCCAGTTTTCCTTAACATTAATGATAATGTAAGTGTTTTCCTCTTTTACCAGGCTTCTTGGTGAACGCTTCTATCATACAGACCCCATCTGACCTACTGGCCAAAAACCCAGAATCGGTCAGTCTGAACTGCTCTCACTCGAGCACAGTCTTCAATGTGATCCAGTGGTACAAGCAACTTCTAAATGGAGAAATGCAGCTCATGGGGCATCTTTATAGAACAAATAACAACACCGAGACCCTTTTTATGGACAAAATAGAGTTGTTGGGGAATGGAGCAAGCAGCAGCAGTTTGAAACTGAAAAACCTTTCTTCAAAAGATAATGCAATCTATTATTGTGCTGCGAGAGAACACGGTGCTGTGGGTTTCCTGCACTTCTGTACAAAAACTTTATCATAGACTACCTATACATTAAATCAATGCGTCACTCTTTCTTTATGTTAAGAAGGTTAAGGGTTGTGAACAACAAAATATATGTTTAGCAGTTCAAACAGGTTAGCGGGTCTAGCTGTCATAACTTTTCCTCCATATTCAATAAAGTCAATATTTAGTCAGTATTTCCCACTGCAATTTTTGAAAGACATTTTCAGAAAATCCACATACTGTGGGTGACAATGTACATGTAAACTATTAAACATTTATGCTGCCAGTCACACAATCAATTAATCAATCAATAAAAGTAACTTTACGTATTGAGGCACAAATAGGATTAACTACTGTATTTATTGCATATAACCAATTAGTTAACAATATGCCTCAAGTAAAGTCATACTATAATGATACATTTGCAAATCATTAGCTACTTATTAACTAAAGTAGACAACTGGAAGTTGAAGTACATAACTTTGACTATTGTGGTAATTAACAAATGGATTTATATCATTAGTTAAAATCATGTTATTAAGTAATTATTGCATTACAACTAATACAGTTTACAGCGAATACATCTAATAATATTGCTCTTGCAATAATCATTAATAAATGATTTAGTTTTAAATGGGTTATACATTAACTACACTGTAAATTATTATACGTAAAATTGCAGTCTTTCCTACATTTATTTATTACTTTTGAATTGCATTTTTTGACCTTGATCTGTCTTCTAATAACTTTAACCTTCAAAAGTTCAAAAAAGTAGTTTTTATTAACATTGTTAATAGTTTAAAGTGATATGTTGTCTGGGTTGGTGTTGTATATTATGGTACATAGTATGGTAATAAACTGCCAATACATTTTCTTTATTATTATTATTTTCTTTGTTATTTTACAGACTTATTTCTCTATATATTATTTCTTATACATGATATTATTTCAAACTAATAAAGTTCACGTTGTTCAACTGTAGAGATCAACATCCCATAATGCAATTCACAACCATAAATAAACAGAAAACACTTGTGAATCACAAAATACGGAAACTGTTAACATATTTTTTACAGTGTATATGCATAAACTGTAAGTACAACTTTGGTCACCTATATCTTCTCTTCCTTGTCAGGTCATTAGTGTGCGCATTTAATACGCAAAATACGACATATTACAGTCAGCAGTGCAACACGCCGCACATGTTATAATCCTCATAGTAAATGCATACTCTGATCTACCAAATATTAGGTGTACAAAAAATGTTCCAACTATGAATGTTGACATGTTTTGGCATGATTATATCTAGGACAGCATCTATATAGGATGCTTCAGATTGTAGAGAACATTTGATTTGTCAGAAAATCTGCTAAAAAGCCAAAATGCACAGTGACATCAAAATCATCAAAAGACTTTGGGGGGGGAGGGGGATTTATTTGGTAACACATTATTTTAAGGTGTCCTTGTAACACGTTTAGTAATTACAATGAATTATACACAATTACACACAACTAACCCCAGCCCTAATCCTAATCCTGACTTTAACCATATAGTAAGCACTGTACATGTAGAGTATTTTATTAACATTACTCAGTAGTTAAATGAGTAGTTACACTGTAACAAGTACATCCTGAAATAATGTAACCACAATATCATAAAGATTTTAACATTTGTTTACACACTGACAACAAAAAGTGATTAATACCTTTATTTTACTTTATTTATAGCCAAACAAAAATTAAAAATGTATAACCAGGAGATTTGACTCCTAAATTGTAATATATAGAGATAGTCTAATGTGACAACTAACCCTGAAAGGGACACTTGACAAGACTAGATAGTCATTATACAAGTGAAAGTGAGTTCTGCTGTACTATAATACTCAATTTCTAATCCAGCAGGGGGCAGGTGTAGTAAAAACTCACATGTAAAGCAGGCTCCACCCATTTATCCATGATACCTGAATAGCTCACACATCAGCTTTCATTTAACCCAGAATTCAACATGATTCAATTTCTAGTCACATGTTTCTTGCTCCACTGTTACATTGGTGAGATATTGCATCTGCAAGTAATTTCACATAATTAAAAGCTCAACTGTGGTATCACATGCCTAACTCTCTCGCTAACTGTCTTTCAGGACTGTCATTGGCAGTAAATGTCATACAAACTCCGACAGACCTTTTTTTAGACACTGGAGGGACCCTGAATATCACTTGCAGCCACAACGACAGAAGTCTTGACAAAATCTTTTGGTACCAGCAGTTTAACGGGCAAAATCTTGAGCTCATCGGCTTCCTTTCCTTCAAGCAACGCTTAGTTGACAAAAAAGAATTCACAATAACAGGAGACGCAGAGAAAGAGGCAACCCTGGTGTTGTCCTCTGTGAAAGTGGAGCACAGTGCTGTGTATTTCTGTGCAGTGAGTGCAGCACGGTGTTACAAGTATATAAGAGACTGCACTAAAACCCCTCCCCGTCACATGACACAGCTGCACCTGCAGGGTTAAAACCCAGTCAAAGGAGGTGAACAACAGCCTTGGCCTCAAGATTTGAGATAACTTTACTCTGCTGACTGCAAAATACGCTAATAATTAAATTGGCTGTGCAAATTTAATGATCTGTTACTTTGATATACAATAAAAATGGTTCAAGCAATCATTTTAACCATACTCCATACATTTGTTTTAACAGGTAAGCTTTTCCATGCAGTTCAGTCAATGCAGTTTAAGTTTTTTCATTTATATTCATTGTTTTTCACTGTCTTGCAGTTTGTCTAGTTTGTTCTCTTGTCATTCAGCAATCCCCAGAAGAACTTCTAACCATGGAGGTGAAAGACACAAACTTTTCTTGTCATCACGGTGACAGCAGCTATGCATACATGTTCTGGTACCAACAGAAAAGCAATGGAGGATCTTTGGAGCTTATTGGAATGATGACCTTTGGGAGTTTTTCTCCAGAGGATAAATTCAAATCTCGGTTTAGCTCATTAGGAGACTCGACAAAAGACGCATTCCTGCTCATTTCTAAAGTATCTGCTGAAGACAGCGCAGTCTATTTCTGTGCAGCTAGTATGCACAGTCATACAATTCTCTATGAACCCTGACAAAAAATGATGCACTTTGCACCTGTTTAACAACAAAAACACAAGTAGAAACCACAAATGAAAATGGAATCAAATAAAGACTTAAAGGCCAACACAAACTGAATAAAAAAATGGGAAAATGAATATGACTGATCTTAAAAAAATCCTATCTGCTGCTTCAAACCATTAATATAAATGATACTCACTCACTACGCTTCGGCTTAGTTCCTGATTTATGAGGGGTCGCCACAGCGTAATGAACCGCCAATTACTCTGGAATATGTTTATGAAAGGATACCCTTCCATATTTACTTTACATATTTGAAGAAAATCAGCAACAGAATCTGACATCAGCTGTTGCATAATGTGTTAATTATTCTGAAATAGTGTGAATCCTTTTTCTTCTTAGCACCTAAGTGCTGATATGACTATCTACTTTGTGCTGTTTTAGAGGCAAACACACTCTTTCAAGTTAAATCTAGATAACAGACCCATGTCTTTACCCTAGCATATCAAGCTCACCTTTTTATAATTTAAAACTTACTGATATATACATTTCATGCAGTTTTTGTTTTCACGAATCCTCCAGATGCCGCTGTGTACGCTTTTTGAGATCTCAAATATCGAGTAGGGTCTGTCTGTAGACTGCAAGACAGGGGCGTAACATGAAGGGGCCTTAGGGGCGTAACTTGTAGTACGTTAGAGGTGTAACTTGAAGTTATGAAGCCATGTGAAAACTATGTTGTCAGCAAGATGGTGCTGTACATCAGTTATTAACGCCTACACCCACTCCACACCTAAACCCAACCATCTATACCTACCACAACCCTTAACCCAACCATCATCATTATTAACGTCTACACCTTCCCTAAACCTAAACCCAACCATCACAATTTTTTTACGTACAGCCACGAGTTGCGAACGCTTTCATACTTGTAGGAATGAAAAATATTATATGCATTTGTTTACATGGCAAAACATGTCTTTTTCACCAAGAAGGTCCATACAGACTTCAAAGGCAGATACTGATAAGATCAGGGCCTGGTGTGTGGACTTTGGGGGTTTTACGATGTGGTCACCTGTTGATTGGTCAGTTTGAATGTCTCAGCATTTGGGCTTTGTTCACATGGTCAAGAGAGATACAAAAGGGTTGGTAAAACTTTGCTCTGTCTCTTTCTTTTTCCTGCTCTGCGGCTTTCTTTTCCTGCTCTGCACTTTTCTGGCTGTTCCTCCAGCTCTGGAGGATATCTTCTCTTACTCTACTGCTACAGGCCATCTTTGGGGCCTATTCTCTTTGTCTCTCTCTCTCCCTCCCCTGTCTCTGCCTCTCTCAGGTAACTTTATTTTACATTTAAGCTGGGTACAATTTATGTCATATGTTTTCCATCATTTCATGTTTGATCATTTTAATTAGTTATTTTTGTAACTAATTCAGTTGTAACCACAGAGAATTATTGTTATTAAATCATTTCATTTTCAAGTATTTGTGAATTACTTTTGATTTAACATCAACACTTAATTGCTCCATATTGCAATACAATACAATCACATAACAGCAACGCTCTCCCACATTTATAGCTATTAATACTGCCCTTATTTCCGTTTTTGGTATAAGATTGTAGAAGGATGGTTTGACTAGAAATGTAGTTTTTCACGATCATACTGATAACTTTTTAGTCATTCGGCAAACTACAGTTCGAACCGCTGTAGTTAAAAATACCATTCCTTACATACTTGACACACTCGCCATTGTACTGTTGTTTGCAACCACAGGGGGCGACCCAGAGTAGGTTTACTGTCATGACAAAACTGATGAAGAAGTCACCGAGTGGAGTTGCTAAATGAATGATATAATAATATATCAAATTAATTGGTTGTGGATAAA
Source organism: Danio choprae (assembly GCA_903798125.1). Lineage (NCBI taxonomy): Eukaryota > Metazoa > Chordata > Actinopteri > Cypriniformes > Danionidae > Danio > Danio choprae. The sequence goes on along the minus strand of CAIGQW010056860.1, from coordinate 350,955 downwards.
TTTGGAGAAAACTCATGAAAACGTTTGCTGAAAATGTTCTCTGGTAAGTATTTCCGCCATCTTGCAACAGCATCTCATTGTGACATCTCGCATGGTTGAATGGAATCTCGATAACTGCAAGTTACGTCTCTAACTTAATACAAGTTATGCCCCTTCATCTTACGCCCCCGTCTTGCTGTCTGCAGACAGATACACTTGCAAATATCTCTCTCGAAGTGCCATTTGCACATGCTGTTCTCACGTAAATCCACCAGAGGCCGCTGTGGACCAACCCACCCTTCTCCATCCCTAAACCCAACCAATAGTGTTTTCAAAAGCAATCCAGAAAAATAAAAGCCCTCGCCTGATTTTTACCAGGTTTTCAGATTTTACCACATTCTCACACTGTTATTTACTTGTTTATTTTATTTTTACTCTGTGTCTCAAGTCCACTGATGTACATGTTGAGCTACTGGACAAATTGGTAACAGCAGGAAAGCAATCCATACGAAGGTAAGCGGTCAGCTGGTAAGTGCAAAAAGAAACGGCCTCATACCACCCTGTAGTGTTCGTTTTAAAGATGAAATGCAGCCATACGTACTTCTGGCTACATAATTTGTGATCTCAAGAAATGTACATAGGGCTACGTTTTCAGAATGAGCCTGGGTTTTACTAAATGTTAAAATGATAAAAAACAATGCCCATGCAAAGCATTTTTCATGTTAGTAAAATCTCTGTTAAGACTGTAAGGCTGGATTTACACTGACAAGCTAATAATAGTAATACTACTAATAATAATAATATTAATAATAATAATAATAATTTACTTATTGCACACATATACATGTAAAAATCTGCATAAGATCAGATTATTTTTGCATATTGTCTGAGCCATCTGTAAAATCTGACACAAATTAGACTATGGTTTTTACAATACAGAATATATAGCAATTATTTTCAAGCTTCTAACATGAAGCAGCTGCAGTGACAATGACTTCACCAGCTGCTGATTGGCTCTTAGATGGTAGGACTTTCTCTTTTTTAACTTTTCAACCCAGTCTTTGTCTGCGTCGACACAGTGAGTACGCAGCATGGTTTTGAGCATTTGGTAGAAGTGTTCTAACGTTCCCTGCAAGTGCGGATGATATGCGCTGGAGACTTGATGTGACAGTGAACTTTCCTTACAGATTTTTTTTTCAATACCTGCAAATGACCTGCTTTTTTTTCTTTCTTTTTTATAAATAATGAAAGTAATAAAAAAGTAACAACTTGGATGGGTGGTTGAATGAATGAATGAATCAATTAATCAATTAAAATGCAATTCATAGCACTGATAGGTCCAGAGTTAAAGTGGGTGGCCACTTTTGACTTGGACCAATAAGCAACCACCTACAGTATCACCTCATATGTGAGCTATACAACAGCATTGGCCTCAAGAAATGTAAGAGCTGTTACTATTTAGAGAGGCAGCATTGCACTTTGAATTTTATGCAATTTCTTCAGTTGCTGTGGTTGAATGTTATCAGAATGATCAAAGCAATCGTTTTAGCCATAATCACTACTTTCTGGTTGACAGGTGAGTATGTTTAGCACACTGCAATCTTTATGTAGGTATTTATGTTTCATATCAGTTATTTTTCTGTCCTCACCCTCTTGTAGTTTGTGTGGTTTGTTCTCCTGTCATTCAGCAATCACCTGAACATCTTCTACTGTCTGTGAAGGAGAAACAGGCAAATCTTTCTTGTTATCATGGTGACAGCAGCTACCCATACCTGTACTGGTATCAACAGAAGAGCAACAGTGGATCTATAGAGCTTATTGGAATGCTCAGTTATGGATCAGCTACTGTAGAGGATAAATTCAAAACTCGATTTAACATATTAGGACATGCTACTAAGGATGCATTTCTGCTCATTTCCAGCATATTTGCTAAGGACAGTGCAGTGTATTTCTGTGCAGCTAGTTTGCACAGTCATTTGTTTCTTTAAAAACCCTGACAACAACGGTTCACTTTGCACCTGCGTGGATAATAACCCACCCTCAAAGTGCCTCAAAACTTTGCATGCCAAAATTGGCTATAAAAACATGTACATACAGAGGGCACTAATGAAAAAACTGTCAGTGTGTATTGTCTGTTTATACGTGTGGTTTAATGTAGAACAGAAGCATACTGTTTTGCATGTGGTAACTTGGACATGCTCTAGTCTAATTCTGTCTTTTTCTTTCACTTTCTTAACACTTTTGAGTTTTCAAATAATAAGCAAAAAGGCAATAAAGCTGGTTTTGTCCAGTATAGTTTACCGGATCTGCCTTACTCCAAACTCCAACCCAAACCCTGATCAAACACACCTGAGTCAACTTATCAAGATTCAGAGGAGCAAATAATAACTGCTGAAAAAATCTGTTCCCTCGGTTTAAAAAAAACATGGTAAAGGAACAAAAGGCCAAAACAACAAACAAAACAAAGTACGCTACCTAATATTAAGCGTCTCTTACCTAAACCAAAAATAAAGATTTGTAAATAAAACAACAATTCTACCCTCCTTGTCTTTCCTTTAAACAGGAGAAAAAGTGACAAAGAAAAGGGCCTTCTCATATATCGTTAAGCAGTAAACAGAGTTGACTTTGAAAAGGTTTTAGACAGGAAATAAACGCTCAGCCACAGCTAATGCAAATTACTGTCCTATTGCCATATTTAGTATCTCACCAGATGACTTTGAAAAAGGTTTTGGACAGAAAGATTTCACTGCCACACAGAGAGCTTCCAGTGATCTCCTCACACACACAACACAACAGCGAGGGGAAAAAGGAAGAGAACTCAAACAGCGCCAATAGTGTGCTTTTATAATTGGCGCCGCCCCTCTCACAGCTACACCTGATCTCCGTTCATGTGGAGAGAGAGAGAGAAAGAGACAGATAAGGGAGGATACAACACACAGGCACACCAGCATTGTCAAAATAAAGTTACTCAAAACGTAACACTCCTCCCCTCCCATAGTAAAAAAAAAACATTTAATCAAATTTTTTTTTTATTACACACTTTACACAGAGCTTTCAGCACCAGGAGCTCTAGACAGCGCCTCCACGATCACATTCTCAGTTCCGCTTGTACAGTACACAATTTCAAGATTAAATTCCTGCAGTGAAAGTGTCCAACGCATCAACCGTTGATTCGAATTAAACATGTGATTTAAAAACACAGAGGGTTGTGGTCGGTGTAAACCTTGAACCACCTAAATAAACTGTTTCAAAGCTAGCAACAAAGCAAGGGCTTCTTTTTCAATTGTGCTATAATTGCACTGGCTGTGATTAAACTTCTTATAGAAGTAGCACACAGGTTTTAAAACGCTGTTTTCAGCACTTTGTCGAAGGACAGCTCCTGCTCCCACAGCGCTTGCGTCTACCTCCAGCTGAAAAGGACGCTCAAAGTCCGGAGCAGCCAGAACAGGTGCGTTGCTCAGCAGGTCTTTTACACCATTAAAAGAAAGTTCACACTCAGGGGACCAGCGGAATGCGTTGGAGGGCTGAGGAAGATTAGACAGGGGAGCAACCAGGCAGGCAAATCTGCGGTAAAACCCTCTGTAATACCCGGCTATGCCGAGAAAACGGCGCAGCTCTCGCTTGTTAGAAGGCTTAGGGAAATCCATTATATCATCCACTTTGGCACTGACAGGGGACACTTGACACTGCCCCACACGTTCACCCAGGTAGGTGATATAAGCTTTGGCAAATTCGCATTTAGCAAGGTTTACAGTCAATGATGCAGCTTTTAATCTTGAAAATACCTCACGTAAGGTTTCAACATGCTCCTCCCACGTGGAAGAGTACACCACAATATCATCTAGATATGCGTCACAGTTTTTAATGTCTCATAAGACTAGGTGCATGAGTCTTTGAAATGTGGATTGGACTCACATCCTGAACGCCATCACAGAATACTGACCAAAGAAGTACTGCCAAGAAGGTAGAAACTTAGCCAGTAACCTGCCAGTATCCTTTAAGCAAGTCGAGTTTTGTTACAAACTTTGCAGGTCTAACTTTGTCGATACAGTCATTCTTTCTCGGCTAAAGAAAACAGTCAGGTTTGATAACTGCATTTACTTTTCTAAAATCAGTGCAAAAACTGAAAAAAATCATCAGATTTCGGGAACTAAAAGGCAGGGGGAGCTCCATGCAGGCTCCGCTCGAAGATCCGCTGCCTACATCAATATCGTGACACAAAATGTTTGTGCGGGATGGAACATCTTTAAAGATCTCTGGAAAATTTATCTGTTTATTAAACACATCACAATGTGTTTTTGATTATCGCATAGGTAATAATCCCATTAACAGATGGGAATTCAAGTCCTTTAAAATGGAGTTTTGTAAACTCCCAACACACATCACTGCGTCACTAGTTTCAACTTCCATATCATCACTCTCGTTCCATACGACTGGCACTGCCACTGCCACCGCAGATTTACACATCACTTCACTGGGGTTTCTTGCGTGATATGTTTTCAACATGTTGATATGGCACATTTTAACTTTCTTATGACGATCAGGGGTTTTCAGCACGTAGTTTGTGTCATTGATTTTTCTTTTCGCAACGTAAGGGCCCACAAATTTAGTTTGGAGAGCAGAGCCGGGCACGGGCAGAAAGGCAAGCTCTAAATCACCTGGATCAACTGAACAGGATACACTCCACTTATCATAACGCTCCTTTATAGTCGTTTAAGAATTCATAAGGTAAATTTTGGCAAGATCACGAGCATGACAAATGTTTACATAATGACCCATGTACTCGGTTACTGGTATGGAAGAAGATTCACTAGCTAGTAACTGCTCATTCATAAGTTTTAAGTGGCCATGAATTACGTGGCCAAAAAACAGCTCTGCCGGACTAAATCCGAGCGAGTCCTGCATGGTTTCCCTCATAGAAAACATTAAAAACGGGAGCATTTGGTGGAAGTGTTCTAACGCTCCCTGCGATTGTGGATGATATGCGCTGGAGACTTGAAACCTGAAGCCTCTTGAAAAGCCACTGAAGCCTCGAGCGCTTGCTTAAATTGAGTCGACATAAAATTCGTTCCACGGTCGGTTTGAATTATACGAGGCAGACCAAGAGCGAACAGAATTTAAGCAGCTCTTTCACAATTAGGTTTTAAGATTGCGCAAAGGTACGGTCTCTGGAAATCTAGTGGTCGCGCACATCAGAGTTAAAATGTACTGAAAACCCTGCTTAGATTTTGGAATGGGACCAACACAATCCAAAATTAAATGCTCAAAAGGCTCCCCCATCACTGGTATAGGGTGTAAGGGAGCCGGCCTCAAGACTTGGTTAGGCTTCCCCGTGACCTGACACACATGACATAAACGGCAATAATTCCTGACGCTTGATCTCAGACTAGGCCAAAAGAAATACTTTAAGATGCGATCAAAAGTCAATATAATAAGACAATGACGGATTTTTGCGATTCACTCAATTGTTTACGACCAATACTAACAATTTGATTGTCCAATATGGTTTCATTTCTACTCACCACATTGTCATCCACTAACAGACCGAGCTCGGTAGGATTTGAGTGCAGCAGAAATTAATCTCTATAACTCAACGGTATCTTCAAATTTACAAGACTGCCAGTGTAATTGCGCAGCCTGGGAATAATATAAAAATTGTTTCATATAGCGACTGGGATCAAACTGACTACCCTCAGCAGCTTGCACTTCTCTCGTTTGCTGGCGTAGTTCTAATTCACGAATACGTAATAACTGAGTCTCATATTCCTGTTGTTTAATTTTAAACTCGAGTACCTTTATGTTTCTATGATGTTTGGTTCATCTCATACCAACCTACAGGCAGAAACTGAAAACAGCCAAACCTGTATTAAGATCTGTGAAAAGATGGACTAACGAAACAGAGCGGGATCTACAAGCCTGTTTCGACCTCACTGACTAGAGCGTTTTTGAAGCTGCTACAAACGATCTGGATGAGCTCACAGAGACTGTAACATCTTATATCAGTTTCTGTGAAGACATGTGCATTCCCACCAGGACTCAACTCACATACAACAATGACAAACCATGGTTCACTGTAAAACTCAGACAGCTACGTCAGGCCAAAGAGGTTGCTTACAGAAACGGGGAGAGGGCCTTGTATAAGCAGGCCAAATACACACTGGAAAAGGAGATCAGAGTGGCAAAAAGGAACTATTCTGAGAAACTAAGGAGTCAGTTCTCTTCCAGCGACTCAGCATCCGTGTGGAAAAGTTTGAAAAATATCACAAACTATAAGACACCATCCCCCAGCACTGTAGACAACAAACGACTTGCTAACAACCTGAATGAGTTTTACTGCAGGTTTGAGAAAACACCCCACACCCACTCTGAACTGCTCTTCACACCACCATTAACACCTCATCCACCCCCGTCTCCCCCACACCTGCACTTCAGTTCAGTGAAGATGATGTGCACCAGGTTTTCCGGAAACAGAAGAGGAAAAAAGCACCAGGCCCAGATCTTGCAACACCAGCCTGTCTAAAATCCTGTGCTGACCAACTGGCCCCCATCTTCACCCTGATCTTCAACAGATCACTGGAGCTGTGTGAAGTGCCCTCCTGCTTCAAACGCTCCACTATCATACCCATCCCTAAGAAACCAAAACTCACAGGACTAAATGACTACAGACCGGTGTCGCTAACATCTGTGGTCATGAAGTCTTTTGAAAAACTGGTGCTGGCCCATCTGAAGAACATGACTAAACCCTCACTGGATTCTCTTCAGTTTGCCTACAGAGCAAACAGGTCTGTGGATGATGCAGTCAATATGGGACTGCAATATGTTCTGCAACACCTAGACAGACCAGGGACCTATGTGAGGATCTTGTTTGTTGACTTCAGCTCGGCTTTTAACACGATCATCCCAAAACTTCTCCTGCCCAAATTAACTCAGCTCTCCGTGCCCACCTCTGTCTGTCAGTGGATCAACAGCTTCCTAACGGACAGGCAGCAGCTGGTAGAGCTGGGAAAATTCTCATCCAGTATCCGCACAATCAGCACTGGCGCCCCCCAGGGGTGTGTCCTCTCCCCTCTGCTCTTCTCCCTGTACACGAATGACTGCACTTCAAAGGACCCCTCTGTCAAGCTCCTGAAGTTTGCAGACGACACCACACTTATCGGCCTCATTCAGGACGGTGATGAGTCTGCTTACAGACAGGAGGTTAAGGAGCTGGCTGTCTGGTGCAGTCACAACAACCTGGAGCTGAACACGCTCAAAACAGTGGAGATGAAAGTGGACTTCAGGAGAACCCCCCCTGCTCTCCCCCCACTGAGCATCATGGACAGCATTGTGGCAGCAGTGGAGTCATTCAGGTTCCTGGGCACCACCATCTCTCAGGACCTAAAGTGGGACACTCACATTGACTCCATTGTCAAAAAAGCTCAACAAAGGCTGTACTTCCTTCGTCAGCTGAGGAAGTTCAACCTTCCAAAGGAGCTGCTGAAACAGTTCTACACTTCCATCATTGAATCAGTCCTCTGCACTTCAATAACTGTCTGGTTTAGCTCAGCTACCCAATCAGACCTCCGAAGACTACGTCGAATAGTTCGGACTGCTGAGCGAATCACTGGTACAACCCTCCCTACTCTCCAAGAACTGTACTTATCCAGAGCGAGCAGAAGGGCTGCCAAAATCACTCTGGACCCCTCACACCCAGCACACTGCCTCTTTGAACTTTTACCTTCTGGCCGACGCTACAGAGCACTGTGCACCAGAACAGCCCGACACAGAAACAGTTTCTTCCCTCAGGCAATCCATCTTATGAACACTTTATGATAGTAATTGTGACAAACATCACTACTTGCTATACACTTTAGACACATACACTTATTTAAAACATACTTTACATGCCAGTTTGCACATAATAGCTGCACATATAACGCTGTATATAGTAATATATCTGTACATACACTTGTCAACCTGCATATCTGCATTCACTACTTACTTCTATTTTTAAAATATATTTATTATCTGTTTTTTGTCCTGTCTCTGTGATTCTGTTGCACTGTAGAAGCTTCTGTCACGAAAGCAAATTCCTCGTATGTGTGAACATACCTGGCAATAAAGCTCTTTCTGATTCTGATTCTGATTTAATTTCAGTGCCACATTCGTGTCATAATCTGCTGCAGGGGAAACAGTGGCTTCAAACTCCTCTGGGAAAACACCTTGCGAGGTTAGTTCAGAAAGGAGTTCGGCTTTAATTTCAGCTTTCGCTACAGCAGACGAAACAGATATTTTGAATATTTCTGCCACTTGCAGCAAATCTAGATCAATAAAAGCTTTCACTTCAGCTTCCATATTTTCTTCGCTCACCCAAATTTTAATCACACAATCACGAGAGAGAGAAAAAAAAACTATTTTACTCACCCAATTTGATGTGCAGACAAACAAAAGGCAGATGAGCCTTCACAATTACTTAAGGACGAATTACTATGATAGTACATCAGACGACCAGAACAGAAGAGTAAGAAAACGGGCAAATGAACGACAAGTGAATTGTCAGAGCTCAGCTCCACAGCTGACAGTGATTAGCTATTAGTGCTATATAAGCTGCCTACTGAGCAGCAAGCCTTAAAATTGCCTGCTGAAGAGCCGAACATTCAGCTAACAGCTGGAGACTCAGGTGCTGTGGCAGTGGAGACACATGTCTTCGTTTCCTATTCGGGAAATGTGGGTTACGGACGTAACCAGGACATTCCCCTTCATATGGGAACTCCAACATGTGTCTGGAACAGACTATGGGAGACTGTATGGAAAACGCCACAGCAGCTAAGCCCGTCACGCTCCTGATATGAAGTTTGCCAAGCTTAGCGTGAGCGCACAAGCATCACCAAGAGTGCAACCTTCCAACGTCCCCTTGCCCCTCTATTTACCATTACATGGGAAAATTTTAGATTTTTAGATCGGCGTTCGTAATGGGCTTTTACCTAGCTAATATAGACTAGTGATTTTAGATTACAACAGTACGTTGGGAAAGCGTGCCAGTCCCCGAAGGGGGAGGACGCTGCGGAGGCCACCTGCTACCCAAGAGGGGAGACTGGATGGCAATAAGAGCATATGGACTAGCCCTATAAGGGGGAGTGCTACATATGATAAGCTGGTTAGCGGGTAGGGAAGACATGGGTCTGCCTGGACAGGGGGAACACACCGTGGTAATATATACATATGGGGTCACCATGGGGATGGCACATAGCTGGCACCGAACCTCAGGATGTGGGAAGACCGATTTGGGCATACCAGACATCACACTGAGCCAGGCAATCGACGACTCCGCTGGTGTCGGGTGCTGGTGGCCTTGGAGGAATTCTCTAGGGTTTGCCAGATGGGAAACATACTAGCAGAATAAAAAAGGCGCACGTATCTCCGTGCTAGGGAGCATGGCGCAGCAAGCGTTGTTGACACCGAGCATAATTTCCTCTCGACTGATCGGGGTTACCCAATAATCGGGATGAAACAGACTCCACTCTGAGATTATAAAATCTCGCAAATGTGTTATCTGCAGAGCTGGGGGCTGAGCGACACCTATCTGTAAGAGAGGCGCCGTGTGCTTAACGCCCAGGAGAAAGCTACACTTCCCACGTTTGGGGGACGCGGCTCGCCCTGGCATTCATAAGCGAGGGCGATGGCATCAACTATCCAGTGGGCCAACCTCTGTTTTGATACGGCACTTCCCTTCTGCCGACCACCATGACAGATAAAGAGCTGTTCACAGGATCTTAAAGTTTGCATTCATTCCACGTAAAGGCGCAAAGCGCGAACGGGACAAAGCAGTGAATAGGCTGGGTCTGCCTCCTCCGAAGGAATTCCAGGCACGATTCGCTGACCGAAAATGCCTCCAGGTCCCCATCTCTCTTGAACGATGCCAACGTGATCAGCAGATCTGTCTTCATGGACAGAATTTTTAATGATACCGAGTCGAAAGGCTCGAATGGATCTCCCTACAGACCCGCTAGTACTACAGAGAGGTCCTAAGAGGGCATGAGAGGGGGCGGGATGAATTTAATCGCAGCCTGCCTCTGAGGAACCGGATGATTAGATTATGCTTCCCGAGCTAACAGCTATAGGCAATTGGCAATTGATATGCCAATGCAGGCGGGGTCCGGACCACGAACCTGCAGCTGCATGCTGGTTGCACACGCCCCCCCAGCCCTTGCTAGAGACATCTGTTGAAACAACAACATGCCTGGACACTTACCCTAGGGGCACCCCAGCCCGTAGAAAAGCAAGATCCGTCTAGGGACTGAGGGTGCAGTGACACAGCAGAGTGTCTGGGAAGCCAGTCTGGGAACCCAGCGCTGAAGTGTTCTCATATGAAGCAAACCAAGCGGCGTGACAGCGGCTGCAGATGCCATATGCCCCAGGAGCCTCTGAAATAATTTCAGTGGGACCACTGTATTCCTGTCAAGCAAGCTCAGACAGCGCAACCATATCGATCGAGTTCAGCTCCACCCCAAGATAAGAGATTCTCTGCACAGGGCAAAGTTTGCTCCCTGTGCATAACCAATTGCTCTCAGGACGAGGCTAGTATCAGCCAGTTGTCGAGATATTTGAGTATGCAGATGCCCGCAAGCTGAAGGGGTGCTAGGGCACCCTCAATCTCCTCTCGCAAGACAGGGGCACTCACGGGGCTGACCCTCGTAAAATAAACACCTGTGAACCTGGGAGGCCGAATGGCAAATTGTATCGCATAGCCGAGTCCGATCGTCCATATGAGACACTGCGACGGGCTGGCAGAGCCCGCGCTAATGGCACCATTGGAGCGATCGCTGACATGCCAACGGAGGGGCAGCTTGGGAGGGGAGTGCTCACCCCGGGAAGCAGAGCAGCCCAAGGAAGAGCCAAAAAAATAAGAGAATGTCTCTTACCTTTCTCCCTGGATCCTGCAATGAGGCTGTAGTGAGAGAAAAGAGCCCGTTCTCTTGCACTCTGGAAGCGTGAAGTAAGAGCCTGGCACTGCGAACTGGAAGGCGGGCCGTCCCAGACAGGCAAGGCTCGGGTTTGCACACCCAAAGAGAGAGGAAACTGCTCTTTTATTGAAAATTTGGTCATCGCCAGCCCAGAGGTTGGCAGTGGTGGTGTTATGGATGTTAGGTGTCCTCGGCCCTTTACCGAGGAAAGAGCAGGTCCCCTCTTCTCCGGGTGGCCCGTCTTAGGGACGCTTTGCGGTCCTTTTACCAGACTTAACGGTGCCCTGGATCAGGGGTGTCGCGGACCCGTGGTTGGCTCGGCGTTGCCGCTTGGCCGGTGGAGCGGGCAGCGGAAGCGGAGCTGATGTTGAAGCCGTGGGCGGACGCCCTCGGCAAGGAGCAGCAGAGGCGGATGGGGCAGCGGGGAGAGCATTTCCCAGCCCGCTGATAGATGACCTCCACCATCGCTTTGGACTGGGTAAATTCCCAGACGGTGTCGCCGAACAGGCCAGCCTGGGATATGGGAGCGTTAAGAAAGTGAGCTTTGTCAACATCTCTCATATCTGCCAGGTTTAGCCAGAGGTGACACTCCTGGACCACTAATGTGTCCATCGTCTTCCCCAGGGCACGAGCAGCCGATTTGGTGGTCATGAGAGCGTAATCGGTTGCCGTGCGGAGCTCATGCATCAAGCCCGGGAAGAATCACCCTCCTGCAGCTCAGCCAACTTCTCCGCTTGGTAGCGTTGATAGGTGGCCATTGCATGCAATAGCGCGCTCCACCTGGGGAATCGCCTCATATCCCCTGGCTGCCCCGCCATCAAGGTTGGTGAGATCAGGAGTGCATGAGGTCCGGGGAGAGAAAGGGGCCCTAAATGCCTGCGTGAGCTCACTGTGTACCTCCAGGAAGAAAGGGACAGGGTGCTTGGAGGGTTTCACCTTCTTGTTAGCCTCCACGTAACACCCATCTGAGCGGTCCGGCCGCGGAGCTGGGGGACAAGCCATTTCCAGTCCAACAGCTGAAGCAGCCCGGGATGTCCGACTCCAAATCCGGGGTCCTGCTGACAACCCCGGAGGGTGGCAGCTGATCCAGATCATCATCGGAGCATGTTAGCCTGCCCTCCTATGCAGCGATAGACATCACGCCCATGGTGCCATCTAATGATAGCGTGGCCAGCCCGGAGGATGGACCAGCGCTCCCACTCGAAGCTTGGACAGAACACACTGAAGAGGAGCGCGGGGTCTGTGGTAAAGAGAAGCCTCCAATATAACCCTCAGGCCTGCCCGAGTGCTAACTGCATGGCGGGGAGCAGAAGGGGTGACGCACCCTAATGCTAGGATACGCTTCTACCTTAACTGTGCAACAGTCAAGCCCTCGCAGTGAGGGGAAGAACTGTCCGTGAGCACCGCTTCAATATGCCGGACCCCCAGACTTGTGATACAATGCTCGTGTTTGTCATCCGGGGCGAGGAAACCACCGCATCCAGAAACGCACGGTCGGAACGACATCTTGAAAAAGACGCTGCTCGACCGTGTTGCTCTCTTAGGGAAATATTGCTCTTTTAGGGAAAACTGCTCTTTTATTTGCACCAGCAAAACGTCCAGGGGACGGGAAGCCCAGATCGACCGCCGATGTTGCGTCTTCTCCCACACTGGTGAGTAATACTGCTTTCTTGAAGTCAGTTTGGCACAGGATTCTTCAGTCTCAGTGAGGCTCTGAATTAAACAATTCTAAGGCTCGCTTCTCAGCAGACAGCTTATATAGCACTAATAACTAATCACTGTCAGCTGTGGAGCTGAGCTCCACCAATTCACTTGGCGTTCATTGGCCTGTTTTCTTACTCTTCAGAGTGATTGGTCGTCTGATGTACTCCCATAGTTCCAGTCACACGCTGGAGTTCCCATATGAAGCGGAACAACAATTTTACCCTCCTTGCCTTTCCTTTAAACAGGAGAAAAAGTGACAAAAGAAAAGGGCCTTTTCATATATTGTTAAGCAGTAAACAGAGTTGACTTTGAAATGGTTTTAGACAGGAAATAAACACTCAGCCACAGCTAATGCAAATTACCGCCCTATTACCGTATTTAACAAAGTATCTCACCAGATGACTTTGAAGAAAGTTTCGGACAGAAAGATTTTTTACTGCCACACAGAGAGCTTTGAGTGTTCTGCTCACAAACACAATACAACACAACAGCGAGGGGAAACAGGAAGAGAACTCATCGAACAGCAGCAATAGTTGGCGCCGCCCCTCTCACAGCTTCACCTGATCTCCGCTCATGTGGAAAGAGAGAAAGAGACAGATAAGGGAGGATACAACACACAGGCACAATACACACCAGCATTGTCAAAATAAAGTTACTCAATACGTAACAATGCCATTACAATTATTCATTTGATTTACTAATATTTTTAAAGGAAAGGGGATGCAAACAATTTATATGGGCTGAATTAAAACAATTAAATTAGTTTGTTTAAATTCAGCCCATATAAATTGTTTGCAAC
>CAIGQW010056860.1:289502-306026 GCA_903798125.1 Danio choprae | reverse complement strand
AGTGTGAATGGTGAGCAGGGCTAATGGAACGTGCAGGGGGTGTGACAATCTATGGTTACACCAACAAGGCTGCCAATAAGTCTTTTTTTCATAATTTGGCTTTCATGATTGATGACTGGAAGAACTGGATTTTAATGCTGTTCCAGACGAATGGAAGGATAGATATCCTTCTTCATTTCATACTTTTTCATATAACCCTGTAATAGATTCTTTGACTCAATCTCTTGATTTAATTGATATTTGGCAGATGAGAAATCCACTTAAACAATATACTTAGGGGGCTTCCTCAGAGCACAGCCAGCGTTCTAGATTAGATTTTTGGTTAATTATTAAAAGTCTTCTCTCTTTTTCTCATGACTGTGGTATTTCTCCTTCAGTCTTAACTGATCATAGTGCCATATCACTTTCACTCAAAATTATTACTAGTTCACCATCTGTTAGATCTCATTGGAAATTCAACAGTAAAATGTTAAAAAGCACATCCTTTTGTAAGGATATTTCTTCACTGATGATTTAACTCCAACTGGTAAGTGGGAATGGTTAATTTTCTATCAAAAGATTGGCTATTAGAGAAGGGAAATCATCAGCGATTGTTAGGAAAAAAAGACAGTTAACTATTCTATCTAGATTAAATTACCTTGGTGATAAAGATTTTCTTGGAGATACAGAACGAAATGAACTGGACATAAGTCAAAATTTAATGAGAGCGATTGTGACTTTTTCCTTTTCCTTTTTAAAAGATAAAGTTCCTATTTTAGATGACAGCCTCTATGAAAAGATGGAATCTGACATTGTTATCACTGAACTTGATGTTGCTATTTCTCAAATATCCAATGGAAAATCCCCAGGTATAGATGGAATTACAATTGAGCTATATAAACATTTTTGGCCAGAGATAAGATTGTTAGTTTTTGAAGCACTTAAAGAATGTATAAAGAAAGCAGACCTATCGAATTCTATGAAGCAGGGTTTAATTATTTTTGTTCCAAAGCCAAGCAAAGAAAAAATATTTTTAGACAATTAGAGACCCATAACTCTTTTTTCCAATGATTTTGAATTGCTCTCATGTATTTGCAAATAGACTCAAAAAAGGGTTAACTGAGATAATTAGTGAAACACAATCAGCTTTTATCAAAGGTATTCACATTCATATCAGACTGATACTTGATATGCTTGATTATAGTTATTTAATTCCTCAGACAAGTTTGTTTCTATTTCTAGACTTTTTCAAGGCATTTGATACCCTTGAGCATCCTTTTTTGTTTAAGTCTTTAGAATCTTTTGGTTTTGGTCGGAGCTTTTGTAGGGTAATTTCTATGCTCTATACTGATATATTCAGTAGTAAATCCCTGAATGGCGACGCAGTGGCGCAGTGGGTAGCACAATCACCTCACAGCAAGAAGGTCGCTGGTTCGAGCCTCGGCTGGGTCAGTTGGCATTTCTGTGTGGAGTTTGCATGTTCTCCCTGTGTTCGTGTGGGTTTCCTCTGGGTGCTCCGGTTTCCCCCACAAGTCCAAAGACATGTGGTATAGGTGAATTGGGTAAGTTAAATTGTCCGTAGTGTATGGGTGTGTGAATGCGTGTGTATGGATGTTTCCCGATGATGGGTTGCAGCTGGAAGGGCATCCGCTGCGTAAAACATATGCTGGATAAGTTGGCGGTTCATTCCGCTGTGGCGACCTCAAATTAATAAAGCTATAAAAAGCCGAAAAGAAAATGGAATGAATGAATGAATGAATATCCCTGAATTCAGGATCATCTCCTAGAGTATACATTAAAAGAGGAATCCGTCAAGGATGTCCTATTTCACCATTAATTTTTAACATAGCTGTTGAACTTATGTCATTTTATATAAAAACTTCAGAGTACACTATAGGTATTGATATACTTGGTGGGACTTTTACTTTAAGTCAGTTTGCAGATGACACACTATTATTTCCTAAAAATAAGGAGGTGCTCTCTTTAACTCTTGAAAAAAATTCATTTTTTTCTAAAGCTACTGGATTGACCTTAAACTTAAGAAAGTGTGAAATATTAACTATTCAGAATTGTACTTCAAGAGAATTAGAGGGTATGCCAGTAAAAGAAGAAGTTAAATACTTGGGAGTTACTATCAACAAAAAATATGTTAATAGAGAATGTGCAAAATTTTAATATTAAAATAGAAGAGATGAAAAAATCCTTAAATCATTGGCTAGCTAGAGACCTTTCCATATTTGATAGAATTATTTTGACTAAGACTGAGGGATTATCCTTTATATATTCCTCCCAAAGTAGTTAAATCTATAAATTCAATATTCTTTAAATTTATTTGTAAAAATAAAACACATTATTTACGTAAAAATCATATGATCAAAGAGTATGAATATGGAGGTTTGAAAGCTATAGACTTTGAATCTTTTCTTGGCACTTTTAGAGTTAAATGGTTGAAAGAGTGTTTAGCTAAGCCTTATTCAATACGGTATCCATAAGCAAGCACTACTTTTTTGGAAAATGATATTCACCCATAATTTTTCTCCTCATAAATCCACTCTTTGGAATAATAGGGCTGTTATTATTAACAGAAAATCTTTGTTTAAAAGTGACTGGTATAGTAAAGGCATTATATTTATCAATGATTTGTTGGATGAAAATGAATTGCTATTATCTCATAACGAATTTTTAAACAAATATAGAGTTAAAATCACAGATAAAGGTTATACTAAAATTTGTGACGCTATACCTATTGCTTTGTTTAGGCTAATTTAAAGTAATTGTTTTCATCCCCCATGTACTTATGTAACTTCTCTTTCATCTTTAAAAATATCAAAATGTTCATATTTTCTATAATAAATGCAACAACAAGCTTATTTACAAAGAATTTAAACGCATTATCATGGGTGATTATAAGTGTTACCATCTAGGAGTTGTTAAACCCTTAGTAGAGGACAAAGCTTTTCCCTTTTATCTTAAATACCCTGTAGCACCTAAGGTTAAGGAAACTCATTACAGAATTTTGTTTAGGATATACCCTGTGAATGAGTTTATTCAAAAAAGATTTAACTTTGATGTTGACGTGTAGCTTTTGTTCAAATCTTCCAGAAACACTTAATCACTTAATTTTTTCTATTGAATTTACTTCTAAATTCTGGTTTGGCATTTATACATGGCTTTCATTAAAGATGATTTCAGTCCCCCCCTATTGTTCTAGAACACAGGTGTCAAATCCAGTTCCTGGAGGGCCGCAACTTTGCACAGTTTAGTTTAAACCCTAATTAAACACACCTGATCAAACTAATTGAGTCCTTCAGGCTTGTTTGAAACCTACAGGTAAGGGTGTTGAAGCAGGGTTGGAACTAAACTGTGCAGAGCTGCGGCCCTCCAGGAACTGGAATTGACACCTGTGTTCTAGAAGATATTTTCTTTTACAAATGTGATTTACATTTTTCTTTCTTTGATGTTGTGAACTTTATTTTATTAATGGGTAAATATCATATTCATTGTTGTAAATGGAAAAAATGCAGGCCCTTTTTTAGGTGTTTTCTTTCTGAGGTAGGGAAAATGACAAAGCTTCAAATACTTCAGAAACCAAAATAAAATAACCGAAGCTCTTTGTACTTTTTCTAAATATTTATTATTATAATGTTTTTTTTTTTCCTTGGATGCATGTCTTTTCTATTTTTATTTATTTATTTTTAGTTTTTGTTTTAGAACAATTTTATTTTAACTGGTAAACATGCCTTGCGATGTTGATTGTTCCATGTTTTGTAGTGTAAAATATATATATATATATATATATATATATATATAAAGAGAGAGAGAGAGAGAGAGAGAGAGAGAGAGAGAGAGAGAGAGAGAGAGAGAGAGAGAGACATTTTGCTCCTCCCCTCCACCAAAAGAATGTTCACCTCAAGTACAATCTGAAGTGATGCAGTCAGTAGGGGGAGATCTGACTTCTTATGTAATGTAGAGTTTTTCCTGTCTTTATTTGTACTAGGGTCTCTTTCTTTGTCTTTACAGTAGCTGTCTTCATGATAAAAGTTTTGTAACCCTAGTTTAGAATGATAAGAGCAACATATGGACTGTGCATATTTATATTGTTTTACATTGGTAAGAATTAAATATATATATTTTTTTTATCCATTTGCAATCAAAAGTATTTCAAGCTTGACCTTTTTTGTTCTTCCATAGGAAAGGTGAAATGTGTGCTTGTTCAACAAAATGTGGCATTCTTATTTGCCAAAACAAGTGACAGCACTGAGATAAAGTGCAGTCATGATGACAGTAGCATGCTAAATATGCTGTGGTATCAGCAGAAGGATACAGCCATGGCTCTTGTCGGTTACAAATATGCTACAGGTGAACCCAGCTATGAGACTGATTTTGAAGACCGGTTTAAACTGGAGAAAACAGATACACTGAACGGAGCTCTGAAAATCTCTGATATTAGTCAGTCAGACTCAGCTGTTTATTACTGTGCTGTCAGTATGCACAGTGCTACACACTAAAATTACAGCTTTACTAAAACTTAAGCACACAGGAAACCAAAACAGTTGTATGGTGTTCAGCTGTATGGCTTCCAAGTATTAAATTACAAATACTCAAATTACTGTAACTGAGTAGTTTTTGTCAGAAATTTACTAAGTAGTTTAGAAAATGTGTACTTTTACTTTCACTTAAGTACATTTTTAGGGCTGTATCTGTACTTTTATTCCAGTATTTTCTTTCAACCTGCATTCACTACTTGATTTTTTTTTGTCTATAGAGATTGGCTTAAGTAGAATAATCAGTCCTGTAATTCACGCCCAATTAAATTGCATCATACAGATGTAAGGAATGGTATTTTTAACTACAGCGGTTCGAACTGTAGTTTGCCGAATGACTAAAAAGTTATCAGTATGATGGTGAAAAACTGTACATTTCTAGTCAAACCATCCTTCTACAATCTTATACCAAAAACGGAAATAAGGGCAGTATTAATAGCTAAAAATGTGAGAGAGCGTTGCTGTTATGTGATTGTATTGTATTGCAATATGGAGCAATTATGTGTTGATGTAAATCAAAAGTAATTCACAAATATTTGAAAATGAAATGATTTAATAACAATAATTATCTATGGTCACAACTGAATTAGTTACAAAAATAACTGTATAAAATTATCAAAAATGAAATGATGGAAAAACATATGACATAAATTGTACCCAGCTTAAATGTAAAATAAAGTTACCTGAGAGAGGCAGAGACAGGGGAGGGAGAGAGAGAGAGAAAGTAGGCCTCAAAGACAGAGCCTGATAGCAGTATAGTAAGAGAAAATATCCTCCAGAGCTGGAGGAACAGCCAGAAAAGCGCAGAGCAGGAAAAAGAGGACCGCAGAGCAGGAAAAGAGACAGAGCAAAGTTTTACCAACCCTTTTGTATCTCTCTTGACCATGTGAACAAAGCCCAAATGCTGAGACATTCAAACTGACCAATCAACATGTGACCACATCGTAAAACCCCCAAAGTCCACACACCAGGCCCTGATCTTATCAGTATCTGCCTTTGAAGTCAGCATGGACCTTCTTGGTGAAAAAGACATGTTTTGCCATATAAACAAATGCATATCATATTTTTCATTCTTACACAGAACAATCTCAAGACACAAAATCGTTACACGCAATGACCGAGAATACTCTTAAGACTGCATGTCACTGATGAGAAGATGGCACATGTTGACTTTATGATGACTGAAATGGCCTCAAACAATCACTAAATGCACTACAGAATGTTACGTTTTCACACACGTGTAAAATATGCTTGTAAACGCTTCAGCCTTTCACAGTGTAATCCGCTCTACTCACTACTCATTCATTAATTCATTTTCCTTCGGCTTAGTCCCATAATTATAAGGGGTCGCCACCGCAGAATGAATCGCCAACTATTCCAGCATGTTTTATGCAACGGATGCCCTTCCAGCTGCAACCCAGTAATGGGGAACAGATACATTCTCACATTCACACACACACACACACACACACACACACACACACACACAAAGGCCAATTTAGTTCATCCAATTCACCTACAGCGCATGTCTTTGGACTTATGGGGGAAACCGGAGCACCCGGAGGAGACCTATGCAAACACGAGGAGAACATGCAAACTCCTCACAGAATTGCCAACTGAACCAGTGACCTTCTTGTTGTGAGGCAACAGTGCTAACCCCTGAGCCACCATGCCACCCCTACTCACTACTCGAGTACTCTTAAAAAGGCTACTTTTTACTCATATTTTGAGTAATATTTACAATAGATACTTATACTGTACCTGTGCTACATTTTTGAGTAAGTAATGGTACTTTTACTTGAGTATGATTTTTCAGTACTCTTTCCACCATTGCGGTTTTCATATCTCTGGTGGACTTGAAAGCCACCCATTGCCCAAAACAATACTCAGAAAAAAAAGACACTGTAATACATTTTGCTATTAGACACAGTGGCTTTGTGCATAAGCTAGTAAACTAGTAACTTTAAGGGAAAATTCTCACTAGTGTCTTGAAATACAATAATCATTTTGTTAAACTACTGTCCTACTTAAACCATCTGAAGGAAACAGCAGATGAGCTGAATAAAATTAAATTCACACTCTGCCAGCAGACAGTGTTTATGAACAGCACTAATGTGGTATTTCAAGGGTTACTGCTATAAACAAAGCAGTGCTGTATTTGTCGACACTACTGTACATTAAGAAAATACCACAAACTTTTCTAAAGATAGTAATTTTTCCTCCAATTGTTATTGCATTTTATAGCATTTCAGTCTATTTCAATTGTTACAAATTTGAACTGATTTTCAACCGGTTGGTGTTCTTCGTTACATCCTCAGTTTGTAATAATTCAGTCAGGCACTTCATGACTTTCCACTAATTATTTACTACAAGTATTACAAAAGTATACTCATAATGTTCACTTGCAATGCAAACAAAAAATAATTTTGGCCTACTTGTGCTTTTAAACTCTGCTACGGTTACACCTATAGTACACTTTAAAGCATAGGTTTCAAAGTCAACTCCTGGAGGGCCGCAACTCTGCACAGTTGTGCTCCAACCCCTTATCAAACACAGCTGATCCAACTAATCAAGGTGTTGAGTTTGACACCTATGCTATAAAGTATACATTCATATAGTAAAAAGTGGGCTAATTTTGTTCCAAAAGGTATTTAAATAGTACCTTTACAAGTATACTACTAGTGTCACGGTCACAGAAGGCAGAGACAAAAGGATTAGTTTTCAGGGTGTTTATTTAAAACACAGCAATGGTCTTCGCACCGTAGTGCAAGCAGGCATACGGATGATAACAGTCAAGAAAGGTAAACAGTCACTTCCCTTGTAGTCGAGCAAACAGTTAACAGGAGTTAGCCTCGATGTTAGGTTTGTTCATGGAAGACTTGGAATAAGATCAGGGTGAGCACAAGGAGAGGATGACCATACAACGATGATTCCAGCCGACAAGTGAACAGGAGGGGTGAGTATATGTAGTGCGTGGGTGATGGCTGGAACAGGTGAGTGTTGTTAGTGCACAGGTGTACGTGATTAGTAATCGGGTGATTGTGTGCGATGTGTAGTGGATGGAGAGTGTGAATGGTGACTGGGGCTGATGGAACGTGCAGGGGGTGTGACAACTAGTACAAGTACATAGATGTAAGTGTACTTCATAAATAAAATTAACTTAAAGTATACTTGGTTTTCTCCACAATTTTTGTATGGGGCAATATATATGCCTAATATTTACATAAAAAACTAAAACAAACCAAAAAACTCCAATAAACGGTGTAGTAGGACCAACAGTGGGATATGTAACACATACTAATACATATCTCAGAATATATGAGTACAGCCCCCCACAAATATCTCATTCAAATTAATATTTTCTATATGATGCTTTACAATATTATATTTGTGCATATACATTAGTTTAGTCAGTACTGAAGCCAAATCTAGAGCTAATCTAACAAAATAACTTGCAATAAGGATTCAGAAATTAGTAGCCCAAATTTATGTTAGGAAAAAATATGAAATAATTTTTTTTAAAAGAGCAAAAGTCAAGAAACAAAAAATATATACAAATGTGTTGAAATGTTGTAGTTTGTAATTATTTTTTTTGCAATATTTTGCATGAGTTTAAATGTATTATCTTTCCATTTCTAAAGATGTTCTGTGGCTAAAATATTATTTTAATAAATATATCTGTTTAATAAATCTGTTTTGTTCAAATGCACTAATATATATTACCTTATGCTGAGCACTGTATATAAGAGATCCAAAAGAGATCTGATGCTCTCTCTCTCTCTGTCTCTCTCTCTCTGTCTCTCTCTCTCTCTCTCTCTCTCTCTCTCTCTCTCTCTCTGTCACATTTTAAATCACGCATACAGAGCATCAGAGATGTTTGTTACTTTTGGGCTGAGCATTTTATTCATCATATTTTTAAGTATGATACTTATGATACATCATATTTTTAAGTATGATACATTAATCAATTTACTTTTCAGAATGTTTTCAACATATTAAGTATGAGACTGCTGCAACTTAATTTAATAAATTTTGACATACCTTTCAGAATGTTTTCACATTTTTTAAAATATCTATATTTTTTTTATACAGGGACTGCAAATTGTGTAAAATTTGAACAGTCTCTAGTTCTGTTTGCAAACCAGACGGCCAGGGCAAAGATTGACTGCAAACATGACGACAGTACCTTAGTTGTTATGTTATGGTATCGACAACAAAAAACAGGCATGGCTCTAGATCTAATCGGCTATGGTTATTCTGGATCTCCACCAAATTACGAACCTGGATTTGAGGAGAAACGGTTCAGTCAAGCTAGGATAGACACAACAGCTGGATCTTTAACCATCTCAGACCTCCTTCCATCAGACACGGCTGTTTATTACTGTGCTGCCAGTACACAGTGCTACAAAATTCAGTTTTTCTAATATAAAAACATCCTTTCACAACCTCCTTATGTAAGATTGCATTTTTTACACTTTACTGTATAAAAATAAGATTACATATCACTAACATTGTGGTTAACCACTGTCAGGTGTATTACACAAACCACATAACTGCCAATACTAAAAATTCTTCTTTTCTGGTGAGAAAGACTTTGGTATGTTTTTTCATCATTTCATTTTTAATCATTTTATACAGTTATTTAGTAACTAAATCAGTTGTAACCATAGAGAATTGTTGTCATTAAAGCATTTCATTTTCAAGTATTTGTGATATACTTTTGATTTCACACCAACACTTAATAGTTCCATATTGCAATACAATACAATCACATAATTGCAACGCTCTCCCACATTTTTAGCTATTAATACTGCCCTTATTTCTGTTTTTGGTATAAGATTGCAGAAGGATGGTTTGATTAGAAATGTACAGTTTTTCACTATCATACTGATAACTTTTTAGTCATTCTGCAAACTACAGTTCGAACCGCTGTAGTTAAACCCCATTCCTTACAAAGGCCTGTACAATTTTTTTTATTAAAACATTCAAAAATCACTACAGTGGTGTTATATATATATATTGTTGACTTACTGTATGTGCTTTTCTTATCCCAAATGTTTAGAATATTGGTTAAATCCATGTTCAGGACTGTGCCATGTGTCGACATGCTAATGATGTCATACACTATTCTGTTTTTTATTTTATAAAAATTATTTAATATCATATTTTGTGTGTTTTATTAGACTGCGGAGGGCAGCAATATAACAGAACTGTAAAAATAATTTAGTATGATAAAACAGTGTTGCTTCTTCCCTACATGGTCATTACTGGATAAAGCACTGGAAGTTCTGGACTCTGGAATAATAAAAGCCCCACTACTTTTGTGTTGCATTGTTCTAGTCTTATGTCAGCACTCTTGTTTCACTTCAGCAGCTTTCAGTTTCACCCTTTCAGTTTCATCTCATCCATGTAAATGATTTGTGCAGGAGTCCCGCAGGATGTAATGAAGACTACAACTCCCATGATTTCACACTCGGTCAGGCCATTATTAAACTACACGTTTCTTTGCTGTAAATATCTGTTCTTTAGTAGTGAACATTACAGGCTGTGTCTTTAATTATGAAACAAAAACTGCTAGGTTTTGAAAAAAACTGATTATTACATTCTGAAACTTCTTACCAGGTTTCTAGACTTGATTGCACAAGGCTTTTCTTTTAGGCTAGACCACATCACCTCAATTTTCTTTGAATTTAAACTCATCATTGCCTTGATTTTTTTGTTGAACACTGCTTCATAAATGTTTGAAACCGTCATTAATCTTTTGTTTATAAATCAGTATTTCAGGGTGTGTATCAAATTGCTAAATGTCATATGATTTCATTAAACAAGACACATAAAAAAATTTTAACTTGGAGACAGAAGCTAGCTCTTGGGACATGGAATTTTACTGCTCTGTGAGCTTATGTGGGAGCTTGCCATATCGACTAGAGTTGGTCAAGCTCACCTCCATGCACATTTTGGGCACTGGAACGGAAACTACGTAACCCTCGTTCTCCGAGGGGGGGAACGGAAATGCTATGTGGAAAACTTCCACTATGGGGATTTTGTCAGAAGCCAATCATCTAAAAGAGTAAAAAAACGGGCCAATGAAATGGCAATTAATTGGCGGCATCAGCTTGCAAAGCTGGCAGCAATCACAATCAATTGTGTATAAAGATGCCATCTGTGCACACCAAAGACACCTTTTCTAGCTGAAGAGCCGAAATACAGCTGTCAGCTAAGAAGCAACTGATGTGGCAAAGGAACATAGCATTTCCGCATAGCAAGGGTTACGTAGTAACCGTTCCGTTCCCCAGCGGGAGGGGAACTTCAATGGTATGTGGAAAACTTCCACTATGGGGAAATGTATGGAAAACGCTACAGCGATTGAACCTTAACATGTCACTGGTGAGAGGTTTGCCAGGCTCCAGCGTGAGCGCACCATCATGACCAGAGATGCAGCTCTCCAACGTGCCCCCTGGCCCTAACTTACCTTACTTACCTGTGAAAAGGCTTATTTTTATTTTTTGGGGAGTCGTAAAAATACACCTAGTTAATTTCTAGGAATTTTAAAGTATGACAGTACGTTGGGAAAGTGTGCAGTCCTGAAAGGGAGGACGCTGCGGAGGCCACCTGCTGCTCAATGGGGACACCTGGTGGCATGAAAACATATGAACCAACCCTGAGAAGGGGAGTACACATATGAAGGATGGTTAGCGGGGAGGGAAGACATAGGCCTGCCTAAGAGGAGGAACTATGCCGTGGCTGAATGAAGCATATGGGATTGCCACTGGGGATCGCGCATAGCAGGCACCTATACCCAGAACGCGAGCTGACCAAGTGGGCATGCCAACAACGTAATGGGCCAGGCACCTGACTTCCCTGCTAAATCAGATGCTGGGGGCTTCGGAGGAACTCTGTAGGGTTCGTAAGATGGGGAACTTAACTGAACAGAGTGAAAAAAGCTCTTGTGTTTTGTGTCTTGTGTTTTTCTTGTGTTAGAGAAAAAGGCGCAGCAAGTGTGTTTCAACACTGTACCGGATTTCCTCATTCACTGGCTTTATCCAGCACACATGAGGAAAATCAGCTCCACTCAAAGATTATAGACTCTTACGAATGTATTAGGTGTCACCCAGCCCGCAGCTCTACAGATGTCTATTAGAGAGGTGCCATGTGCTTAAGGCCAAGAGGAGGCGATACTCAATCAAGTGCGCTCTCTCTCTTGGGGGACGCGGCTTACCCTGGCACTGAAAGCAAGGGAGATGGCATCCACTATCCAGTGGGCAACCTCAGAATGGATACAGCACTTAACAGTCACAACAGTCACAAGCACTTACTGATCATAACAGAAAATGAGCTGCTTAGGAGTGGTAAGCTCTAATGCAGTCACATAGCGCAGAGCGCAAACGGAACACAGCAAGAAAAGGTGCTGGGTCTGCCTCCTCCGTGGGCAGCGCATTTGCAGATTCACTATGTAGTCTAAAAGAAGCGATGTAGAAACCTCGGGCACCTAGGTGGGCCGGGGTCTCAGGAAAACGTGAGAGTGGGTTGGCCCAAATTGCTGACACACTTTGCTGACCGAAAATGCCTCCAGATACCCGACCCTCTTGACTGATGCCAACGCGACCAGCAGAGCTGTCTATCTGGACAGAAATCTTAAAGATACTGAGTCAAGAGGATCGAGCAGACCTCTCCTAAGAGAAATCTCCATGTGCCTGTCCCAAAAAAGAAGGTGCTTCTTCAAAGGGATATGCCAGGGAGGGGCCGTCACGAGGAGAGAGCTGAAATACAGGTCCGGTTGAGCCAGAGAGGTGCAATAACAGACCTGCTCCTGGTCCTCCCTGAGCGAGCTGAGACATGCGGCAAGAGTGGATACCCCCCGTACGGTTGATATACACCATCGCCGCCGTGCTGTTTCCCCTCTAGCAGCAGTAAAAAACAGCACAGTGCGAGATACACTGCCAACAGCTCCAGGTGATTAATATGCCAGTGCAACCAAATTCCTTTTTACGGAGCTGCAGCTGCATGCATCGAAGAAGGTGAGGGCAAATCGCACGCAGACCGGGCAGAAAAAGGTGCCCTCAGCGCTGCATGAACTTACTGTGCACCTCCGGGAAGAAGGGGACGGGAGGCTTTAGAGGGTTTCCCCTTCTTATCCCCCTTTCCCTAATTGGTCCGGCGGCGGAGCAGGGTGACAAGCCATCTCCAGCCTCTTCGCCGAAGCAGCCCGGGTTAGCACAGCCATCATCTCAGATTCTATATCCGGAGCCTCGCTTACCATCCCTAAGAGTGGAAGCAGGTTCGAGTTGCCATAGGAAAATGACAGCCCACCCTCCGATGCAGCGATGGACATCTGGTCCTCGGTGTCATCGAGTGAGAGGGCGATCATCCCGGAGGATGGAACGCTTCTCTCACTCAAAGCTTGGATGGAGCGCGCTGAGGTATCGGGGTCTGCAAGCCAGAGGGTGGCGGATTGACCCCCACTGTAACCCTCAGATCAGATCTGCCCAAGTGCCAACCGCTACTTGCGGGGGACAACAGGGATGGTTCGCCCTTTTGCAAGAGCGAGCTGCGATCTTAGCTGCGCAACAGACATGCCATCGCAGTTAATGCCCACGAGCATTGCATTAACATTCTGAACCCCCAGAACATGCAACACAATGCTCGTGCCCATCATCTGTGGACAGGGAACCACCGCATCCAGAAACACACGGGCATGCGTAATACGTATTTTTCCAGTGAGCCTACTCGCACAGATACTGTGTAAAAAGACGCACTGCACGACCGTGTTGCTCTTTTAGGAAACGTACTATACTCACCGCTCTAGAAGGACCGGACCAGAGAACACCAGGCAAGGGAGAATAGCCCAGCTCGACCATTTGCCACTGCGTGTCACACAATCTGCAACCGGGAGAAAAAGCCTGTTCAAACACTGGCAGCTTTCGGCTCTGAAAGTGAAAAAGGTGTCTTTGCTGTGCACAGATGGCATCTTTACACATGATTGATTGTGATTGCTGCCAGCTGTACACGCTGACGCCGCCAATTCATTGGCATTTCATTGGCCCGTTTTATTACTCTTTCAGATGATTGGCTTCTGAGGAAATCCCCATAGTGGACGTTTTCCACATAGCATTGAATTTCCCCTCCCGCTGGGGAACTCAACTTATCAAGAGGGGCTGGACTTTCTTCTACTCTGGAGTTGCCCACAGTGAGAGGTGGCATGTTGTGGGCTTGCTTAACGACAACGATACCTGATCCTGAACTCCTCACTGTCTTTAATCTTGCTCTCTCTTTGGCTGTAGGTCATTACCAATGTTTCTTTTTTTTCCAGTCAGAATTCATTTCACACAGCATGCTTTTGAATTGCTGACAGATCAGATATTTAGCATGCCAAATATTTCAAGGGGTTGACGCCATGTTGGCAGTTCTCCCAGATCAATAATTCACACTGCATGATTGTCACTTACATGAACAAGCAACAGTTTGTCTGTAATACAGCCATTTTTCTGTGACTTCACAAAACCTGTCTGTCAAAAACAAAAACAAAAAACAAAACAAAACAGGGCTACAATTGTGCAGTGTGAACTCGACATAAATGATGACTATACATCCTATGGCTATTCTTGGAAAAAAGCCCTGAAATAAAAGAACACATTATAGCAACATTAAAATTAGTTTTGGATGACTAATTAAATTGTATGTGTTATATCTTGAATAAAGTATTTGCAGTTGCCTGTAAAATATGTGTTAAAAGTGCTTGTGGTGATTTTTGGAAAATAATGTTGAAATTTGAAAATGTTTAAACACATCCCTACCTACTTTCATTGGCAACTCAGACAACAACTTTATCAAAATCATCCAGTCCATAGCAAAAACATTTATGTTTTTTTGAACAACACCCTACATAATCATGATAGTCCATGTAACAAATATATTACAAATATGACATGAATAAAGGGCTATAGTCATAGCCAAAGGTTAAACCAAAACAAAAGCAACAACAACAACAACATTACCTTTAAACAGGGGCGCCCAATTCTGTTCCTGGAGATCTACCTTCTTGCAGAGTTTAGCTCCAACCCTGACAAAAAAAACAACTAAACCAGGGGTGTCCAAACTCGGTCCTGGGGCCTGTTCCATAAACTAAGCTTAGAGAAAAAGCCAGGCTTATTTGGCAAGCCAGCTTTATTAATGGCAGATTCGGTTCCATAAATCAAATTTACGATAGTTCAAACTCAGTTACTCTGGCAACTTATGCTGGGAAACTAGTCTGGTCCGGGGCAGGTTAACTCTCAGGCTAAGTCTTAAGTTCAAGCTTAATCAAAGTAATGTTAACATTCCCCTGCCTTAATTTGATGCCATTTTAATTCACTTAACCTCTTAATAATGATTAAACTTTATAGTCTCTTAATAGTAAATATATAACATCTTTAAGAATAAAACGATAATACATTTGAATTTAAATAAGTTATTGCAAACAAAACAAATTCAAAGTACAATATTTCAACAACATTTTATATTTTTTTTATGTTTCTGTAGATTTTTTCCTCTGTTTATTAAAATAGGTGACTATAAAGGGTAGGTTTAGCTTTGGGGTAGATGTAGACATTTGAAAAATTGTATAAGTTACTGTAAGGAGTTGGTTCAGGGTTGTAGTAGGTGTAGACATTAATCAAACACAATAGCCTGGACTCTGTGTCATGTACAAGACATTAAAGAACCAGAAGTTGCTGAGACTTTTATTTCAGTACTTTGATGTACTTTCAACTAAAATGGAATATTGAGTAGGGGGCAGGGCTTTCTTTTGTGCATCATTTCCTCATAGCAAACTAAGTGGTTATAGAGGGTATTAATATGAAGTTGCTATGGAAGGCATTAGGTTGATGTCAACAGAAGGATTGACACTTCAAACATGGAAGCAAAAAAGCAGACTTTCATTGAAGATTACCACAATAAACTAACTTTTTCAGTGAACTAACTTACACAGATGAATTATTCACCTTAAGAATAACAACGTGAGCAAGCAAAATGAACACTGTAATTTTTTTATTTCAAGCCGACTTTAAATAAATCAATCAAAGTCTTAGGAGGTTTGTACAGCACACTTGGAGCCCATTTAGAGCTGACCTTCATTTATAGCCCATTGAGCGTACATTGTACACTCACTAATGTGGAGCATTATATTAGACAGCAATTTATCTTTTGAAAATCATATCTCCCATGTCACAAAAACCGCCTTCTTTCATCTGAGAAATATCGCTAAGTTACGAAATATGCTATCCATCTCAGATGCAGAAAAGCTAGTTCACGCTTTTATGACCTCTAGGCTGGATTACTGTAATGCTCTGTTCGCTGGTTGCCCAGCATCTTCTATTAATAAACTTCAGCTGGTACAAAATGCAGCTGCCAGAGTTCTTACCAGGTCTAGAAAATATGATCATATCACCCCAATTTTATCCTCCTTACACTGGCTGCCTGTTAAGTTCCATATTGATTACAAAATATTGCTTCTTACCTATAAAGCTTTAAATAATCTAGCTCCTGTTTATCTAGCTAACCTTCTGTCTCGTTACAATCCAACCCGCTCTTTAAGATCTCAAAACGCAGGGCTCCTGGTAGTTCCTAGAATAGCAAAGTCGAGTAAAGGAGGTCGAGCCTTCTCATTTATGGCTCCTAAACTCTGGAATAGCCTTCCTGATAATGTCCGAGGCTCAGACACACTCTCTCAATTTAAAACTAGATTAAAGACTTTTCTTTTTAGTAAAGCATACACTCAATGCATCGCATAACGGTATGGTATATTAGTGTACTCCTTCCGTCTTAATACACCAGCCATTGTGTTAGAAACTCTCATATGCTTTACATTGTTGTTATATAACTGCTATCTTTATCCATAACAATCCTTTTCTTTCTGGTTTAAATACACTATGAACAGCAGCTACGCTAAATATTTTCTTTATTTTCTACTTCCACCTGGGGATACTCATCCCGAGGTCCCTACAGATTTGCAGCGCCATCGATG
>CAIGQW010056860.1:263029-279502 GCA_903798125.1 Danio choprae | reverse complement strand
TTTTAGATAAAGTATTTATGGAAATTTTATTACATAATTGAATGCACGAACAAATCCAATTTTTCATTTAAATCTTAAATTTAACTATTTAAGTGCGTGTATATAGTTTTTAAAATCATATAAAACGCACAATTTAGGAAATGTTTTGATTGCATAACAATTGAATGCATGAACATGCAATTTTTCATTTAAATCTTTAAAGTTAAATGTGTATATAATTTAAAATGATTAACGCACAATTTAAGAAATGTTTTGCCAAATGTAATGAGTCATTTATGATAAACTTTGAACTTGTATTAAATCTAATGTAATATCTGTTTTACAAAACTAATCTCTTCAGTGTATTTAAATGTCTTT
Organism: Danio choprae; assembly: GCA_903798125.1. Taxonomy (NCBI): domain Eukaryota; kingdom Metazoa; phylum Chordata; class Actinopteri; order Cypriniformes; family Danionidae; genus Danio; species Danio choprae. The sequence goes on along the minus strand of CAIGQW010056860.1, from coordinate 279,145 downwards.
CCAAATAAACCTTTAAAGGAAGTGAGTACATTTTAAAATATATTGACTTCTAAAGGGGGTTATTGCCATGAATGAATTAGTTTATACTAAAAATAAATATTTTACATGTGCTTTAGTCAACATAACACTAAGTAAATTTCAAAAAACAAACAAAAAAACAACTAATTGTTAACTAAAGTGCAGACCTAACAATATCTTGCCTGTATTGTTTTCTTAACAAACCATTTTATTTTCCAGATAAATCCAATGGAGAGATTTTTCAAGAGTCAAAAATATTTGCAAACAGCAGATCTAATGTGACATTAACATGTGAACATGATCATCCTGACCACTACAGATTGCTCTGGTACAAGCAAACAAATGGAGCTACAACTTTGGCTTTATTGGTATTTTCTGCTGGACCAAATATGGTGGAAAATGAACCACCATTTAATACTCCTAATTCTAAGTATGAGACAACCCGGCCTGAAATAAAGAGGTCCACGTTGCAGATTAAGGATGTCAATAATGAAGACTCAGCTCTCTATTATTGTGTCACAAGCACACAGTATCGCAATACAGCTGCACTGGTAAACAACAACCACAATGTTAACACCATACTGACAGCATGAGGAAAGAAAATCCTGATAATCGTCTAGACTGGTTGAAATAAAGATTTCAGTGTTATTACAATTTCTTTAAAACTTTTGTAAATAAACTGAAAGACATTACACAAACCAATTTTAAAATGATGTACAAAGGACAAATTGCACAAATCAAGTACTTGAGGGAACATAAAGTGAAGTAAATGTTGTAATAATCGTCGTTTTCAGTTTTACAAAAAGTACTTGATTGTTTGTACTTAACTATCGCATGTAAAAAAATTGGTATGTTTAATTGACAAGTTATTTTATTCAAGAGTACAAAAAGTGAACATATCAAAATATACCATATAATGTAGAATATATGTAAGGAGTAACAATCTGTAAATGTGTGATGAATATAAATTAACATAATTTGATATAACAAGTACAAAAACCTATTTCGTTTTATATCTGTTATCTGCTACAGCAACTTTAATCTGTGTTCACATTCAAGCATTTTATACTTCTACCACATTTCCTGTACCTTTTCACTTTTTTTTTTTTTTTTTTTTTTTTTTTTTTTTTTTTGTTTCACTGGATTCTTGATTTTGCTGAATTTTGTACATACACTTCCTGGTTCAACATATATGTATTATCCTGAACATCATGCCTGCCCAACAATTTTATCTGAATTTAATCTCTACTCTTAAGCTTTACACTGTGAGTGTAAGTTAAACTGTGATTTATTCCTAAAAGAATGATAATTAGGGGTGAATATTAATGACACAGGCCTGATTGTATCCTTAGACTTGACAATCTGTAACTTGTACCTCCAAATGTGATCAGTTCATTGTTATTAGGACAAAAAAGATATGTTGATCCACTATCATGCTGCCTATACAAGAATAAATGTTGCCTCGAATGTAAATTAATTATGGTGTAACGTTTTTTTCTAATTGGATAATTTAAAAAGTAATTGATTTTCAAAAATAATAATCCCTAAACATCCCTGAACTATTTTTACTTCAAAAATAGTGACCAAACAACATGAATACAAATGTGGCGTAACACACCTACTGTTTATGATAGTGACACGACAACAGAGGTTGGGATCCATGTGCAGCGATAATTGTAATTGATGGTCAAAGCAGACAGCAGTGTTCACGGGTGATCCCATTGCCATAAAATTATTAAGTAAATTAACATAATTTTAAAACAAAAGTTGTAAACTTAAAAGTTCCAAGTTCTAAGACAGGAAATTGTGTAAACCAAGAACTGAGGTGATGGGAATCTAGCTGATTGCGGAAACGATATCTTCAGGGAGTCCAAAGTTACAGAACACATGATTAAACAAGAGCTCTGCAGTCACCATGGCTGTTGGTAACCCAGGCAGTGGTATCAATTTACAAAACTTTGAAAATCTATCAATAATGACTAGAACACAGATATTATCGGAAGCTGGCAGATCAGTCATGTAATCGACTCCTAGATATGACCAGGGGCGACTTGGGACTGGTAGGGGCATTAGCTTCCCTCTTGGTAAGTTGCGGGGAGTCTTCGAGATGGCACACTCCTTGCACCCCTGCACGAACCTTTTCACTTCATGGGCCATTCCCGAAGCGAAGGAGCTCCTTGATGGTATTGGGCTGTGGCCACAAAGAGATGACTTCCACCTTCCCCTTGTCCATCTTGACCCCGGCTGCGTAGATGACGAATCCGAGGAAGTAAATTGTTCCCTTATAGAATTCTAATTTTTCATCTTTCAGAAACAGATTATGCTCATGTAGATGGGACAAGAATTCCCTCACATGCTGTTCATGCTCTGCTTGAGCTCTGGAATATATCAAGATGTCATAAATGTACACAAGAACTGACTTATAAAGGAAATCCCGAAGTACCTCATTCATAAAGTCTTGGAAGACAAAAGTGGCGTTAGATAATCTGTAAGTCACCCTCCTATATTTATAATGGCCACTAGGAGTAATACCACTTGTCACCCTCCCGGATTCTGATGAGGTTATATGCACTTCTGAGGTCAAGTTTGGTCACGATGTTGGCACCTTGTGGATGTTCCAGTGTAGCTGGGATGAGAGGAAGTGGGTAACGGTTCTTGATGGTGATGTTATTTAGAGCCCGATAAGCCCAATAAGTCTTAACTCCCCATCTTTCTTGGCCACAAAAAGAAGCTGGATGTGGCAGGGGACATAGAGGGGTGGATGAAACCTTGAGCTAAAGCCTCCTCTACGTAATCATCCATGGCCTTCCTTTCTGGAATGGAGAAGGGATAAACATGTCCATGGGCCACTGGCACACCCTTGATCAGGTCGATTGCGCAGTCCAATGGCCTGTGAGGTGGTAACTGGGTGGCTCTCTTGGGGCCGAAAATATCTTGGAATTCCTTATAGCAGTGAGGAATCTTCTCGGAACACAATTCAGCAGGATTAGTAACTTTCTTGACTGGACATTCTGGAATACATTCTTGGAAACAATATTTTCCCCATTTCAGGACCTCTCAGGTACCCCAAGAGAGCACCGATTTGTGCTTAACAAGTCACGGTTGTTCTAGGATGATGTGTGTGGTGGACCCCTCCAAGACCAGTAAATCGATCTTCTCCTCATGAAAAAGACCCACTCGTTGTTGGACTGAATCCACAACATGGTTGATATGTCAACGATTTAAGGGCTTTTCGATGATGGATTGTACATGGTAGCTCATCTCGGAGGATCGGGTCTTATAGCGGAGCTGGCGGCAGAGGGTGCCGGAGATTAAATTGCTGGCTGAACCGGAGTCAAGGGTTGTGACCACTGGAAGAGAGATGTTGGGTGCAGTAAGTGTTACAACAGTGGTGAGACGTAACATATTTTCTTGCATAGCTTAAATAGCACTCACCGAGGGACATGTTGGACATATGGTGCATGCAACTCTGAAATGCACCACTCTTCCACAATATAAACAAAGACCCCAATTCAGCCAACAAAGCCGCTCTGCATCAGTGAGCCTGCTTTGGTCGGATATTATTGGTTCGGGACCTGGGTCTGGAGGGGTCGAGGAAACATGCTGATGGAGGAGTAAAGGCTGGTTGTACATCTCACTGAATAGACAACTGGATGAAGTTTTCCAGACCATATGTATCATCATAGGCTGATAACTGCATTCTAAGGTGCACTTCCAACCCCTGACGGTAGGTGGTCATAAGTGCTCTTTCATCCCAAAGACTGGCTGCTGCGAGAGTACGAAATTTTAATAAATATTCTTGGACAGACATTGTTCCTTGTTTTAGATGGTATAACTGTTCACCAGTGAAAGCCCCTTCAATTAAATGGCCAAAAATCGCTTTGAAATGTTTGGTACACTGCTTGATGGATTGCGCAGCCCAGAGCCTTTACTTTAAGCAGAGAGATAATAAACACGATCTTGAAAGTATCAGTCAGATATAATAGAAGTTGCACTTCAAACACAAGTGAACACTGAAGAATAAACCCGTTGCACTCCACGCGAGCCATGGGACTGGCATTGACCTGCGTCAAAGAAGATGTGGGGAATGCGGAAGTGCTGAGTGCAAGAAGCGAAGCATTCTGCTTCCGTGAATCCACAAAGTCCTTGGAATGGGTCTCCACTGCTCATTTTCAGTGTTGTTCCGGCCTTCTGTCACAGAAGGAGGACGTGGACAAGGATTGAGTTAGTAAACAGTTTATTGTCAATGATGGATTAAACAGATGAAATGTAAACAAGTAAAGTCTTTATCTTGCAGTGGAGCTGTGACAGAGTGAACTGGCGACTCATGACGATGATGACACATAGGATCAGGAGACACACAACCAGGAGGGAGATACACTAGGAAGAGACATGAAGATTCTGAGAGACAATGAGCAGACAAGATAAGTATAAATCTTGGAATGACTAGAATAGATTGACTGTATATTGTCCTTCTTGATGCGACGAGGCCGAACACTAAGTGATGAGCATGACTTGTGATGATTGGGGATGACATGCAGGTGCGCTTGGTGATTGGAATTCAGGTGATCTAGCTGATTGCGGTGACTGAGGACGGGGTGAATCAGGTGACAGTAAGTGGGGAGAACCTGGCCTGGCTGTGACACATACCAAGCTGATGCCAAAGAACTAACAGTAGTGTGTCACACCCTCTGCACGTTCCATCAGCCCCAGTCACCATTCACACTCTCCATCCACTACACACCGCACACAATCACCCGATTACTAATCACGAACACCTGTGCACTAACAACACTCACCTGCTCCAGCCATCACCCACGCTCTATATAGACTCACCCCTCCTGTTCACTCATCGGCTGGAATCATCGTTGGATGGTCATACTCTCCTTGTGCTCACCCTGATCTTCTTCCAAGTCTTCCATGAACAAACCCATCATTCGAGGCTAACTCCTGTTACCTGTTTGCTCGACTACAGGGGAAGTGACTGTTTATCTTGCTAGACTGTGTTCATTCGTATGCCTGCTTGCACTACGGTGTAAAGACTATCGCTGTGTTTTAAATAAACACCCTGAAAACTAATCCTTTTGTCTCTGCCTTCTGTGACTGTGACATAGTGATAGTAGTCTGCTTTCTCATTCTACAAAAAAGAACCCAAAACTTTTATTGTGCACATATAAACCATAAACAAAGAGGATTTAGTAAAATTTTCACTTAACTTGTCACTCACAGAGGGAATCACTTGTGCAGTTATAGCTGATAATCAATCTATGTGCTGAATCAGTGATTTCGGATGAGAAGTTAAACCAAGGTCCTGACTCCCTGTGCTCATTAAAAATCTTATGGCATTTCTTGTAAAGAATAGGGGTGTAACATGTGTCCTGGCCAAATTTCCTCAATCTGCCCTTACCAATCATGGCCTCTCAATCATCCCCATCCACCGAATTGGCTGTATCACTGTCTCTCCACTCCACCAATAGCTGGTGTGTGGTGAGTGCACTGGCGCCATTGTCCTGTGGCTGCTGTCGCATCATTCAAGTAGATGCTGCACACTGGTGGTGGTGTAGAGAGACCCCCCTCATGATTGCGAAGTGCTTTGGGTGTATGGTCATACACAATAAATGCGCTATGTAAATACACATTACATTACATTGCATTACATTACAGAGGGCTTATCCTGCACGTTTTTCACACTGGATGCTGGAAAGCTGCAGTACTGGGAACATCTATGCACATTCATTCACTCACATACACTATGGACAATTTAGTTTATTCAATTCACCAATAGCGCATGTCTTTGGACTTTGGGGGAAACTGGAGCACCTGGAGAAAACCCACGCGAACACAAGGAGAACATTCAAACTGCACACAGGAATGCCAACTGACCCAGCCGGGACTCGAACCAGGGACCTTCCTGCTGTGAGGCAACGGTGCAAACAAGTGAGCCACCTTGTCGCCGACACACAAATGCAATAAGTCAGTTTTAATGGATATAATTCACAATGGATTCGAAACAAAATTAAAAGAATAGATGTTAAACAACAATTGACATCTGCTAGTTTTTGGAAGGACCTTTTCACATGAACTGGAAACAGACCAATTTAATATATTTTTAAAGGAGCTGTAGACATGAAATGGACACAGATTTTGATAAAAATCCAAACACTTAATACACACAAAATAAACAAAACAAAACAAAACAAACTGAAAATAAATCTGAAAGATTAATTATGTGTAATGACAATGAAATAACACAACGAGAAGGTAATGAACTACTCAATATATATTTAATACTTTGCATAAAATGCTATTTGGTAAGGACTTCGCATGCATTTCTCAGGTGGGATTTTTTTCATAGTAATATAGGTGTTGGGACTGAAGCACCTCATATTAACTTAAACTGATGAGGGGCAGGGTTGCTTTCTAACTGCTAAGAGAATTCAGCTGCTGTCTGGGCTTTCCATGCTTTTTTACACCTTCCTTTCTTCATGTGTTCAGTACTTTTTCCCTGTGTCATTTAATTTTATAACACATAGTTTAATTTCTAAACTAATTAGCTTTGTTTTCTTTTGTATGAATATATTACATTGGTTGTTACTGACATCTGGTGAAAACTTAGTCAACAGCACCTTTAGAAATGTTTTCTGAACAAAAAACTTTTTTATATAATTTTTTATATTAAAATGTTTCTATTTTTTTATCTAAAACTAAATAGTTTTATTGTAAGTTAGAACAATGAAAACATTATTGAAAAAGATTTATAAAGTAACAGTTCTGATGTTTTGCTTTAATTAAATGCTTTGATCTCTCACTGAAAGAGAGTCTCAGTATGTCATTTCCTTTTCCTTTTGATCATAGAATCACTTCACAGGACAGTGAAAATACAGTCAGAAGGAGTACGAGACAGAAAGAAGTTAATTCTCCTCTTTAATATCATGACACTGTTGTGTTGGTTGTTTGTATTTCTGCTAGTTATTAGTAAGTTTATCCAGACTGAGTAAATTAAGTAAAAATATATTTGTTGACATTCATGATTTTTTTATATAATCAATTGTTTTCTACCCAACAGCATCTTTAGGAGAATTAATCATCACTCAGAATGAACGTCTTGATAGATCTGAACTGCTTATTCAACCGAACAAAAACATTTCTTTAAAATGCAACCATAATGATGGCAGCTACTATAATATGTACTGGTACAGACAGAGAAGTCAAGGTGAACTATCACTTGTTGCTTTTTCTCTTGGTAAAGATACAGAAGAAATAGTTGCCCCATTTGAAAAGACAAAATACAAAATGAAACGTCCTCATATTCAAGAATCGTGGCTGGAAATCTACAGTCTTGTACAGGAGGACTCAGGCATGTATTTCTGTGCTTCAAGCATTGCACAGCACGTTAACTAAACCAACCACCTGAACAATAACCTCAGTCTAAGCCACATTGAGCAGAGAGGTGAAATGATAATTGGAATAAAGGTGTTTGTTGGAAAATCCATGTTGCATAAAAAAAATAAATAGTTACGGAATGTAATAATATATATAATAATATCTACTATATAAATATCTACAGTAAATGTGATCAGATATATAAATCTAAAATCACTTTAGTATCACTTCATATTGATGGTCCCTTTAGCACATTTTGTTGATTAGTTACATTGCAACTACATGACAACTGATTTTAATTATGTTTCTTATAGTCATGAGAATGTCTGTTGGTGTAGTAGCATCGTCGTAACCCTCGTTCCCTTAAGGCGTTATGTCGAAACGACATTATGGGTTAATTACTACTTGAACAATCACCAATCACTCAGAAAGAAAAAGGGCCAGATAAATGCCTTTGAGTTGGCAAGTGCAGCTCCTAACAGGTGTGACTGCTTATAATCAGCTAAGTATATAGCCCGCACCTGAAGGAGAGCCGAGAAAGCCAAGTGCACCTAGCCTTCAGCTGGTGATCTAGCCACTGTGGCAACAAGATATAATGTCTCAGGGAACAAAGGTTACGACAGTGACTGAGATGGTCGGAACAACATTATGGGGAGTGTATGTAAAGTGCCACAGTAGCTGGATCTGCCACGCATTTGGTGAGATGTTTGCCAAACAAATTGTAAGCAAAACAAACAACGAGTGAGCGCACTAGCATCACCAAAGGCACAACCTTCTAAAATCCCCATGCACTTGATTACCAGAATATTGGAATAATAGAAGTTAGGGGTTGTATGCAACTGCAAATAGGACACATCAATGAAAGGGCTGGATCTGCCTCTTCTGCAGGCAGTGCTTGCAGGCTTGCCACTTGGTCTTGAAAGGGAGTGGTAGGACTTAGACACATAGCAGAGCCAGGGACTCAGGATAACAAGAGAGTAGGCCGGCTCAAATTCCAGGCACAATTTGCTGACAGAAAATGCATCCAGATCCCCAACCCTCTTGATTGATGCCAACGCAACCAGCAGAGCTGTCTTCGTGGACAGAGTTCTTAAAGATATGGCTCAAATGGATCTCTCCACAGACCCAATAGGAATACAGAGAAATCCCAAGAGGACATGAGAGGGGTTGGTAGTATTCAGTTGCCTTCTACCTCTGAGGGTCATGGTGAGTGGAAATGACAGCAACATAAACCTTCAATGTGGGGGGTGACAGCTTATCCTTAAGGAAGGATAGCACAACTCTGGCATGTCAGGGACTTTTCTGCAAAATGTGAAAAGTGCACCACTCAACAAATAGAAGCCACTTCAGGGCATAGACACATCTTGTAGAAGGGGTTCAAACCTGAGTGATGTTGTTAAGCACCAAAGCTGGTAGGTCACCTAAGTCTTCTGCTCCCCATCTATGGACCACACGTAGAGGTGGCTGCACGGACCACACGTCTGCGTGGCTGCCAGAAGGTGCCCAGGGAGGGGCCGTTGCAAGGAGTCTGAGTTCGCAAACTCAGGTTGGGCCATAGTGGTGCAACTAGCAAGACCCACTCCTCTTCATCCCTGACTTTGCAAAGGGTCTGTGCGAGTAGGCCTACTGGGGGAAATGCATATTTGGACCGGCCCCCGAGGTCAGCTGTCAGCCAGCACATGCTTGATGAGGTGGGCCTCAGTCAGGAAATAGAACAACTCAGCCTATATAATCGCATAGCCAAGTCTGATTGTCCGAATGAGCCACTGCAACAAGTTTGGTTTGAGTATTATGATTTCTTGGGGTGTTTGTAAATGGTATTTTAAAACTGTATAGAGAGGAATGGGTTATGGAACTTACCGAGCATGGATTAGCTACACAGGGCATGCAACCTCTAGATGTCTATGCTGCCCACAGTACATGCACAGTTATTGACAAAAGTAACCACTGGGTTAATTATTTGAATTAAATGAATAGAACCAAATTTAACCCACTGTTTGGGTTAGCATCTTAAATCGCATATTGTCAGTGTGCTACTTTAGTTCTCTCAATAATTGATTGAAAATGAAACAAAATGTAGGGAATTTAAACTTGGATATGATGATTGATAAGGAAGTTCAAAAGATGTCCTTTAAAATGCAATTATGATAAAGTAGTATGTCCCAAAGCTCTAATCATTTTCTGAAAAACACACAAAAGTATGGGTTATTTTTATGATAAGAGACTTTTGAGGAATAGGTAAAACTGAAATACAGCACGAGTCTCGGTAAGTCATTTCCTGTTGCTTTTGATCATGAACTCAGTAAAACAGGGCAGTGAAAAAAAACATTCAGAAGTGGCAAGAGCAATGCATTGATTCTTCTCTTTAATATCATGGGACTACTGTATTTGCTATTTGTATTGCTGCTAGTCATTAGTAAGTTTATTAAACTTAGTAAGATTTAGTAAAATATGCTATTTATATAGAATGTTTATTTTTGTTGACATTCAAGATTTTATATAATCAATTGTTTTCTACCCAACAGGATCTTTAGGAGAAATAATCATCACTCAGAATGAACGTCTTAATAGATCTGAACTACTTTTTGCAGCGGACAAAAATGTTACTCTAAAATGTAACCATAATGATGGCAGCTATTATTATATGTTCTGGTACAGACAGAGAAGTCAAGGCGAACTGTCGCTTGTTGCTTTTTCTCCTGGAAAAGATACAGAAGAAATAGTTGCCCCATTTGAAAAGACAAAATACAAAATGAAACGTCCTGATATTAAAGAATCTTCTCTGGAAATTTACAAACTTGTACAGGAGGACTCAGGCATTTATTTCTGCGCTTCAAGCATTGCACAGCACTTTAACTAAACCAACCACCTGAACAATAACCTCAGTCTAAGCCACAATGAGCAGAGAGGGCAAATAATATAAATAATAAATGTATATGTATAATCTTTGGAAACTTAATCAAAGCCAAAATAAAATAAATATAAATATGTCCTGAATAAAAATATGTCCTGAGTATACATTTTGAACATTTCATGGACTTAATCTTAATATTGCAGATATTAAGACTGAAGAATTATATAATATACATATGTATGTATGCGTGTATGCAGTAATATACATAAGGTAAAAAAAATCCACGAAGTTAATAGTTCAATAAACAGGGACACCACAGTGGCTATGTGGTTAGCATAATTGCCTCACAAAGCAAGAAGGTTGCTGGTTCGGATATCAGCTGGACCAGGAGATCTTTCTGTATGGAGTTTGCATGTTCTCCCCGTGTTCACATGGGTTATTTCTATGTGCTCTGGTTTCCCCCACAGTCCAAAGACATGCCATATAGGTGAATTGGAAAAACTAATTTGGCTGTAGTGTGTGAATGAGAGTGTATATGGGTATTTTCCAGCAATTGCCAGAGTAATTGGTTGTTCATTCTGTTTGTGCCCCTGATAAATCAAAGAATAACTGAAGAAAAGTGAGTGAATGATTGAGGGTTCTATAAACAAGGACAAACCAACATATATTAGTCTTTATTAAATAAATAAACCAGTGGATGGGTTGCAGCTGGAAGGGCATCCGCTGTGTAAAACATATGCTGGATAAGTTGGCGGTTCATTCCGCTGTGGCGACTCCAGATTAATAAAGGGACTAAGCCGAAATGAAAATGAATGAATGAATATATAATCTTTTTCAATATAATTTTAATTCTTTATTATTCCTTTAATCTTCTTATGTAAAGCACTTTGAATTATCATTGTCTATCCACTTTGTGCCATATAAATTAACTTGCCTTTGCTAGCCTTGCCTACCATTATATGATTTCCAAATGTATAGTAGCGGATCAAAGCTTTTCAGCAAAGCTGTCCTAAAAATATTGAACAGCACCCATACAGCATTTGATAAAAATAAAACAAAAATTACTTCACAAACTTTCTGTACCCAACTTATTGATTTGGAAAACATTAGATAAATCATTTTCATTCATTTATTATCTCTTGCATCATCTGCACATACAGAACTGTAGACATGTTTATGTAAGACAGATAAGTATCAATCATTAAATATTGATTGTATTTATTGTTACTGTGTTCTCTTTATGTGCTATTGCACCTCTATCTGAGCAGTTTATATTTTGTTTTAATATTTAATATTTTGATCATCCTCTGGATTAAAGATCATATGCTGACCTCTGCAGGATGATATGAGTAACTTTTATATTTGTATTATATTTGACGAGGCAGTCAAATACAAACAGTAGAGTTCTCTATATTACACAATTTTTATCACTCATAAACAATAATTGTATAATTGTTTTTTATTGATCTTACTGAAGGAGTAGTGACTGTATCAGTGGCTGCTCCAATATGCATAATAAAGTTTTACTGTAAAAAGCGCTTAGTTACTTTACTTAAAAAAGTGTGTAAACCTGTTAACTTAAAAGCAAGAAGTTGACTTAAAATAGTGAGAAAACTCATTGTAACTTGGAACTGTTAATTTAATGAAACTTATTTTGTATAATTACTTACATAGTTAATTTACTTAATAATTTTAAGGCAACAGGATTACTCACTTTTTTTTTAATACTTGCTTTTTACAGTAGTTGTAACTGCCTATATTATTTGATGTCTTAGTGTAAAACTGTAAATATATGTGTTGATCTTTCTGTACACTGTAACTTCATTAAGTTAACTTAATAATTTTTGCTAATTTAAGTGGATTGAACATAAAATAAATGAAGTTGTACCCAAAGAAAGCTTCAGAATTGTGTTGTTTTAACTCATTTTATATAAGTAGCTTGAACAAGCAGCAAAAGTAATGTTTTGAGTGTATGCCAAGTTCTTTGTTTTCTCAGGGTTAGCAGGCCAGACCAAAAAGTCATTGGGTCCTCCTTGTGGACTGCTGATGAGTGACCACGATAGCTGCAACACTGATATTACTACATGGTAGAAATTCTGTTGTAGTTTGTACTTCATACTGTGAGATGCTGCTCTCAGAGTGTGAGTAAGGTGTTTTACATGAGCAGTTGTGGCCTAATGGTTAGGGATTTGGACTTGTAATTAAAAGGTTTCAAGCTCAATTTCCCTTACTGGTAGGAATTGAAGATGGGGGAGTGAATGAAACCATACTCTCTCCATCTTTTATTCCCAACTCAGGTTCCCTTGAGCAAGGCACCTGCTGGAAGCAACAGCTGCCCACTGGCCAACCTGATTTCACTAAGTAAGACACGTTCCTGGATTAACATCTATCTTGTTTCTGGAATCAGAAACAGCCAATCAGAATTAAGGGATACGTTTACAGTTTATGTTAAGTTTAGGCTTACGGTTAGGTTTTTGCAGTTCTACATGTTGTTCTTGTTATCCAACTATTATTCCCCTGTATGATTTGGGGAATAATGTACAGTTATGGTGGTGTTTAGAGGCAAAATCATGACATGTGCTGCCGACTGAATGTGTCCTCTCACTTCTTAGTGTGTGTGCACTTGCATGGGTCAAAAGCAGAGTATCAGTAACAATAGGTAACAACACTCACTTCACTTCATATTCGTCATAAGCATTATGGGTCATTTCTCAGAGGGAGACTAGAAAACTAAAGCAGAATCTCACCATAAAGCATTCTGAATTACCAGTTACATCTTACCCTTGTTTGCCTGTCGCCTCTATGATCATCGATGATATGCATTGAATTGTATGTTCACATGTATCTAAAGCTCAATCGCAATCCTACTCCACTTTCCCCTACCCCTCCTTTTTGCATGTTCACGTGAAGGGGTAGATTTTGAATTGTCTTTTGGTTGTATGCCTAGAGGTAAGGGGAACTGCCGTCAAACAAGATTTTTCGGAGCCACACTACAAATGAAGGGGTATGAGAAATACAGCAGCTACAGCAGCAACATGGCTGCCCAAGTGAGTAAGGAAATCCACAAATGTAAAATAATAATAATAATCATAATAATCATAATAATAATAATGAGTTTAGTAAAAACAAGCATCTATTTTATTACATTCATAATGACTTTAAAGTGTTACAGTCATGATCTTTAAAAAACATTAAAATAAATCACAGCATTTTGCTGCTGATAGTCCCTTGTGCGATAACTTAACTGAATGTTGTCAGAAGAGTCTGTTTGCAGGGAATTCATACATTCATTCATTTTCTTTTCGGCTTAGTCCCTTTATTATTCTGGGGTCGCCACAACGGAATGAACCACCAACTTATCCAGCATATGTTTTAGGCAGCGGATGCCCTTCCAGCTGCAACCCATCACTGGGAAACATTCACATACACTCATTCACACACATACACTACGGACAATTTAGCTTACCCAATTCACCTGTACCGCATGTCTTTGGACTTGTGGGGGAGACCAGATCACCCACGCAAACACGGGGAGAACATGCAAACTCTACACAGAAATGCCAACTGACCCAGCCGAGGCTCGAACCAGCAACCTTCTTGCTGTGAGGTGATCGTGCTATCCACTGCGCCACTGTGCAGCCCTGTTTGCAGGGAATTAGCTTTTTTTTTTTAAAAATACAGTTTCTTTTTTCTTGCTTATCTCCATCAGTCATGTGTTTTGTATAAAACAAGAACAACCGAAGAAATCCAGAGGCTCATTTTTTAACTGAAAAATTAAGAAAACTGATGTTTTCTAAAGTCTAAATACAGTGAAAAAACAACTTTGGGGTTTAGTAATATGCTATCTTAGCCAGCAGCAGGACGTGGACGCACTGAGGGGCTATTTGTTGAACATGTCAGTGTTTACGAATAGATCAAAAAGAACATAGGTAAACTTGACAAACTATACATCAGTCTAAGCTACAACCCTCAAGCTGTGATTGTAGATAGTTGTTTTTTCAGTGGAAAGCTTATAAAGAATGTATTTTTTAAATTTGTGAGAGTACACATCAGAACACGCTTACCAGAAATATATAGAAGTACATCAACTTAATAACAAGACACACACATTCATTGCTGTATAGTACATCACAGTGTATTTTAACAGGTTCAGGTCCACTGAACAACATCCCATAGAGCACATTTAGTTCAACAACACAATAGTGTTGAATTATGTATGGTTATTCATTTGTTTAAGTCACTGTTTTACTTTTGTGCAAAACCAGTATCTTTGTAATAAAAAGAACCAACATTTTATAGCTTACAGTGTTATAAATAAAATGAGACCAACCACTGAAGAAAGAAAAAAAATGTATTCATATATTTAGTAAAAAATCAAACAAAGCAATCCAATGTTCTGACGTTTCACTATGCATATGCTATTACTTTTAGTCAGTAGTTTGACTGATGGAGAATTTAGCCAATGAGTGCATAGTTTTATCGATATATAGTGATGTCCTCTGTAAACATTACTGCAAATGACATGTCCTGTCACATATGAGCTAGTGATGTCATATGATGTGCGTACAGATCTATAGTGGTGTCCCATATCTAAGGGGAATAATTGCATCTCTGTCCCTTTACACTTTGTTTCAAGGGCCGAGGGGGAGGCGTAGGTCACAGGTGTCAAACAGAGCTCTGCTCTGCTCTGCTTAGCTTTAACCCAAATTAAACTTATCTGGTCAAACTAATTGAGTTCTTCAGACTTGTTTCAAACCTATTAGTACAGTACCTATAGGTACAGTAAGTGTGTTGGTGCAGGGGTGGAACTAAACTCTGCAGGGCAATGGCCCTCCAGGAAGTGAGTTTGACACTCCTGGTGTAGGTGTAGGGGTAAACATATGGGTATACAATAAAAATGGTATTGGGTCTAAGTTGATCTATGTTTCATAAAGCCAGAGTCTTTCTACCTGGATGTGTGAAGTGGTTTGTGACCTTTTGTTAGAGAATAATTGTTGTGAAATTGTGACTGTAAGTCAGAGAGTGCCCTATGAACTCTTTTCTGAGTGCTAAACCTGGCACCTGCTGATGAAACTGAAAACTTTTTTATCATTAACTTTATAATTAATTGTATCTCTGACCTCTTTAATTCTATCTCTTACTTTTTGTTCATCAATCCAGGCCTTGGGTTCAACTGTACATTATCTTACAATACTATATGGCAAATAATAAAACATAATACAATAGTAATTTATTGTAAATACTATAGTTTTTTGATCTATACTATAGTAAAATGTATTATACTGTATATTGTAATATTTACAACACTTGGTTAATGAATGCTACAGCATACTGTAGTACTATCTATTGTTAACTGATAAATTGTAACTCTAGATACTTTTTTTTCCTACAGTAAACTGTGATGCATTGTAGTTGTAGAAAGCTTAGTACAGTGTTGAGTAATTTATTTATATTTCTATAGTTGTAAGTACTGTATTACAGTATAGTTCAAAAACATAAAAATATTTATTTACTATAAAAAAATATGCACTAAACACTTTAGTTTACGAATCAGCTGTCATTATTAACTATTGCCATATTACCTGCCTATTATTAAAATATTGGCTGTTTATTTGTACTAATAGAGTACATATTCTGCACATATTTTTTGACGAATATTAAATACAAATAATGTTTTTGTTGTTGTATGTTTAATAATGTATGTATTTATGTATTTCCTTTAATATCTTTATGTTAATAATAATAATAATAATAATAATAATAATAATAATAATAATAATAATAATAATAATAATAGTAATGATGATGATGCTGATTATTATTATTATTATTATTATTATTATTATTATTATTATTATTAT
>CAIGQW010056860.1:234811-245742 GCA_903798125.1 Danio choprae | reverse complement strand
CTACACGACGCTCTTCCGATCTGGATCCGTCTTTTTCTATAATAGAGACATCTAGAGACAACTTTTCTATATTAAATATTAGTCAAACATAACACAAGTAAAAACATAGTGCAGTTTTGAAATGAAGGTTTTTATTATTAAGAGAAAAAAAACTAAATCCAAAACTGCACAGCCTTGTGTGAAAAAGTGTTTGCCCCCTAAATCTAATACCTGTTATGCCACACTTAGCACCAACAACTGCAATCAACACAGCGCTATGGAGGAGTTTTGGCCAACTCGTCGTTGCAGAATTGTTTTAATTCAGCCCCATTGGAAGGTTTTCAAACACGAATTACCTTTTTAATGTCATGCCAAAGCATCTCAATCGGATTCAGGTCAGGTCTTTGACTTGGCTACTACAAATTCAGCGTTTTGTCTGCAAACAATTTTTTTACACAGGGCTATGTAGTTTTGGATTTTGTTTTCCCTCAACAATAAAAACCTTTATGTAAAAGCGGCATGATGTTTTTACTTGTGTTATGTTAAATTAAATGTTGTAATGAAGTAATAACAGTGCAACACATTATATGTATCAACATAACCAAAGCAATATATCAGATATGTTTGTGTTTTTAGTAAAGCCGAAGGGATTGAAGCTGGTTGGCTTTGGCTACATCCTGTTCCTCAGCAAGAGCTTTCTGTATGCACTGGTTGTGTCTGCTATGTTCTGGAAAGTCAAGGTAATCCCTGATAACAATTATGTACATCACCTTATCCGTAAAATATGAATATAGAATATATAGCTGGATGTTCAGATACAGTACATATAATTCCATCAATTTACTTCCCTGCAGTTTTCAATGAAGACAAAAGAATTCCCAGAAGAGTGAGATACATCGAACCTGTCCTTAAATATAAAGACCAGAAGATTTTTTATATATTTTTTTAAATATTATGTTTAATATTTTTGCGTATTCCCTACAATTTACTAGATTGATTTTGATTTTAGTTCTATTTTGTATGACTTAAAATAACACTTTTACGCTTTTATATATATATATATATATATATATATATATATATATTTTTCCCCCTCTACTTTGAATAATAATAATAAAAAAAAAAAAAAAAAAAAAAAACTTGAAACCGAAAACTTTTTTTTTGTCTCTCTTACATACTACAATAGTATAAGGCATAGCCTGAAACTACTGTCACATCACAACAGCTAATTATCAGAAATAATTTAGGTAGAAACCAGAAGAACTTCTGCTATGACTAAAATATTTATCATTTTCTTCTGAGACCTTTGTTTGATGAGAAACAGAAGGCATCTGCATACAGTATGTGTTGTGCAGTGGAAAATCTGCACTTTTGGAAAGTGTGGGTTGTTATCTTAGTTATTTAAAAATCTTCCACTGCAATAAGTGGAAAAATACTTTGTAAGACTTTAAACTGTAAATCACTTATAATGTGAGCTTTTCTCAAAATTCCTGGAACATGGCACATAAACATATTGAGAATTATGTTATGTATGTAACTGAATTAGTAACACAACATGTTGTTTCTGTAAATACATGACATTTTCCAATAGGGTTCCATTAGTTAATGCCAGTTAATGTATTTACTAATATGAATCAAGCAATACTTGTACAGCATTTATTAATCATAGTTCAAAATGTACTAATGGGTTATTAAAATCTAAAATCCAATCTACATCTAGATGCTTATTCTTGTAGAAAAAAAAAAAGCTGGACAGCTGAAGCTTTATTTTGCAAAAACAACCACCTAGGTGTACATTATCTAGCTTGTTACACCGTTACTTGCCACAAAGGTAAAAGTAAAAGTAAACAAAAGACTGATTTGAGTTGTAATCATTCATTATCTCTTTAATTTAAGTAAAGCAGACAAGCATCTAAATATGGATATGAGTACTCTCACTAATTGGCAAGATGTTTTGAAGAACTCGGTTGAGCTTGTATAATTAATTTTGGCATTTCATTTCTAAGAATAACCTACTTTTAAATGCAGTAATTGACCAGTCAGAATCAAATATTGCAGAGAACCATGCAATAACATTAGTTAATGCACTGTGAGTTAACAAGAACTAACAATTAATGATTTTATTTTAATTAAATGACATTAAAAAAAAGATAAATATATAGTACAAATGTTTGGTTTGGTCACCGGAAAGTATAGTTCCTAGTCCTATTGGCCTAGAAAATAGCAACTTTTCATTTTCCGTCATTCTTAGTACACAATGTATAACTAGAGAAGTGTCAAGCTTTAAATAATAATTCATTCATTCATTCATTTTCTTTTTGGTTTAGTCCATTAATTAATCTGAAATGAACCGCCAACTTATCCAGCATATGTTTTATGCAGCAGATGCCCTTCCAGCAGCAACCCATCACTGGGAAGCGCGCATACACTCATTCACACACATACACTACAGACAATTTAGCTTACCCAATTCACCTACAGCACATGTCTTTGGACTTGTGGGGGAAACTGGAGCACCCGTAGGAAACCCACGCATAAACAGGGAGAACATGCAAACTCCACACAGAAATGCCAACTGACCCAGCCGAGGCTCGAATCAGGGACCTTCTTGCTGTCAGGTGATCATGC
This sequence comes from Danio choprae, assembly GCA_903798125.1. Taxonomy (NCBI): domain Eukaryota; kingdom Metazoa; phylum Chordata; class Actinopteri; order Cypriniformes; family Danionidae; genus Danio; species Danio choprae. The sequence continues at coordinate 243,135 of CAIGQW010056860.1, read as the reverse complement.
TACCCATTGTGCCACCGTGATGCCCGCTTTAAATAATGATAAAAAATCTAATTCTTTGGTCATTTTTGAGCAAGATGCTAATGGTCTAATCCAATTCAATGATATGCTAAGCTAAGCTAAGGTAAAAAGTCTCCTGCAGGCCCAGAGATCAACTAAATGGATTAAAAAATGTTTAAGCATGAGGGAGTTTTAAAACGAGCTTCAAAAAAGTTTTCAAAAAAGTGTAATGTTCCTTGAACTGATATTTAAATAACAAATCTTGTAAATTGGAATCGAAAAAAATAGACCACGTTAGCGTTTCATATGGTTATAATCATTTTTAAAGAACACAATACCAATGGTTCAGAAGGGTTAATAAATCAATATTTGGTTAAATAACCCTGCATTCAGTCACAATACATGACAATATTTGTTATTCTGACCTATTGTTATTTTCTGATAAAAAAAGAAAAAGAAAAGTAAGAAAATGGTCTATATAACAATATTTGTGACCCCAAACCACAAAACCTGCACAAATATATTAACCTGAAACACTACAGTTTGTATTCAAAATGATCAATTATCATGTTCTTCTATGCCAAAAATCATTAGGATATTAAAGATCATGTCCCACAAAGATATTTTGTAAATTTACTACTGTAAATACATAAAAAACAATATTTTTGATCAGCAATGTTCATAGCTAACTTAATTACACTTAAATGTGATTTTCTCAGTATTTAGATTTGTTTAAAGCCTCAGATTCCAGATTACCAAAAAAATTGCATAACAGCCATGCCTTATTATATCCTAACAAAGTATACATCAATGAAAACCTTCCTTATTCAGCTTTCAGATAATACATAAATCTCAATTCCCAAAAATGTATGGCCTAGGACCCCATTTTTATTTGAAAGCTAATCAAACCCACATCTAATAAATCCAGAGAAACTGAATTGTCTCTTTATTTTCTCCATAGCTCCACATATTTGTTTGTTTTCTTGTCTCGTGTGTACAAATTAGAGAAGAGCTCTTCTAGTGTAAATGGTGCATTGCTGCAGGTTGCTGTATCTGAAAGCAGGATGTGGTGTGCGTTGAATGTGCGCAATGTAGAGGTGTCGGGGAGGATGTGGTCAGAGCGTTTTCAACATGTTCAAGCTCAGTTCATGCATCTTTCACACACCTGCTGCTGCACACAAGCCTCAAAGCCTTTGAACATCTACAGACTACAACACAACACATCTGAAAAGAGCTGTTGGAAACTGGTGCAGAGCTGATTCATATGTGAAGTGTTTACAGGTTATTTGCACCGTACACCTACCCATCTGGCATGTTTTTCTGAAACATCTTTAACTTTTTGCTGTCTGAGGGAATTTTGGGGCCATGGAGAAGTTTGAGGTCCTGACATTTGTGCCTTTTCCAGTTTCTCATCGATATATAAATCACTAAAGGTTGATGATGCTGCATTCAGCACAGTTATATGCACACAGCATGCATGTACACGTTTTCAATTATTATGTTTTGAGTTTTCACCAAAATAAGGACAAAAACAGAGAGTAAATATGTTTACTCTAAGCTTTTGCTGACTAATTGAGGAAGAATACAGCTTTGACTCATGCATCATGAATCAGTTGTTCAGTTTGAGTAATATAAAGTCTGGAAAGAACTGCAATTTCAAAAGTGTTTTGATTAAGTTTTTTTTATTTATTTACATAGCATAGTGAAACCACACTGAACTGAACTGAACTAAACTGAACTAAACTCTGAAATCTGGACTTTACTAGAACATGTTCAGCTGCTTTGACACAATCTACATTGTAAAAAGCGCTATATAAATAAACTTAAATTTAATTGAATTGAATAGTGCATAGAAAGCACATGAGACAAAAATGAAGAAATATTGCAAGTGTCCTGTTTTATAACAAAGAATGATCAATTTTGACACTCATAACACTATGACTTTATTATTTTAAAAACATATTTAGTGCTGAACTACTTTAACTAAACTACTTCTATTTAGTGATGAATACTTTTATGAATTTTATCTCATTTCAATCTTAATTGAACAGATTGCAACAAAAACTACTTTACAACATAAACTCTATACAATTTTATACTATCCATGTATTAAATGTACATGTACAAAATGTTTCAAGTAAATAAACCACAACAACCACAAGAACAAAAACAACAACAATAGTATTATTGTGAGTATTATTATTATTAATAAAGAAACCACTGTTAACACTCCTAATAAAGGAATTTTAACTCAAAAACACTGATACTTTCAATCTTTTTAGATCTGATTACAACAGAAATAAGCACTAAAATCTTACAAAACATTTTACATGCTAAATTTGTTAATACAATGTAGCAGTATGTGGTAGTCAAATGTTTGATTTATGTATATTTAATCAATTTTTGTACAGTAATTTTTACTGTATAGAATTTGTAGTACAATATTGAGCTATAAGAAAAAGAATGCACACCCGAGTTGTCGTGACTACATCACCACCTCATGCGTAGTCCTACATTATTTCCAATAATTCAATGGACTGGAGTCAGTTATTCGCTTAAACCATGGTTACCACCTCAGGTGTGCATTATTTTTGTAATGAATCAATGGCCCATTTCTTATAGATTGGATGGAATGGAGGTGAGGATCCATGTGTAGGGTTTGTTGTATTTAAAATGGTCAGAACAGGCAGAGGTCATAAAAAGAGTAAACATCAATGTTAGGGGTAGGGCTGGGCAATTTAATGTAGGCAATTTTCATGTGCATTTTGTCAGTATAGCTGGTTTTAGTAAACCTCCATCACCTGTGTACACTGTAGCTTAAGCAGAGTGTACTACACAGAGTACACTGATAAGCTACACAATTCAGTTTAAATTTGAATTCAGATTAATAAGTAAATGATAACATTGAGATAATCATTCTGCAATAATGTTGGGTCAGTTTGTGTTGTTTCTAAATGAACTACGGCTGTAGTAAAATCTGCTTGTGAAATTAAAGCATAATCAAATATTTTTACTCTAAACTCACCTCAAAACTACAGTCGAGTGTTTTAAATAAATCCTTATAAATCAGAATCAAAATCAGAATCAGAATCGGTTTTATTGCCAAATGTGCTTACACACACACACACACACACACACAAGGACATTTGTTTTGGCTACAGAAGCTTCCAGTGTACATAAAGTGACAACACACAATAAATATGAAAAAGACAACAAACATTAAACAGATGCAATCAGTCAAAATGTCAGACTATTTCTACTTATACTCACATACTACTTATGTGAGACTATTCCATAGTTGTGTGCTTATTAATCATGCTGGATTTAAAAAAAAAAAACACTTAAATCCTGTGTTTATTCAGCAACTACTATTTTCCCCAGGCCATTTCCTGGATTTTTTTTTGTCTATTTCACCTTCGGAGTAGATTTACTACAATCACAATATACTTTAAATAGATGTGCATGACAATTGCAGTTTTGCTTAATTTCAATTTGTTGAATTGCCCAAGCCCTATTTAGGCAGGGCAGCAAATAATTAAACATTCAAAAACACAGTAGGCTTTGCTGATGCTGAAGCACCGTTGTTTTGAAAAATTGCACTAATTCATTTATAAACACCCAGGTCACGTGAGGGTCAGGGCATTTCATAAGCGTTTTGAGACATGGTAAATCTGCATTTAATTGACAGGGTCAGAAATGAAACATGCAATTGCACATATCCTAGTGGAATGTGCCAGACAACAGTGCTACAGGCATCACAAATTCTAATCCTGGCTTGTAGGAAAATTTAGAATTTGTGACGATGTCTTTTATTAATGTTCTTTTTTCAGGACTAAAATAACACATTTTTATTCACAAAGATTCATTTAAATGTCAGATCGATGTTACAAAAACAAACACACACAAAAAAAACATTACAAGAACGGAGCAATAAAAATCTAGATGACTAGAGTTGATTCACCTGTGTCTGCATGCCAGTCAGGAACACTATGCACTCCACTAATTCACTTGATGATTCAGTCATACAACATGGGTCATAATTTCTCAATCCTCTAAACTGTTTATTTAGAAAAGAAAATGAAAATACGAATTAAAGTTGTGACAAGTGGGACTCTGAATACTCCAAATTTGTGCTCTGCATTTAACCCGTCCAAGTTGCACACACACACCATAAACAGACACCTGGAGCAGTGGCCAGTGATTGCCCCAGGAATTAGTGCCTTGCTCAAGGGACTCACCTCAGTCAATGTGTTGAGAGCAATGTTTATTCACTTCCACTACCAACAATCACTGCTGGTGCCAGGAATCGAACCTGCGACCTTCCGGTCACAAGTATAACTCTATAACCATTAAGGGATGCTGTTTTAGAGCAATACCTGAAAATGTATTGCAGAGAGGGGCTTCAAAACATTTAGAAGCCTCAACACATTTGATCCAAGTGTTTCATGAAACCTTGCTCTGCCCACCACCATTACACAATCAGGCGAAGGAGACAGGAAATGCTGAGAACTGTCCATAACATAGAAACAAGACTGAGCAGTGACTGAGAGTAAATGTCCTGCTTTTATGATGGCGTAAATTGATGTGTAAAATAATCAAAATCAGATTCATGAGCATCAGGTGTGAGGTGCAGAGGATTATGCAGTCCAGGTGCGTGGCAGGTGTAGAGTGTCCTGTGGGCACTCCAGCTGGTGACCGTGACACCATCATCATTTATGTTATTAATTATGTAATGTCATTTAAAAGACTAGAGTCAACAATTCTGCTAATAGGATTATTACACCTAAATACAATGTTTAGACGTTGTATTTAAGACATATAAATGAGTCCAAACACACATATATGCAATAAAATAATAATATTAGATAGGGTAGTATTTGTTGGCCAAAGAGCTAGTAAAATTAGGGATGCACCAATCAACAGGCAAGAAACTGAAACAAGCAAATGTATATAAATAAACAATTGGCAACCAGCCGATCAATGTCTGGATTTCCATACAAAATGCACTTAAATTAATGTAAAGGTGCATCTGTTCATTTGAATGTATGTGTGTATTATAATAAGTTAGTAGACTGTTTGACAAACTCTTTTTTTCATATACATTTTTTTTCTCTGGTTTCTAGTAAGCAAATGTTGAGTAAAATGTTACAACTCTTGCATGGAATTATATTGGCAAAATATATATTGCATGGCTTATATTTTTTATTTAATTCATTAAAATTGAAGTATTACCCAACAGTCTGTTAGCAGACAGTCTACTAATATGTTAATGATATGAAACATTTTTAAAGTTACTTTTTAGTCAACAGAAGGACAACATTAGAATACCCTGATAGTTTTTGTACAGCTTTCATCATAGTCTGTGATACTGTGTGGACTGGCTGCACAATACCAAACAGCAGAACCAATATTGGTTACATTTTTGGACTCAAGTACTATCTGAAGATCCACGGGTCTGTTAGAGGAAAAATCCCCCACACTTTTTGGATCCATGGATCCTACACCTATAGAGCTGAACATCAGTTTGAATCCATCGCCTGGAGTCCAGCGGTACCAGTACAGGTTTGGGTTAGCAGTGCCTGTGATGAAGCAGGTGACCAGCAGCGGTGAATGAGGAGGTAGAATAACCTCCAGTGGCTTTTGACTGACCTGAAGTACCTGACCTGATTTAAAAAAAAAAAAGAATTAATAAAGTCTTTTAAAATACAGATAAAAAATAAAGTTGGTTTTGAGAAACTCTACAGCTTACACATGATAGCAGGCCATTGGGAATATATCAGAACAATAACAAAATGTAAACGCATCATAAAGAGTTGAAGTTAGCAAAGTCTTTGAGGCTTAAATTAACTTTTGTGCCTCTAGAGGTTGAGTTGGGGGGTGTAGTTTAGAAGATAAACATCTAACTTGGTAATTGAGGAGGAAATCCTACCAGCAATATGTGCTTGTGGAAAGACATTTAAGCCCAGGTTGGTTTTGTGGAATAATTAACACTAGTTTGGGGACAAATACAGTACTTATTGTTAACTAATAGCTTTTACCATGCATGTTGTTAGCATTTGTTGTTTATTAGTACTTATTTTATTTCACATAACCATATGACTTACCCCACATTTAAATTTTAATTCTAACATTTAATTACCTATTAAGACAAAAGTCATATTTAACACTGCAGACAAGTTCCCAAAATTAAGCGTGTTCAACTTTACTATATTTGAATGTACTTTAAAAAATGCATTTTTGCTTACTGAAATAAAATAAAATAATATTCTGGGGGTTATTGTCTCACTCTTCTGCCATATAGGTAAAGTAAGGTGAATTTAAAGTGCTTGCATTTAGGTCCTCACTGTACATGGAAGGATAAATATTTATGTGTACCAGCTTCTATGGTGCTATTAATTTGGCATTTTGCCTCATGAAAATTATATTTACATTTTTCTCAGTATATTGCTAACCCTAGATATGTGGTTTTTTAAAGGATAGTTCACTACAAAATGGAAATTCTGACATCATTTACTCACCCTTTACTTGCTTAAAACGTAAATGAGTGTCTTTCTTCTGGCAGACACTAAAGACCACATTTAAAGAAAACGGAAAACCTGTAACCATTGACTTCTATAGTAGGAAAAACAAATATTACGGAAGTCAATGGTTACAGGTTTCCAGTTTTCTTCAAAATAATTTTTTTTTGTGATCAACAGTAGAAAAAAACTGTCAGTAAATGATCACAGAATTTTCATTTTGGGGTGAACTGTCCCTTTGTTAAAGCTGCATGAACAATTATCTGCAATTATTTTTTCCAACTTCGCATGACACACATCTGATGGAAACATCTACTTTACTGTTCTCAGCAGAACATACAGAGCTCTATGATGGGTGTTGACATCCTTTTACTTGAATGTCATAACAGCTCAATAACAAGTACATGTTTTTGTCCTAAGTGCATAAAATAATCATAAATGTTTTACAATAAAAGTAAAAAAAAATACATTTTAACACTATCCTAAATGTGTTTTGAACTAGATAGAACTGGATCTACAGTATGAGTTTACAAAACACACACACACACACACAAAAAAACAAGACACCATGTTTCCTCTTATGGTAAATGAGATAATATAGGTCTGTTAGTTGCTTCCATCCCTATAATATTAGTAAACTTATATGTTAGTGCCATCTGCTGGATTCATGTCTTATTGCGTCTCAAAATAATTGCGTAGAAATAACTTTGCATGTCATTTTGTCAGCTCAATTCCTCTGAAATTTTAGTGTTGATATACCCATTCAAATAAATAAATTGACTATATAGTCTATGTTGTGTTTGTTGTGAGAAAAGTAACAAATTATTCATTCATTAATTTTCTTTTCGGCTTAGTCCCTTTATTAAACTGGGGTCGCCACAGCGGAATGAACCGCCAACTTATCCAGCATATGTTTTATGCAGCGGATGCCCTTCCAGCTGCAACTCATCACTGGGAAACATTCATACACACTCATTCACTCACATACACTACGGACAATTTAGCCTACCCAATTCACCTATACCGCATGTCTTTGGACTTGTGGGGGAAACCGGAGCACCCGGTGGAAACCCACGCGAACACGGGGAGAACATGCAAACTTCACACAGAAATGCCAACTGACCCAGCCGAGGCTCAAACCAGCGACCTTCTTGCTGTGAGGCAATCGTGCTACTCACTGCACCTCCGTGCAGCCCCATGTTGAAAAAGTTTTCACTCAATAATTGCTCTTAAAATTTAAGTATTTAAGAAATGTCATGAACCCTGAGGAAATTCACAAGTCCTTTAGTTAGGAGGGGCTAGATGTGACATCACTGTGTTCCTTTATGTACAATAATATAAAAGATATACTGTATGATACATGAACGATGATTCATCATGTACATCATTTGAATTTGGTTTAATCTAGAAATCTATAATTTAGAAAATCAAAATGTGTACAATAGAATTGTGAACTGGGTGTGGCAATAGTAATTTAGTTAGTATAGTCATCATTGAAATGTTTTTACTGATTAAAGACCATTTTCTCTTTAATTTTCAATTTAAGTTCAATCCAGATTTGGCCTTAAATTTAGTATTTTTGGGGTTTTAGCCAACTCAATGAGGGTACAAAACAAGAATATGCTATTACAATTGTTGCAAACAAATTATCAATTTAAATTTCACTTGATACAGTAGTCCACAACCTATTAGAAAATACTGTAGATGCTGCTGCTGAATAGTTTGCAATATTTTAGATCTGATAGATCATGAGCTCCCCCTATTGGTTTTATTAAAATTCTTAATCTTGGTTTATTAAATGGTTTGTAA
>CAIGQW010056860.1:173770-200993 GCA_903798125.1 Danio choprae | reverse complement strand
TAATAATAATAATAATAATAATAATAATAATAATAATAATAATAATACATTTATAGGCATGGATTTTTACCAGTCTTTTCAAACTGGCAGTGCTGGTAAAATTGTTGATCTAAATAGAGGAAATTAGAGTCAATCCAATTCTTCCAATCCAAAGTATAATAAAATACAGATGTTCCAAAGCTGAATCCAAAGGAGTATGAGAACCCAAAGAATATGTATTAAATCTCCATCACAAACAGATAATTTCCCACATACTTGCATTACATTTGAGACATTTGTATTAAAACAGGGAGCTTAGAGATTGGCTCTGGTTGGAATCAGGGTTATTGTATAGATCACTGAGAATGTTCCACATTGAATCTAGATTTTGTCAACAGTGTATTTTCCCCCCTGTGTGATCAATGTAATTTCACCATTTTTAATTTGACACTGTTAGCAATGTCATTATTGCAGGAGAAATTAACTCCTTGTATAGAGCACATTGTGAGAATCTGACAAAAAAATGGAAATGAAAATCAGCATGAAGATTTAACAAACCTGTAATTTTGTGTATCAAATGAGGGAAATTTAGAAACAACATGAAGAGGGCAAGATCATTGAGATTGTGAGATTTTATAAAAAAAATAATTATTATAAACATTAGGGGTGGGAATCCCCACAATAGGATATTGTCACAATATTTGTAATTTATTAACTTTTTCCGACTTCCTGTTGTCTGCAACATCTGTTTTAACTAAGAAAAAAAATAGTTTATCTCACTTCAACTGTATTGCTACAGTGCAAAATGGGATTGCAAAACAGATCAATTGACCAGCAGTGGAACACAATGCAGTACACTTTGTTACTGTTTATTAGAAATTAATTGCGTATTATAAGCCTGTTTTCTTTGAGCAGGTAAAATTAAATATTCAATTCATATGTCTGACTGCTTTTATTTAATGACAAAACTGTATACTTGAGGTAAAACAGAAAATTGTAAATAGAATACATTGTCAATGGACCAGTATGCACAGAGCTCTCAAATTGAACCGAATTGATAATTGTAACTTAACCAAACTGTGAGACCAGTGTAGGTTCACACCCAAGTCACCACCATCTTGTGGACTACTAAGGAATATATTTTCTTATTTAACTAAATACTATAATAAAAATGGACAATATATCTATCAATATAGTATTGCAGTGAAAAATATCACAATACTATGCTGTATCAATACTAAGATGTTGTGAAAATATTTGGTCAGTCATTTAAAAAAAATTGAGGTTGTGTTGTAGTGTTTTGATAGTATTGTGTGTGCAGGGTCATATTGCTATACACAACTATACACTATGCTTAATCACTAAAGCTCCACAGATAATACTAATCCTGTGGGAACAGGGCTATAGTCAGTTTTAACTAAAGCAACAAAAGCCAAATGAAAAATAGTATAGTAATTTATAGTAAATACTATAGTATTTTTGACAAATACCAAAGTGAAGAACTTAAATGAATAAATTAATGAATTAACTTAGTTGCTGTATATCATCCTGGTTACGTACTCAACCTACGTTCCCCGAATAGAGAACAGAGACGTGTGTCTTAAACAAACATAAGATCCAATCGCTCTGAAGAGTAAGAAAATTGGCCAAATGAATTGGCAGAGCTCAGCTCCACATGTGTCAGCTATTAGTCATTAAGAGAGTATATCAGCTGACGGCTGAGAAGCAAGCATTTACATTTTTGCCTGCTGAAGAGCCAATCACTCAGCTAACAGCTGGAGACTCAGCTACTGTGGCAGTGGAGAGACACGTCTCTGTTCCCTATTCAGGGAATGTAAGTTACGTACGTAACCAGGACGTTCCCCTTCAGGGGAACTTCAACATGTGTCTGAAACAGGCATATGGGAGTGTGTATGGAAAACGACACAGCAGCTAAGCCCATCACGCTTCTGATGTGAAGTTTGCCAAGCATTGCGTGAGCGCACACGCATCACCAAGAGTGCAACCTAGGCCCTTTAGGGACTTTAGACTCCCCTAGAGCCTTTAATTACCATTACATGGAAAAATCAGACGCTACGTGCCTCTGTGGAACTGGCTGAGGAGGTTATGCCTTCCCAATGTGCTACCATCCGTTGCCCCACAGAGAGCGGGGATGGCAGCATGCCAAACCTTCAGTGTGGAGGGTGACAGCCTGTGCTCCAGCTATCCTGAAGGAAGAAAACACAACACTAATCTGGCATGTCCAGGGTTCTTCATAAAGAGAAGCTCCACATAACGAATAGACTCCACTACAGGACATAGGCATGCCTATACAGGGTGCTCTAGCCTGAGTGACGTTGTTAACCACCGAGCTGGTAGGTCACCTAAGTCCTCTCCGCTCTGTCTAGAAACCATCCATGAATCCTGCACGGGTGCCAAGGCGTGCCCATCCCAGAAAAAGGAAGTGCTTCTTCAGAGAAATTCATCAGGGAGGGCCATCACGAGGAGTGTGAGTCCGGAAACTCGGGTCCAGTTGGGCCAAGGAGATGCAACAAGCGAAACCTGCTCCTCGTCTCCCCGACCTTGCACAGAGTCTGTGCAAGCAGGTTCACTGGGGAAAAACGCATAATGCGTAAACCCGGGGCCAGCTGAGAGCCAGTGCATTCGTGCAGACCAGGGAAAGCAGCTGACAAAGGGCCTCTCGGGAGAAGCAGCAGGACGACCTGGGTTTCGCTGAGGCGTTCCCATAACCGCTGGACCATGCCAGGGTGGAGTCTCCATTCTACCAGGAACGTAACTGTTGTGAGAGCGTGTAGGCAGGCATGGAATATGAACGGCACACAGCAATTTAGCCGCATGACTCCAGAGGAGCTATCGCAGCCATGCTGACCATACTAACCAACATGTGTTTCCCCTCCCATACCGGTAGGGACCAGCAGAGAGCAAGAAACACTGCCAACAGCTCCCGGCAATTGAAATGCCAATGCAACCGAAGTCCAGTTTACAAACCTGCAGATGCATGCTTGATACACACAGCCCGCCAGCCCATACTGGAAGCATCTGTCAGAATGACATCATGACTGGACACTTGTTCTAAGGGCACCCAGGCCTGTAGAAGGCAAGGTCCATCCAGGGACAAAAGCCTGTGGCAAAGTGCACCAAAGCTGAGAGCTGGAAGGCAGCGCATCCCATGCTGGCAGCAATTGTACTTCCACACCCGGAGGGAGGAAAAGTCGCTCTTTTTTGGATCGCTACATTCATATGCAGGAGGGAGCCAATTACCTGACTTAACGGCGACCTGTGACGGGTACATCAATTTCCTGCAAGGGAGCTTGGTGTGTTCACTAGCCAATGGAATGGGCTGTGACAGCGGAGCATTTTGGAGCCGCGGGAAGAGTGCTCTTGGCGAGGAACAGCCAGCGCGGACGGGTCCAGTGGGAGAGCAGTTTACCAAGCCCACTAAGAGATGACCTGCTTTAAAGACTCCTGGGTAAAGTCCCCAACAGTGTCAACGAGTAGGCCTGCCTGTGATATGGGCACGCCAAGAAAGCGTACTTTGTCAGCGTGGCGCATATGTGCCAGGGTATGCCAAGGGTGGCATTTCCGGACGACTGTGTGGCCATCATCCTCCCCAGGGCACGGGCGGCAAACTTGAAGGTCATGAAAGCATAGTTGACCACCGTGCGGTGCTTATGCATTACGCATTGCGTATTCTTGATGAAATTAGCTTCAGTCTCTAGTGTGAAGCTCTTAAGTGAAAATCTAAATGCTCTCTTCTCAGCGATCAGCTGAGACTCTGTTAATGACTAATTGCTGACACCTGTGAAGCTGATCTCTGTCATTTCATTTGGCATTTCATTGGCCCGTTTTCTTACTCTTCAGAGTGATTGGTCATCTGGCGAACTCCCATATGTCTGTTTCAGACACACGTCAAAGTTATGCCATAGCATTATGCCATAGCATTTATTAAAAACTATAATACATACAGTAAACAGTACATACATACACTTTACTATGGTATGGTTCAAAAACACTATAGCACACAGCAAAGTACAAAGTAGTTGACTTTACATAAAAATAAAAAAAGTGATTAAACCCTCTGCTTTAAAACTATTAAATAAATGTTCATAACTATAAAAAAATGTCATCTTAACAGTTCCAAGTTACAATAGTTTTTATTATTTTTATATTTTTTTAATCATCTTGTCGAATGGGTTTCCTCACTTTTTCTAAGTAAAGTAACTAATAGCTTTTTGCAATTTATGTAATGCAGCACGGTGGCGCAGTGTGTAGCACAATCGCCTCACAGCAAGAAGGTCGCTGGTTCGAGCTCCGGCTGGGTCAGTTGGCATTTCTGTGTGGAGTTTGCATGTTCTCCCCGTGTTCGCATGGGTTTCCTCGGGGTGCTCCGGTTTACCCCACAAGTCCAAAGACATGCAGTACAGGTGAATTGGGTAAGCTAAATTGTCCGTAGTGAATGAGTGTGAATGAGTGTGTATGGATGTTTCCCAGTGATGGGTTGCAGCTGGAAGGGCATCCGCTGCGTAAAACATATGCTGGATAAGTTGGCGGTTCATTCCGCTGTGGCGACCCCAGATTAATAAAGGGACTAAGCCGAAAAGAAAATGAATGAATGAATGAATTTATGTAATATAAATTCTTTAGTACTTTTTCATGTGGGAAGATGTTGTTTTAAACAGCCAAAATACATCAAAGTTATTTATTATAATGTCATTTATAATTAACTGTTAATTTTAGTAATTATAATTTATAATTGTAATGCATTATATGTACAGGCTTCATAGAAAGTGTTAGCACAGAGGTTACTCTCGTAATTCACGCAAAGCATTATGGGGCATAGGAAAAGGCAGATACTGTGCAGTACTTCAGTATTCTATTCTGAAAAGTAGCTCAAGATGAAAGGTAAATAAATGGACAGACACCTGCCCTGATTTTTCCAGCTGTGTTCTCAATCACACATGCCTGTCTGAGATGTGACCTTTCGACTTCTGAACCCGGAGATCACGGCCTGTTAGGCAGGTGCTGCTCCAGACAGACAGACAGCAGTGTGTTTTGACACAAATGGTTCAAACTTAAAGACCTAACATGCCTCTTTACAATTCCACATGCTATTTTGCTTAAACTATTAAGTGCATTATTGTCTAAATGCCTCCACGAGCTCTAATGTGCTTCATAATGCCTCACAGAGTTTTGCACTGCTTTCCACACAAGGGCTGCATCAACATTTTGACTGAATCTTCCTAAATAACGCATACAACACATGACAGTTTCCATATATTTTAATACAATTTCTCAGATCAGATGGAGTTCTTGCATAATACAATACCTCTTTCTATATGGTTGAATTAACTGAAGTGTGATAAAAGTGTGCTTGATGTTTTATTGCTGTGTATGTGTGTGTGAGTGCGTCCGTGCGTGCGTGTGTGTGTGTGTGTGTTTAATTCATCATACTTATTCTACTTTAATAAATAAAGCTCTAATTTATCCAAAACCCTTCCAATGAATGCAAAAAACACAAATCAGCAGGCATAATTCATACAGTTTGGTTTATTTATGTTAGAAAAAAAAAATCAAATAATATAATAAAATAAAATATAATATAATATAATATAATATAATATAATATAATATAATATAATAATTTTATGTATGTATGTATTTTGCAAAGTTTTGTGAAAGGAGATGAAGAAATCTGTAAAATTGGAAATAAATAAATGGATGAATAAATAAATAAATACATGGATGGATGATCGATTAAACCTAAGCATTTTTTATTATATATGTATTTATTTATTTTATTTTTTTCTTTAAATCTGGTAAAATTAAAGGAAAAGAAGAAGAAAAAAAATTCACTGTTTTGTGTCCACTTAATGACTACTAAATCTACATAATCATGTCCTGTTTTTTATTCATTAAGTAAACATATCCTCAGTCAATTAAGACTTAGCTATTTACAATAAATAAAGCAGAGCTGAAACTGATTAACAGCATTCAAAAGTCAACATGGCATTTTTACATAAATCCCGTGCTTTCATTTTTTTTGGACTCAATAGATGTTTTAAGAACAATGGAAATCTATTATCCTCCTCTACAAAGCACCCCCCTCACACACTCTTTCATGTACACATCCTTAAGCAGCTGCGTCATTATAAAATTCTTTTGAACTTCACACTGAAAGTCAAATGCCACATGTGTCAGTGTTAGACACATGTATCCCAGCTGCTTTACAAGCCTTATTTCATTTCTCCACCCCCCCCCCACCCCCCAGCCCCCCCAATAACCTAAATCCTTCACACCGTCCTCGTCTTCGACAACTTATCTCAATGCTTCTGCTTCCAAAGGAAGATAAAACGCTGGATGCTCTGCTGCATTTCAACAATGATCTCACATCCTCTTTGAATCGGCTTTGGTTTGATATGTATAACTAGACATCTGATCAGTTGTGCACCTGGAAACAGGGAGTTGCTTCTTTTATAAAACTTCTTAGTTTCATTGCCATTCTAAGCATTTTTAACATGTGGCCTTTTCTTTACTACCGCTGGAAAGGTCATTTTAAAATGACGATGATTTGATAGTCAATCCAGGGCTGTGATGTTTAGACCAATTTCAAGCTTGAATGCCTATCTGTGATATTAACATACAGTTTACATCTATTAACATCTATTTCTCATATATAACTTATTTTTTAACTGATTACAAACATACAGACCAGAAACGGGTCAAATTGTTGAAATTAAGATAATCATACAAAAAAAGAAAATGTACCCATGTTTTAATAAATAAATTAACAAACAAAGTTTTCAAATAAGTATTATAACACATTCCAAGCAGTGTATCAAGTCGCAAAACTAACTTGTTAATTGATTTTTTAACACTTTGCTTATTTTGTGTGAAAAGGTTTTAAATAAGTTCTAGAGTTCCTAAACCAAGCATTTAAACTTAAAACAAGATTATTGTTTTAAATGATTATTGAATTAAATCTTGATGATCACACATATTGTCCCACATTTTATTTAAATTTAGACTTGATTTAGACTTTGAGTTGTTATAATGCAAAATTATTACTTTGTAGCCTCTTAAAATTCTGAGGCTTACAACAACCAAACATTCATTCATTAATTTGCCTTTGGCTTAGTCCCTTATTTATCAGGGGTCACCACAGCGGAATGAACCACCAACTATTCCGGCATATGTTTTACGCAGCGGATGCCCTTCCAGCCACAACCCATTACCGGGAAACTCCCATACACTATTGCATTCACACACACACACACACACACACACACACACACACACACACACCAGCCAATTTACTGTAGTTTATCTAATTCACCTATACTGCATGTCTTTGGACTGTGAGGGAAACCGGAGCACCCTGAGGAAGCCCAGGCGAACACGTGGAGATCATGCAAACTCCACACAGAAATGCCAACTGGTCCAGCTAGGACTTGAATTAGTGCCCTTCTTGCCATAAGGCGACAGTGCTAACCACTGAGCCACTGTGCCATGCAACCAAACATAACAGAATGTATTTTGTTATTAAAGAACAAGTTTAAGTGTGATAGAGCTTTTTTATGTGCAAATTTAAAGTTATTACAGTTAAAATAAAGTCATGTTACAGTCATAAATTGTATCTCTGATTGTAAGTAAGATAAATTTTATGGTCAAATACCTAACTTCAAGCTTTACTAAGTATGAAAAAAAGAATAATCTTAAAAACAATCATAATAATCTTACACAATCTGATCTTCATATCACTGTATTCTTAAAACAAGATCAACAAGATTCTTTGGCAAGAAGTAAGATTTTAACTCTTGACCAGATAAGGAGTTTTCTGCAGTGCAGTAATCTGTGTCTCCCTGCAGATTGGCTCTCTCATTTGATTGGCTGTGATTACAGCTTTTGAACAATCTGAAACATTTTAAACGTGATGAGGCCTCAGTTGAGGTCTGGAAGTACTTCAGGTGGGCGTAAAGGAGAAAATGTCCGACAGCTGCTATGAGCAGGGGTGTGTTTCCTTCTCTGAAGTTTTGTTCAAAAATACTGTTGTCTCAGGACTCGTGGATCCTTACTGAATGTGAACCAATAAGTCTCAGGTCAGAATATCTGGTTATTTATTTTCTTGTTAGAAACAAAATACAATACAATCATAAAACAAAACAAATGTAAAAAAAAAAAAAAAAAGTCACTTTAATTTTAAAGACATGTAGTGGACAATAATGTGCTGTTTACACTAGTGCGCTTTAGAATCATTTTGTTAGTTACACCTGGCATCCAGCTCTACTACTACTACTAATCCAGACAGACTGAAACACAAACTTTTGAAAATGGAGGCATGGCTATCCAAAATCACTCTCTGATGGGTCTTCTGGACTATTGCGTGTTGTTTCCTGATTCGACAAGCCAAGATCATATGACCATTATATAAGCTGTAAACTGCTTGTACTGATGTCAGCAAAATATGAGAATGCCCAGAAAGTGCAATGGTAATGCGTTTTAGGATGTATAGTGTGGACCGAGATCATTTTTCTGAAACACAGTAAAAAAATGAAAGCATACTTACCAACACTCTTGTTTTTCCCGGGAGTCTCACATATTTTACACACATCTCCCGCCAGCCTCCCGTTCTGTTATTTCTCCCGGAAAACTTCTTGAATTAGTATGATAGCACAGTACTGTACATCTCCCTCCCCTCAACTTTGCTACAGTCCTCCCACCCATCCCTTGTACTGTAAAAAGGGTACATAAATGCTGCTTTGTTTACGATTTGTATGTGTGCAGCACTTGTTCTGGTTTCTCCTTGTGGAATGACAATACAGAATACTACCACCTGCTGCTATGGAAAGATACATCCTCTCATGCAGGCACAGAATGTACACTCTTGTTTCAATTGACTGTCATTTATTTAGTGTGTTCAAGCTCATCTTTTTGGACCAGATGTAGCTGACTCAAGGTAACAACACAGTTGGTTTTCATCACCGAAATTTCTTTGACGTCGACTTGGTGTGTCCTGGGCTTTAGGTAGACTTGTTTATCTGCTTGTTAACATAACATCAAATATGGGCAAATCACATTACACAAGGCTATGCTGAGACTAATCATGCTAGCATGGTCAAGACTATCTGCTGAAAAGTGTCAGAATGTGTAAGAAAGATGATTAAAGTGATATTGAATGTGTCATGTTGGTATATTGCTAGTATACTTTAATTTGTATTCACAAAATTTTTTCGGCCTTACAGAGAATGGTCAGAAAAAAAAGATATGTCTTGTAAGTTGCAATGAGGTGGGCAAAGTGCTTTGTTGATAGAAAATCCAGATAGTAGTGTCAAAGTTTTGCATAAATAGCATGAAAGAACTTGGCACACTTGGACCATGACTTACCTATGTATTGTTGCTGACCTTGTCCATTCCTCTAGGACCACATCAATTTAATTCAATTCATCTTTATTTCTATAGCGCTTTTACAGTGTCAAAGCAGCTTAACATAGAAGTTCTAATAAATTGAAATTGAAACTGCGTCATTACAGTATTCACCACAATCAATTAGCCTCCAAAATCCCCAGACCTCAATCCAATAAAGCAGCCTGTTGATTAAAGGAAACTAGATGCCAGTGAGTTTATATTGGAAATTTGTAGTCTGTTGTTTGAGACAATAGAAGGGATCACTAACTTCATCAAATTAAGTTGATAAACTTAATTTTATAGTGGTTCCAAAAAAAAGGTAAATATGTAACAATTAACAGCTGTAGATCATAGGTTCAATAATCAGAATAAATAAAATAAACATTGTATTTGCAGACGTTAAACATTGAATGAGACCATATTGACCCATAATTGCATTAAATGTGCATTTGGCATTTAACTATATTAATTCAAACGCTCACTATTTGCATTAGGATTCTTGATTCATGATGATCCACTTTTTTCACAAAAGGAATACCTACTTTAATCATATGAGCAGAAGAATATTAAAAGAATAACAAGAAGACACATGTTTTTAACTGTGTATTGTCACCGGTTGTCATTTTTACATTGTGATGTACAGACTTTTATGAAGACAAATAACAGACATTTTATGATGAGAGTAAAACAACCTACAGTACTTACAATTTACTCTATATGGAATATTCAAATTGAGTTTGACATTGCCTTGAGAGTTTGCTAAACACTGTTTCATGGTGTAATTGAAATTTTTTTTTACCATAAAGCACATATGTTTAATATTTACTGAAGTATTTAAATTTTCATGGCAAAAGTATGGCAACCAAGTACATGACTGATAGGGGAAAAAAGACATTCACACAAACAAAAGATAAAACATTCAAATGTTCACACAGAAAACAAAACAAAACAAATGACCAAACCCATCCTTCTTAATGTAGAAAGATCATGAAAGTGAAATAAGGAGTAAATATATTTACATCTCTAATTTTACTGCCTTTTTGCAAGATTTGAAAAATTGGCTTTTGAAACAGACAAGAAATGATTATTTCCAAAGCCCAGTAAATGAGTACATACTGTAGAACATAATTTTGAGTCACTGTGAATATTTCTTTATCTATTTCTTTCATATAAATTCCTGCAACATAACTATGCAGTTAATTACCTTGGCTGAGAAACAAATCATTGTTATTGAACAAACTCCAGCTAACACATCGGGCAGGAAAAATCATTGTTTTACATTGTAAGACCTACATGAAAATGGTAGTGAGTGATTAAATCACAATTCTCCATATCAATCACTCCCAGGTATATCTCAAAGCATACCATGGCAATACATGATGCATGTTAAAAAAAAGCAGAAAAAAAAAAGGTTGTTGTTAAACATTTCATGAAAACTTTTAGCAGAGGAGATCATAGATGCCGATCCTTATGGAACTATGCAACTAAATTTAGCCAGTACACTCAATCATCAGTCTATAGTGAAGTGGAACATCCATTGTTACTGTACTACTTTATGTCATTTGAACACTCAAGATCAAATCAAAACAAAAGAACAGAAACATCATGTACTTACTGAATAATCCATTTGGAAGCGAGTGAAGAAAAGTGTAGCATTTGGTGACATTTACAAAACTAATTTTGCGTGATAGTGTTTCTGACCTCTGACTTCTGAATGAACGATGTGGAACTTACTGCCAATTCTGAGGCGATGGTCAGGCGAGCGTGAGATGCAGGTCTGCGAGACCGTGGCTAATGTTTGTCGACAGAAACGATTTTGCTCTATTTCTATCACTATCAATGCTCCATTAGTTCTGTTGCCAAGGCGAACAAAGAAGCAAACACATTGGTTGAGTGGACATTTTAAAAAACAACAGCAAAAAAAAGCTTACTTTTTTCACTTTTTGAAACGGCATTCACAAACTAAATAATACTGTCTGGATAAGCATTTTGAGTGTGAATGTGCTGAAAATGTGGACGGTAGCAAGAAATCATTCACACTTACAGTCTGTCTTCTGTGGCTCATTGGAAAAAATGTGTCCTGGTGTACATTTTTGAGAACCGAGAAATATGTGCTCGCTGGTATATATGGTTGATGTTTAAAACGAATGCTACGGGGTGATACAACTGACTGCTTACCTCCATATGTATAGGCTTTTCTGCTGTGACAGATTTGCTTAGTAACTCACCAATATGGCGTCAAACTTGAGAGATGGAGTGTGACCAGGCTTCGAGTCCGGCGAAGGTCGGATACAAAAAGTAGGTAAAACGAAACCCCCCAAAAAAGTACATGAGGTCGCGGTGGAAGCATGTGGTTGTTTTTCTTTTCTAGTTTGCATTTGAAAACACTATTGATTGGGTTTAGGAAAGGGGATGAGTGGGTCAGTTGATATCAAGCTGATGTATTATGCACAACGACAAGCTGACCTTCTCTCACAGACAAGAAATATGTTTCTTCTCTCGCACAAGAAAGATGTTAATATTCACAAAAAAAATTATACAGCGACCTCTGGTGGATTTACAATAAATGGCAGAGATGAGAAAACATGCCCCTTTAACATATTTGAGATTGTCAAAAATGTATACAGTGCCCTCTAGTGGATTTGTAAAAAACAAAAAGTAACACTTTATTTTGATGGTCCATTTGAGTATTAGTAGTCTGTCTGCTTAATATCTGTTGATACTGCTCCTTCAACAGACATTTAACTGACTATAAGAAACTTTGCAAGTACATGTCAACTTACACTAACCCTAACCACAACCTAACAGTATACTTATAATCTAATGAGAACAAACGGATCATCAAAATAAAGTGTGACCAAACAAAAACTGCAAGACAATGTAGTCCAGGGCACATAATTGTCAGTTTCTCAAAAATGTAGTCCTGGGCACATATTTTCCAATAATTTTTTTTTGTCAATCTTTAAGTCATACTAATAAAACGTTTACAACACAAACAAAAGACACAATAAAATGTCTAAAAATAGGAGGAGAAAGTGCAAATATTTTGGCTCCGGGATATCTTTTTTTTTCATGAGGAACCTTTTAATAATTTCTCAGAATCCTTCGTTGTACTCTTCCAGCAGTGAACAGATGCCTTCCCATTTTGTGCCTACTGCCTCATCTTCTGGAACTTTCTGTCTTCAGGCCCGAAGACCTACTGGGAAAAAAAGAGTCTGGTGAGATAGGTAAACACTGAGGTACTCTATCTCTACTCTAGCTGGCTTACAGATGCGCCAAAACATAGCAATAGCGTGACAAGCCAGCAGCATTCTTCAGATTATCTGCGCTCATGCATGCACTCGTTCACATATGTCCACATACATGCACCTTAGATCTTGTCTGCGATCACACACATGACAAATAGGAACAGAGATAATGCATGTTTGGGCATTGCGAATGTGTGGGCTTTTGTCTGCAAGCACTACATGTGCCCCAAACACTTTCAAGATGAAATGTCCAGTATCGGCTTCTAGGATGCTCTGGCGCTATTGACAAAAAAAAAATGCTGTCTATACGTGAGAATCTTGGCGATGTTTGTTCTCTTTGCAAAGTCATGTGGGAAACAGATCCTTCCCCTGCGGCTTCTCTACTGCTACCTCCTTGTCTTCAGTTCTCTCACAAAGCTGTGCTTGTAAACATTAGTTAATGGACTGTGGGTTAACATTAACTAACCATGTATTACTTTATTTTTTAACTAACTAATGTTAACAAGGGTGACGCGGTGGCACAGTGGGTATCGCTGTCGCCTCACAGCAAGAAGGTCGCTGGTTCGAGCCTCGGCTGGGTCAGTTGGCATTTCTGTGTGGAGTTTGCATGTTCTCCCAGTGTTCGTGTGGGTTTCCTCTGGGTGCTTTAGTTTCCCTTGTGCACAAGTCCAAAAACGTGGTATAGGTGAATTGGGTAAGCTAAAATTGTCCGTAATGTGTGAATGAGAGTGTATGGATGCTTCTCAGTGATGGCCTGCAGTTGAAAGGGCATCCGGTGTGTAAAACATATGCTGGATAAGTTGGCGGTTCATTCCGCTGTGGTGACCCCAGATTAATAAAGGAACTAAGCCGAAAAGAGAATGAATGTTAACAAGGATGAACAAATACATTAATAAATGTATTGATTGTTGTTTGTTCATGTTAGTACATACATTAACTAGTATTGGAACCTTAATAATAATAACAATAATGCATTGTCGCCTCACAACAAGAAGGTCGCTGGTTCGAGCCTCGGCTGAGTCAGCTGGCATTCCTGTGTGGGCTTTGTATGTTCTCCCTGTGTTTTCCCCACAGTCCAAAGACATGTGCTATAGGTAAATTGGGTAAGTTAAATTGTCCGTAGTGTATGTGTGTGAATGAGTGTGTATGGATGGTCCCAGTGATGGGTTGCAGCTGGAGGGGCTTAAAACATATGCTGGATAAGTTGGCGGTTCATTCCGCTGTGGCAACCCCTGATTAATAAAGGGACTAAGCTGAAATGAAAATGAATGAATGAATGAATGAATAATGCATTTTATGTATACTGAGCTTTCTGTACACCCAAATCCCTACATTAAGCATAATACAGGGAGAAAAAAAAAACCTCAAACAATAAAGTTTCAACAATAGTACATATGATTAAGATTTGCTTCTTTTTTTTATAACATAAACCCTACATGTGGCAAAAAGATTAATTATTTAGTTCACGCCATGTACTGTACAGTCAACCATAATGGACTGATGTGGTGTATAATTGGATCATGATGGCATTGGGAACAGGGACATTTGGTGTCCACAGTTTGGGCCAAAAGACTCCTTTTGGGGCTATCAATCAGACAGAGGCTGAGGAACTTGGGAGATGGGTAAAGCGGACAGATTGCTTACAGATGGCTGCTGTTGAAGTGAGTAGAAGAGTTCCAGTGAAGAACCCCCCTTTTCTACCCCATGGGGGAAGGGGCTGACAGGCAAAGGGGGGTCCTGGGCCCTGGAGAGTTCATCAATGTGTGTATTTGTGTGTGAGGTCAGTGGCAGGCATTTGGGGGTGGGGAAATGCAGGTGGACGGTCAATCAAAAGGAACAGACCTGTTTTATCAGCTATAGTAAATTTACTGCTTACACAAGCTTAAGTTCAAAGTATACTTCAATCATTGCGCTTAAGCATCCATAGAGCCGAATGCATTGCCTTTCAAAATATAATTCATTAGATAGCATGCACAAATAGCGGCGAAGAATCTGCCGACATTTTTGCTCTATTTTGGCGCAGAAAGGTATAATTTTTGTGGAATGATTTTGAAAGAGGGGGTGGCGCAGTGGGTAGCACAATTGCCTCACAGCAAGAAGGTCGTTGGTTCAAGCCTCAGCTGGGTCAGTTGCCATTTCCTCTGGGTTCTTCGGTTTCTCCCACAAGTCCAAAGACATACGCTACAGGTGAATTGGGTAAGCTTTGGTAAGCTACATTGTCCGTAGTGTATGAGTGTGTATGGATGTTTCCCAGTGATAGGTTGCGGCTGGAAGGGCATCCGCTGTGTAAAGCATATGCTAGATAAGTTGGCGGTTCATTCCGATGTGGCGACCCCAGATTAGTAAACGTAATGAAAGTAAACGAATGAATGCATGATTTTGAAAGAATAGTAACTACTTAAAAAAATTCTTTCATTATAACTTTTATTTTTTACAATGCAAATGCAGCGGTGCAGTGGCGCAGTGGGAAGCGTTGTTGCCTCACAGCAAGGAAGTCGCTGGTTCGAGCCTTGGCTGGGTCAGTTGGCATTTCTGTGTGGAGTTTGCATGTTCTCCCCGTCCTCGCATGGGTTTCCTCCGGGTGCTCCGGTTCCCCCTACATGCCTTTAGGTGAATTGGGTAAGCTAAATTGGCCATAGTGTATGTGTGTGAATGAGAGTGTATGAATGTTTCCCAGTGATGGGTTGCAGCTGGAAGGGCATCCACTGCGTAAAACATATGCTGGATAAGTTGGCGATTCATTCCGCTGTGGCGACCCCAGATTAATAAAGGGAGTAAGCCGAAAAGAAAATGAATGTATGAACAATGCAAATGCAATTAGAACCATGTGTTTGACAAACAAAGTAAGTCTCTCATATAACAAAATATTACCTTACAAAACGGCATTGTACATCGATCATATAAACATTTCCACATTGTTCAATAATATTACTAAAATTAATATAAAAACTGAATAAATATATATTTAGGTTAATATTCATCATATAATTTTTTTTTGCACAAATATATAATCATTGTTACATTACTATAATTCCAAAATAAACATTGATATTTCGGGTCAGATTTAGCAGGAAAAGTACTGCCACTGTGATACAAGATGGAATGTGTTATGTACCCCAGATGCACATATGCGACTTCCTCTGTTTGGAAAAAAACAAAAAACAAAAAAAACAAAAACAAAGCACAGATGCATTTGAGCTACATGTCAGCAGTGCAACCAAGCATGACATATAAACGAGCAACACTCTCTTATGAACGTGCACCCTATACTGACACTGAGAATAAGAGGCTGTTGAATAAAGTATTTTTTTACGTGTGCAAAAATTTATTCTCGAACTGTAGTATACTGATTGAACCACTGAAGGCACAAGTTCTGTTTTGAGAATTTTAAAATACAATTTATTTGAAATAGTCTGGACCCTTGCTATCTATACATAATGAGAGAGCTCTCTGGTTACATCTAAAATATCTTCATTTAAGGTCTCAGGGGTTTGAAATGGCATGAGGGTGAATCATTAATAATGGAATTCTCACTTTTTTGATAAACAACCCTTTATCAATTTTATGTTTTATGTAATATTTTATTGTTTAACCACAGATAGCGATAGAGAGGCCAACGTTGCATCACGTATGCACAGTATGGTATAGATCAGCATTGATTGGCTCAGTTTGGTTTTGCTCTGAGTTATATGAGTTTATTATTGCTTGACATCGATGGGATCATTGCTATATCTGTGCTATATTCTGCCATGACTTTCAGTTTTTATTATTTTTTTAATTATTCAGCTCTTCTCAGCTACCAATGAGAGGAATGTCTGGACCTCTTCTACTGACCATAATACTGCCATTTCAGGTTTCTCTCGGACCAATTAGTGATCATCAGTGTGTATATGTCATGCTTTGGTAACAATATGGCTTGCTTGGAACTGCCTCACATAATGTACTGAAAAAAGGCACCAGGTACTAGGTATAAAACACAGTGGGGAAGCCCCCAAAAGTTAGCCCTACCAAACAGAACCAAAACACGCAATACCATACAGTGGGAAAGTGCCTTTACATACTAATAGTTCCTTCCTCTGAATTCATTTATTATGTTCATCCTGAATTATGCCATTAACATTTTCCCTGATAGGGACAGAATTTGCAACAATCTATGACACAAAGCTTCACTGCTACTGTTGGAATTTGCCCACAATCCATGTTTTCAGTGTTATACACTACTACACATCTGCTGAAATAGTACATAATCTACAGATCAAAAGAAGAAGAAGAAAAATCAAAAATAAGCCACAGCATTGCTTAGACACATGAAATATTACTTGATCATAAAAATTTTAAGACAGTTCACCAGTCTATGCCCAGAGCAAATCTATTCCTGTCCAGAACTTAAGAATGCTTCAAATGTCTTTCTCTTGCCAATGTACACATCCTGCCCCAGGCCAGGATTGCTACACTGAGACCACCCAATTAAGTGATTTCAAGATGTACTTGGCTTTAGTTGAAAACACAAGCATGGTAATGAAAAGTGTCTCTGCTAACTTTAAATGTAGTTTTTTAAACACCTAAGTGAATACATAATATTTTTTTTATTTTATAATTATTTGTTTAAACAGTGTCCTTGTCTTACCTGTTTATTAGGGTAAGCTTTCTTAATGATTGATTTTTTGTATTCGTATTCAAATGACAGTGATGTCAAAACAGTCCCAACTCACATCAATCCTTGAAAATTACTAAAAACGCTATATTACACATACCACAACACAACACGCATGCACACATATGTCCCTGCAGTCTGTCATTTATTTATTGATTGATTGATTAATTGATTGTTGTTGTTGTTATCAAGAACTCAGACTATAGACTTACAGCATAAGTCTATAAACTGAACATGTAATATGCGTTTAAAACTATATTTGCTGGTCCCACTTATATTAAGTGTACTGTGGCCGAGAGAGGCCAATGTGCTGCAACTTTAGAAAACACATCCAAATAGAAAAACAACAGTGACTTTAGAAAACATCTTCATCAGTTTGACAGAATATTTGTTGCAAATCCTCACAACACATGCACATTATGATCTTAAAAGCAAAACAACAACAACAAAAAAAAACCAGTCAGCACATTGTATTTGTATTATGTTGTCCTTTACTAAAATGGCCGTTTTAATAATTAATGAAGCATTGTACATTTATTTTCATTAACCCTGAAATTATTTTAGTTGAGGATATTAAGTTAATAAATAATAAATAATTTATACTGAATAATTAATAATCTTATATAAAAAAACGTATTTCACCGTTTTTAGGCTAATAATATGCAAAAGACAAACAAATTGTGTAATTAGGGTGTTAAAAAAAACAAAAAAACTTTCAGGTCACCTACAACTTCACTGCACAAATCTCAGTCACTTTTTCAGTTTATCCTCTTGAAATATTTCCATTGTGGTCCATGCTATGTGCATATGTTATGAGGATTTTCTATTTGTGTTTGCATAGTGAGGATTTGCAACATGTGCTATCAAACTGAATTAAAAGGTTTTCTCAATTTGCCAGTGTTTTTTCTACTTGTATGTGTTTTCTTGAAGGGGACCTATATTGCAAAAATCACTTTTATAATGGGTTTAAGGACAGTTGTGTGGCAACAGTGTGTGAATATACTCTTACCTCTAATAGAAAAAAATTATTAATTCTATTTTTTATAATCACACTTGGAAAAAAAAAAAATCTGCAGAAACACTTTGATTGACATTTTCCCTTTGTACGTGTCATCGGAGGGGCCCATTAGTGACGGTCTCTCCCTCATTAGCATAGACAGCCCTAAGTGACAGCCCTCTACCATTAGAGTTTTAGCACCATACCTGCTGAAGATAATTTTGAAAAAGTAGCATGTCCTGTAATTTTATTAGCATTAGTTACCTCGCTCTGGTTGAAACATATTGTAAATTGTCACTGTAGTGTATGAAATTATACATCTGTCACAGCAAGCATTCCTATCTAACATAGCTATGGTCACAATTTGTGTACCCAGTGGCAATGTTGGACGTTTTTTGAGAGTTCTTCTTGTTTGTCTGTTAGCGTGGAGAATTCCTTTAGCTCTCAGTGTCTGCATACTCATTTTCCTCAAAAGCCCAATTCCCTTCGGTAATTAACAGGCACCAGAAAAAGGGCCCACTTTGACCTCTACTCTTTCAGAGCGGTAAAGTGATGAAATGACTGTGCCATTAAGGACACAAAGCCTTTCCCTGCTCACCCCGTCCCCCTCATCTGATAAAGGCTGGGGAAACCAGATCCAGTGTGTCTGAGAGCTGCCTTACCTGACTGCTGATCTCTGATTAGGATGTATATTACAGACCTGGAACTGTAGGCTGGTGCCTGGTGGCAGAAAAGGTGTGCAACAGGGTACAGTATCACTGATGCTGATTCAAAGGGTATGCTTAACTTTGTGTCATTCTACAACTGGTTTTCTGTACAAATCTGCTTTCAATACAGAATATAAGAACTCAGACTTACAACAATAATTAAGTGACTGAAAAAAAAGGTACTTTTTATCTCACAATAGTGACTTATTTTCCACAATCGCAAGTTTATAGTTTGAGACTCTTTGCTTTGTGATATGAACTTTTATTTGCAGTTATTATCTTGACCAAAATCCCAGAGATTTTAACAGATTCATGTGTGTTGAACATGATTTAAGACAACTTTAGCATCTGTTGGTTTTAATTGTAGGGAATAAATGTGAGTGTTTTCAGGGTGATACCACGATTTGTGATGTACCATTGAACACTGAAAAAAAAATGCTTTTCTTACTTGGAGTTTTTGTCTAGTTTTTAGTCCAAATATCTAAAAGGAATCTTAAATCAAGAAGCAGTTTCTAGACAAGTAAACAACACTGTTGTGTTTTCAGAGTTTTTCCTAAAAACAAGCCAAATAATCGGCCAGTGGGTTAAGTAAAATAAACTTATTTCAAACTGAAAACAAGATTACTTTACTTTCCCCACTAGCAGATTATTTTGGTTGTTTTAAGGAAAATCCCACTTAATTTTGACATCATTTCTAAAACAAAACACAATTTTTTTCTTGTCTATATAAAATGCTCCTTAATTTAAGAATTTGTATATATTTGAACTAGAAAAAACACTATACCTCTAAGTAAGAAAAGCATTTGTTGCAGTGGACAAGAATAGTTTTTTTTTCATTTTGTTTCTAATTGTGAAAAATAGAATTGTGAGTTAATTTGACTTCTTTCCACAGAATTGTAAAATGCAAGGCTCTATTTAAATGATCTGAGCACATGGTCTAAAGCATATGGCGCAGATTCACGTAGGGCATGTGTAAATCAACTTTTGCTATTTTAAGGACAAAAAAACAACTCATCAGCGTGCTCGGCACATGGTCTAAAAGAGTGGTCCTTCTCTTAATGAGTGCTGGGTGTGTTGGATGCAATGTGCATTAAACCAATCAGAGTCCCATCTCCCATTCCCTTTAAGAGCGAGTTGTGGCACATTCGCTATTTACATGCACACTTTGTAAGCTGAATAACAGAACACTTCACTAGTGAGGATCTGCTTTTGCACAAGGTTAAAGCACCAGTAGACCATTTAAGGAATGAGCCAGATTCCTTAATCCAAAGCCCTGTGAGGTGAGGAAGGTGTGGCTTTTATTTTTATTCAGACAATAATAATCTTTTACATTTTAATCCTTTAATTTTTCAAAGATAATTTTGTGCTGCTGGACATCCCTGTGTGTGTAATAAGCAATGTGTACATGTTTTAAACCTGCCTATCACTAACATGTTGTTACAAAAAAAAAAAAAAGATAAAATTTGACTTTAGACTAGCTTTTAGTTGGTCAATGACAAGATATTTTTCAGGTGCCTTAACATAGCAATGCATCAACAATGCCAGCATGCTCATGGGTGCACAAATGGACACAAATAGTACATTTGCTATTTAAACAACTTGGCAAAGAAGTTAAAAGTGATACATGCACCTGGCTGAAACTAGCAAAAAAACGCACACATTGCGCCGGAATATGATTGGGCTCTTAAACTTGTAATTCTACCTTTTCAATGTGCAATTTTGAATTCTTTTTTCAGAACTGAGATATAAAAGACAATAAGACACAAGCTTTCTTACAATTGTAAGTTTATCTCTCACAAATTTGACTTTGTAACATACAGTTGAGAGATTCGGAGAAAAGTGAAAATTACTTTTTAATTCATTTATTTTCATTCAGTGGCAGAAAAGGGATTCCATACAACCCAATGTAGTACCAATACTCTTCATTGTCAACAAAATCCCCTTTAAATCATAAAAGGTATTAAAATTTGCATGAATCCAATAATGATGCAAAATAATTAACAAAATAATGACTAAAATTGAAGTCAATTAATTTTTTTTTCTCCCTCAGTTTTAAAATTATTATTATTATTATTATTATTATTATTATTATTATTATTATTATTTATTTATTTTTTAACATTCGCAACCTGCATTTCTCGATAGCAAGCCAGTGGTTCAGGAAAAAAAACAAAAAACAAACCACTGCAAAAACAGAGGAAATTGAATAGAAAGTGCTATATAATCTGAACAAACAATAAACAACTTAGATGTGTAAACAAAAGGCTACAGAAAATTACAAAAAAGGAAGAACGATTCATTCCCAGGCCATACCAAATTTCCCAAGTAAGCAAGTAGCCTGCTTCCTTTTTTACATACTCCATAGAAAACATCACCATGATGTAATCCATAATTATCGTAAATGACTAAGACGCAACAAATCAGTGTGTCTGCATCATTCTTCCAGCCAGATGCTTAAAATGTCTCTTTTTTTTTACAAGCCTAATGGCACGCTCACACAAAGCCTTTTTATTATGCCAGAAATAGGAGTTGAGTCTCACGTCTGCTGTCAAAATTAAAGCAAACAAACTGACATATTTTCCAGCATGCTTAAACCCTTTTTTAAATACTGACATCTACTTTGTGTCCATCCAAGAGCAACTGTTTTTCCCAGACTCAATACCTGAAACTGTTCAGTGGCATGCATGCTATTTTAAATATGCTGCCAAACACTTTAAATTGTGTTAATGAGAGGAAGTACCAAAATAAGTGTTGCAATGCACTAGTAGAATCTGTAGAAATGTGCAGAGCAGGTGGGTCCCATGTAGTGATATCAGGCCTACTCCTTAAACAATTAGCCTGAAAGCATAGCCCACCATTGTTTATAGAGCCCTCTTAATTTCCAACAAAGGCATAAAAGCTCAGGCGTGCATTAAAGGCTAATAATTAGTTTAGTACTATGTTTGTTACATACACCTTAAAGAATGTGCATACAAGAGATGGTGTTTTTTTTTGACAACACCATCTCGACAAAGTCACCTTTCATTTTAAAGAACATTCAACAAGGTACGTATATTGTCTGAAAAGCTGGTTTTTAAGGATTAAGGGGAAAATACCTCTTTTGCACAATATCTTGCACATTATGTCCTATCTCATGTAATAGTACTTGTATAGTACTTGTATAGTCTGTCTTAGGCTGTGTGTATAGTTAAGTATTCATAGTATATGCATTGTTTGTAGTTAGTATAGTTAGATTGCTTATGTTAGCGATGTATAGGATTAAAATAGCTTTTATGTACAGTGTTGTGTTCATATTTATGATTATGTTTATGTAGTACAACATTTCGTTCCTCTGTATGTCCACACATGTAGCAGAATGACAATAAACCTCAACTTGACTTGACTTGCAATAATCTGTGTAGCATCTTTAAACTCTATGCAACTTTAACTTCAGCTGTCTTTAAAAGGATGAGTTGATTTAATGCAATCTGATCTGATCTTTGTTGGTGTTATTTCAAACGGACAATTTCAATGTCTGTGTTTAAGAGGATAATTTCTAAACATTCAAGAACTAATTAACAAAAATAATAGAAAACTAAAGACCATTAGCTGAGGATCAACTCTGCCCTGTAGATGATGACCAAGATCATCTACAGTAAGACCACCAGATTTTATACTTATTATTTACGCAGAGCTGGACAGTTACTGATTTCATGTACTGTAATCTAAACCATGTAATCAGATTCCAAACATTATGTATTTGTAATTTTAATGTATAGCATTCTAAATGACTCTATTCTAATGATTACATAATATGATTTATAGTTGTGAGCTATTATGTCTAAAGAAATTCATTAACCATGAGTTATAAGAAAACAAAAATATTTTAAGGTCCCGTGAAGTGCTTTGAAATGTGCATTTTTGTTTGATGTCTGACGTAATGAACTTAAGTGCATATAGCAATATCATCTTGAAGGGGCGGGACATGTCAATTACTAGAGAGCATTTGATTGGTCAGAAGATTTGATGAGAAACGTAAGTATGAGGTGATATTTATAAAACTGTTGAAAGTGAAAACTGCATCTGTATCTATATACACCGTAATGTATGAGTGTGAATGTAAGTGTGTGTATATCCGCTGAGTTAAACATATGCTAGAATATTTGGCAGTTCATTCTACTGTGGCGACCCCTGATAAATAAGGGACTAAGCTGAAGGAAAATGAATGAATCTCGTCCAGTAAGTGTGCATTTGTTTCCCTCATATTTCTACCTTTAAAACATGTCAACACTACTTGACAATCTTCAAAACTTAAGAGACAAAAGTGACGAACAGCAATTGAACTGCCTATTTTGGCAGTGAATCATTTATCTATTATGAGGTCAAATGACTATGATTAATATAACATTATTATAATATGATTTACATACTCTAACTGTGACTATGACAAGACAAGAAATATTTACAGAACCATTTTCAGCATATGATGTTGCAAAATTAACAATGAATGTAGACAAACCCTAGATTCCCTAGTACTTCAGTAAATTAATTTGTCTAAGAAAACCAAAGTATTATAAAACCTTGTGTATGTTCATGGTTATGGACATGGACAGTGTAGTAAATAGAACCATCAGCATTTTTAAGGCACAATTTTTGTGTCCACATTGCAGTAAATGGTATTATAACTTAATAAATGTTACCATTTCTCAAACTCACAGTCAAACAGTTAGATGAAGGAAATGCCCATTGGCTCTCATTGCGTTGTACATATTTTGGCAGCACGTTGTCTCAAATTCTACTGTAACTACATCAGACTCATCAATTTTACTTCCAGTCCACTTAAGTGACAAGGCATAAAACTGTCTTTTAGGCAAAGCTTGGCCCAATTCATCAACCCTCTAGTGTGTACATGGGAGGGGGGTGTCGAAAAGCAAACTCTTTGACTGTGGGCAGGAGAAGCCCCCTCGACTCTCCAAACGAAGCAGCTGTTTATCTTGGCAGTGCTAGTCACGGTCCACTGGGCCTGACTTTCTGCCTGCTCTCGGCCACTGTTTTTAGGCTGAAGTGGGCAGCGCCAGAGTAAACACATGAGCTCAGCCCTCGCTGGGTCCTTGGTGGGTCTCTGCTAGGCTACCATAACCCACAAGCCAGGGTAAACAGCAGCTACACGACTAATAACAAGGGAATTCCACTGGTCGGAGAGCTAGCTGGCGAGAAACTGTGCTAGTGGGCTAGCGAGCCTGTCATCAAATGCTAAACACCTAACTACGAGCAAAACATTATGGCTGGGAAAAGTCAAAGTGTGAGCGCAAAGGAGCAAGAAAGCAACTTGTCATCATGCTACGAGACAGAACGTCTATGCTTTCTGCTCTGCGTCTTGGTAAAAAAAAAAAAAAACACACACACAAGTGAGACAGTCTCGGTCTCAGAGCTATTACAGTTGCCATCATTTCAAATAAACAGTCGTGCTTCCAAATAAGTGTGCTTATTTCTTTTCTGTGGCTCTAAAGAAAATATCACTGAAGTCTACCACTAATCAAATGTGAAGTAAATGGTGCCACAAAGTCTTATTCAAACCAGTTATAAAGTCGAGCATGGCTTCGGAGCGTCTACACACAGGAGCCCAGTGAAATCAGCCTCATGCTGTAATTTAGCAAAGAGAA
The DNA here is from genome assembly GCA_903798125.1 of Danio choprae. NCBI lineage: Eukaryota > Metazoa > Chordata > Actinopteri > Cypriniformes > Danionidae > Danio > Danio choprae. Next base: position 176,364 of record CAIGQW010056860.1, on the reverse strand, counting down.
ACAGGTGGGTCTGCGCACACTGAATTATAGTATTTAGATAAATAATTTCTCCCCTTAAGTTCCACTTTTGCAAACCACAAACCAGAGGAGGTCGATATGGAGAAGCACATCAGGATTAATATTAAAACCACACATTCCTTCTCATAACTTGGTAATATACAGCAAAGTCTTGACAGTGCCATATATATTTTTTGTGATATAAAATGGAAAGCATGGGGTCGTGACTCCTGGTGGTTATTTTGGAAACCATATTCTCATACTAAATTTATGAGGTTGGAAAGGTTTTACAGACCTACTAATGCACTTGTCATTGCTTATCTATGAAGCAGAACAAATGATGTGTGTGAGAGGAGAAGCAAGTAACTCCAAACCTACAACTTTTGTCCAACAAAAGCTATTAGACGGGATGTCTTCTTGTAATAAGTAACATAAGTAGCAAGTCTTTTGGATGGTGATGGAGTGGCAGAAGTTCTGGTGCAGTTAATGGTGGGATGTAGTGTTGTTTTAACTCAATCAGTGAAGGATCAGGTGGATTGTGAGTTTTGTTGTAAAAGGTATACTTGCATCACATGAAATCATATGTATACCTAAGTTGTTCACAGACCTCACACAAGATGCTCAAGTAATAATAAAAAAAGATGGTTTGAGTTGACTGACTGTAGGTTAATGGCTATTTTATCAAATGCTTTTTCCTCCTCCTGTAATGCCTGGTTGGCAGATAATGACATGACGAAGGATATTATACAAAAACGGATTTATTGAACACTTACGGGGAACAGATATTGGATGCGGGAAGACAGGACGACACAGGAACAGAACCACACGAATCAAAATACCGGACAACAATGGACACAGACGAAGGAGTATAAATAGATGGGGGATGATTAGACTAATCACACACAAGGGATGAACACAGGTGGAACAGATTGACACTGATGGTGGCGGGAAAGACAATACAAAGAAATCACATGACGAAAACAAAGGAAGACACAGACGAACACTGACAGTACCCCCCCTTTTGAAGGCGCGGCCCCCGCGCCTTCAACAGGAAACAACGAAAGGAAGGATGGTAGAAGGGGAGGGTACAAGGGAGGAGTCCAAGGGAGAGAAAGGAAGGGAACTGAACAGGAGGACCCAGGACACAGCCAGAAGGACGGCCCCGGGCGGAGTCGAGGAAGGGAGGAACCGTGGAGGAGGAGTGGCTGCTGATGGAGGGAGACGCCGCTGATGGCGGTGGAGCCCAAGGAAGTGATGGAGAGCCGAAGGGCGAAGGTGACGCCGAGGTTTCTGAGGGCCGGGCAAAGCAGGCGGCTCACCCGAGCAAGGCGACGGCGGGGTTCCGGAAGCCCGCGGCGTAGCCAGAGCGACAGAGGACCAAGGCGAAGCTGGAGGGAAGGAGGAGCTCAACGCAGCCGGTGGGACGGTGCGATGAGTTGCAGCCGGAAGAGTGGAGTCCAGAGGCGAAGGAAGGGCGACGACTGACCAAGGTGGAGCCGGAGGGATGAGGGAGCCTGGCGGAGCTGGTGGGCGGACGGCCCACGACGAAGACGAGGGAGGAGTGAGCCAACGCGGAGCCCTAGGGTCGAAGGGCCGAGGTGGAGTCCGCAGCTCGGAGGCCGTAGGAGCTGACGCTGGGCGACACCCTCCAGAGGGTGATGCAGACAGGCAGCGCCCACAAGTGAGCTCCATTTTCGGAGCTGGAGCGTGAGCTGGGGGGCTGGCTGACTGCAGCAGTGCTGGAGCTGGATGACTGGCTGCAGTTCTGGGAGACCGTGGGAAGCTACTCATGACCCTGGAGCTGAGGCTTTTTCCGAGAGGAAAGATTAAAAAACTGTGTAGGAACAGTTGGTTGCTGCCTGAAAACAGCGGAAGGTAATTGCTGCCTGAAAGCAGCGGATGATTAAAATTAAAGCTCCAGAAGCCAATGAGTAGCCTCCCAGTGTCCAGCTGCTGTCCATCTGCATAGGGGGGGTGGGCGGGACTCTCGCTGGTGTCGCGGGTCTCCGCCAGGACTCCCCCTCTTGGCGGTGTTGCCGGCTCGCGCACCTGGTCAGACAGGTCTTTAAGCTCCTCCATCTCAGCCTGATTCCGCTCTGTCGCTCTAGGGGGCGCTGGCTCATCAGGTGGGGGTGGCTCTCCGTCTGCGGTGGGCTCTGGCAAGCGCTCCGTGCAGGTGGATGATGTTGCTGGGCTGGTCACTGGGTCTGGAGTGGCACTGATGAGATCCTCCAGGAAGGCGGTGAGTAGAAATATTTTACTCGCCAGTGTCCACTCCATAATTGCGGTGATGTTGCCCCGAGGACCATCTTTGGGCGATCGTGCACTGCTAAAGATGATGGGCGTGCGGAGCACGTCGCCCGGAAAGCTGTTGGCAGTCACTCGATCATGGTCCTCAGGGCTGCTCTCCTCCTGCTCAAGCAGGCGGTGATGACGAACGTGAAGGTGGGTGGGGTCCAGGAGAACACGAGGGGAAGAAAATAAAACACTGGGGGGAAAAACGACTATCAAAAGAAAAACGGGGAAAAGCTCGCCGCTGTATTATGTAACGCCTGGTTGGCAGATAATGACATGACGAAGGATATTATACAAAAACG
>CAIGQW010056860.1:160827-173370 GCA_903798125.1 Danio choprae | reverse complement strand
GTTGGCGGTTCATTCCGCTGTGGCGACCCCAGATTAATAAAGGGACTAAGCCGAAATGAAAATGAATGAATGAATATATATATATATATATATATATATATATATACATACAGTGCTCAGCATATGAGTACACCCCCACAAATCTCTCATTTAAATTATTATTTTCTATAGGATGCTTTACAATATTATATTTGTGCGTATACATTAGTTTAGTCAGTACTGAAGCCCAATCTGGAGCTAATCTAACAAAATAATAATTAGTAGCCCAAATTTATTTGTTAAAAATATATATATATATATATATATATATAATAACATTTCAAAAACATTTTCAGAAACAAAAAATATAAACAATTTTGTTGAAATGTTGTAGTTTGTAATTTTTTTTGTAATATTTTAAATTAATTTAAATGTTTTATCTTTCCATTTTTTATTTTAATAAATATATCTGTTTAATAAATCTGTTTTGGTTAAATGCACTAATATATATTACCCATATTCACTAAGAAATGGACAAAAATATTAATTTTCAAAATGGGGTGTACTCATATATGCTGAGCACTGTATGTATATATTTTTTATTATTATTATTTTTTTAATAATCTAGTCACACTAGCTCTTTGCTTTAGTTAAATGTTGTCATAATTAAAATGTAAATTAATAAGATGTTAAACTTGTGTGCTTATTGGGATTATTTTTCTCTTTGAGCTGTTGAGCTCTATAAGCTCTGTAGTGGTTGAATGAAAATTTTCCACCAAATTACTCTCTGAAATGATGTCACTTTCTTTTTTTCTCTTTTTTTTCGTACTCAATTACATGCATCACAAAGATTGCCATAAAAAACTATGATTAAAGTAATCATCTATTGAATCTAGTGACAAAGAGTACATTCACACACAGATGCAGACAGTTGTGGGTGGCCATACAGATGCATCATTCGTGTTGTCTCCTTAGTAAAAAGGAAAAGGTTTTATCTTTCACTACATTGCTTGTTTTCTATTCATATTGTTAATATATTATAATTGCTGCTCTATGCAGCTGCTGTGGCAAATGTTAGTGCAAAAGCAATTAGTCAGACCTTACTGAACAAATTTGTCCCTTGCCTTGTCCCTTGACTGCTGCTTGTAGTGCTACCTGCAAAAAACAACAACAAAAAAAACAACAAGGCAGACAAGTTAATAATAAGAAAAGCATCTGAGTAACGTGTTTTTCCAGTGAATATTTTATCTATGTTTTCAATAATTTTTTCCATTAGCTGGAACTGCTGACTCAGTTTTGACTCACTGTTCAGAACTATAAAGAATGTTTTCTTTTTATCCCAAGTTTTACGTGAGGTTGGAGTTTGAAGCTAAGTTTGTTTGCACCTCAAATAAAATAAAATAAAATATTCTAAGTTGTAAGGTATAATGTCACACTGGGATAAGCTAAACAAGACTATCTAAATTCACAGAGAAGAAAAAAAACAAAACTATTGTGAGCTTTAAAGTCACATCGTGAGGTTTACCTATTATTTTACTGCATAAAGTCATATTCACATTTTGAGATATAAAGTCATATTTTTTAACCTAAATCAGCAAACCGAAGGATACAAATTCACACTTAAATATATTAACGTCCTATTGTGTTTTGCTTTACCATGAGACATGTTATTAAAATGTTTCAATGTGAAACTGAAATCTGTTCCCATATTTGTGAGACCTCAAGAAATGTCATTCTATAATCTTATGAAAATTAATAAGGAACACATTTTGCTTAATAATATCCACTGTTAAAACTGTTGAATTTGACAAATTTTGATTCCTTTCAGGTCTATTTGATTCCATTCAGGTCTAGCGGGAGCATTTTTAGCTTAGCTCTAGCATATTGAATCAGATTAGACCATTAGCATTTTGGCAATGGAATAAAATGTGTGGTTCTTTAAATTAATGCAATGTTGCAAATACAAATACTTAAAAAAAAAAACACTTTATCCTTCTATCTCCGTGCAATTTCAACACTATTACCAGAAACCACTCAAACTGGTAGGAAGTTGGTAGGAACACCAACTTTTATTGTATATTCAGGAAGTACCATGGGAAGTTAAGTAACTTCCGCAGTAACCTCAGAACATGTGGTTCCACCAAAGCACCACACCACACCTCCAAATCTAATTCATCATTTGTTTTTACATCTAAATGTGTTCATGAAAAAATAAATAAATCTATAAACTGCGTACCCTCTTTATTGACTCCTAGACATCCTTTGAGCTCTTGAAGAGAGATGGTCTTGTCCTTGTTAAGGTCGCAGTAGTCTGTGAACTTGCGGGCACACCTCTTAGGTTTGGCTTTTTTCTTCACATAACGCTTGAAGGGCTTCATCTCCTTCTTGTTGATATCGTGACTGCCATTATTATCCAGCTGGGCAAAGTACCAGTGAACCACCCGTTCCTCCAGTGTGTGGCTTGGGTCAGGCTCAACAAACCTGGAGCAGAAACAATCCAGTTTGTATCGGTCCTTCTTTTTTATTTACTTAATGATTCTCTTTTCTTTTCTTTTTTTTTAAATAACATAGAACTTAAAAAGGTTCAGATATCTTTTAAGGAATAGTTCATCTAAAATGAAAATGACCTCATCATTTACTCTCCCTCATGCGGTTTTAAATATTTCTGAGTTTCTTTCTTCTGTTGAACACAAAAGAAGATATTTTGAAAAATGCTGGTTGCTGCATTAACATCCATAGTAGGAAATCACATACTATGGAAGTCAAAGAGTAGCAGCTACCAGCATTTTTCGAAATATAGTCGTTTGTGTTCAACAGAACAAAGAAACTCTTAAAACAAGTGAAGGATGAGTAAATGATGGCAGAATTTCGGAGTGAACTATCCCTTTAAGAGATTTTTCCAACATTTCATTCCAAGAATTAGGTCTCTATACTGCTTGTCTCCCTTTAACCAGAGGGATGTAAAACTAAATTTAAATACCCAGAAGCTGCATCAAAGACTTTTCAAATGCTTCACAAAAAGATTTACAAGGGCTCCGATTCTCAAGCATTCAGATCATTAACTTCCATATGTTGAGCAGAAATAGAGCTGTGAGTCAAAAATTTTTAAGAACACAATGCCAAAATGACTACTAATTAAAGTTAATGAATTACTTTATCAAGTTCTTACCTCCCACCACCAGAGGGGGTTGGCGAGTTGATAGCTTGCACCATGTCAGTAGTAAGGGCATCCAAAAGGCTTGTTATGAATTCCACTTTCTTTCCCTCTGGACACCCTGTAACATTTAGATAAACCACAAGCATTCCCATTTAGACGCAGAAGAGATATATTTCAAAATTAAAATAGTCTTTGGCCAACTTGTTTTCAATTACACTCACAGTTTCAGAGGGAAGCATTAATCTGTCTCAACAACAACAACAAAAAAACTGCAACATATGATTGTGTTTTTCAAATAGTCACATTTGATCTGTGTCTCAGAAGTTCAAAGACTTTATAATAAACTAAAAAAAATTGCTTAAGTAGACGTGAAAAATGTAAAGTAGCAAATAAGGTAGAGCGAAAAGGTGACGAGGGCACTTTCGTAGACCACTGCAGCCCCTGTTAACTTTTACAACACATTGCTGAACACCTTGGGTAGCACTTTTTAACTGTCCCAGATGCTCGGCCACAACAACATGCTAGACTTGAGTCAATGTTTAGGCCTTAATTGTGTCTCTTAAGGGGCAACTTGAAACAGAAGAATGCAATAAAGTAATCTCAGTTTACATTTTCACTCGGGTTCATTTTAGCGTTGTATCCCCTACCTCAGACCCATTAACTTTCTTGATTCGCTAATTTTGCTGGCTCAGGGCAGTATGGGAGGTGGGGCCATGTGGCTCACCAGGTGACTTCAATTAGTATATGTAAGATTTGGACAAGTGTGATGACGTGCCGGCTCAGTGCTTCTCAGCCCGACTGTTAAATTAGAACATATGGAATCAAGACTCATCTTGTCAAGGTTGCCAAACTGTATTGAACAGACATTTGCTGCATCCTGTTTTGCATACCACATCCTAAAAGTATCTTCTCTTTTGTAAATTACAAAGTACATACTTTTGAGTGTGTAACAGGAATGCTTAAGTTTGAGACATACTACTGCATCTTTAATAAGTCCCATAGTTGTGTTTAGGGGTACAAATGAGAAGCTTTACACATTCACAAACCCCTTCCTGCAGAGCCGGGATGATGGTGTTCGAAAACCGTATACCATCACTTAGCCTTTTCAAACTTCTCTCTGCCCTCAAACGAAGAATGGACAAAGAACTGAAGAATATGGGTGCCAATTAAATCAGCATCCAATTAAAGCTGCTTTATACTTCTGCATCAGGTGCACACAGTAGGACCAGCGTAGCCTTTGCACAGTTGAATTTCCTTAAGCGGACCCTGATGCACACCCCTCAAAAATGTAACTACATGCAATATCTGTGATTGGTCAGCTTGGTAGCGATGACGAGGGTGGGTAGGACTGAGGGCTGTGGGAGCAGAGGCACGAGGGTTTACTAAGTCTTGAGTTCTGCGGTGGAACTGCAGATGAATACTTTTGTTTTGTGTTCTATTTTATGAAGTAAAGTATGATTACAGTAGCATTGCACACATTTCCAGTATAACTCAAAACACCCTCAAAGAAACCCCACTACCTACTAGCCTTTTGGAAGTGTTATTGCAGAGCAACACAGACAGAATGCAGAAGTATAAACGCTCACATTGGCATTGGCTAAGGGCAAGGTTAAGCCAGGGGGTACGGTGATCACGCAGACGCAGAAGTATAAATAAGATTTATCGTTGGTCTCACAGAGAGCCATGTTTGTAGCTTTTTAATAAGTTTTACCTATTTGTAATAGCTCTAGTCAAATTAACATCCAACAATGTTTAGTGGAAAATTTTAACCATTAGAATGTCCATAGACTTTGGAATAATCATCCAAACATACTTTCATTTTAGACACATTATTTATTTAGTTAAATACTATTTGGGATGGATAGTGTGTGAATTAGGGTACAGCCATTGACTTGGAAGCTCTGGTGTAGATCAGCCCTAAGATTCTTTGTTTGCATCAGCAAACAGGTAGGTCTTATAGTGGAATTTGGCCTGTGGAAATTCTTGTTATGTTTTGTACATGTAACTAAAATTAGTTGTTGAAAGGATGAAACCTCTCCAGAAATGTCTTTGTTTTGGTGCCAGGTAACACTCGAGTAGAGTACATAAAAATAATTTCACTAAAGTCCCCTCAGGCATTGACAGCACCTCTCGGCCCCCCGCTCCTGTCCTCCCCAGTGGTCTACACAATCGTAAACTACACAACACATCTGTTGCCCAGTCAGGAGCCATGTTTTACTCAGTAAACTTACCAGATGGGGAATTAAAAAGGAGTTACGATGAAATTCTAAATGAAAGGGAAAGAAGTGAGAAGCCCTGGAAAGAATTGGAACGAGTGAAAGCCTAATATTTCAAGGGAAAACCACCTTTAAATACTAACATGTGGTACTGCATATTCTGTACTTGATCCTGCAACCATTTGTCAAACATTATTAGCAAGCCCCATAAGAAATCTCTCCTTATTTTAGAGAACAGGATGTTTTTCCCCGACACAGACAAGAATATTATATATAAACATAATTCATATTCAAAACATATAAACAAATAATAGTAATAAAATACTATCAAATATAAGTGCTTTGCAATAAGTTAAACAAATAATTTGCAGAGAAGCGGAAAGATCACACACATCTATAATACTGCTAATGTCAGGGTTCTGCCACTCTAGTCTTGTAAATTCATGTTTAGGTGGCAGAGTCCAGACACTGGTCATGTCTTGTCCTGTATGTTGTGCTCGGCTCGAGTTTTCTCGGGTCGAGCACTTGTTTTCTGTTCTTGTGTCATTGTATGAGTGGCATTTTGGTAGCGCGCGAGGCGCGGGCGCGCGAGGTCCGTGCGTGGTCTGTATGCGCGCTCTTGTTCTGGTGTTTGTGTTTGTTCTGTCGGCAGCGTGGTGTTTCATTTCCAGTGTCTCAGTCTAGTTGGTTTTGGTTTTGGTTGGCACTGGGATGAAACATGCACGTTGTATGTGTGAGTGCACGGTAAGTGTTTTCATTTATCGTGTACTCGTGTCTTGCGTTCAGTCTTCTGTTGGTGTTGTGTTTAGCACGTGGTGCATGTTTACATGCGCTGCGTGCCGTGTCATGTGAATGCGTGGTTAATCAGTTCTCTCATTGGCTGCATGTTCAAGTCTTGTTTTTGTGTGAGCACATGGCTTGTGCTTTGTTTGTGTCATGTGCTCTCCCGTCTATTGTCTAGTCCCACCCTCCTTGTTAACCTATTATTAGTTTATTCTGTTAATTATTTGTGCTTATATTCTCCTCATGTTTGCTGTCCTGTGCCAGTTCGTCATCTTATATTCCTGTGTCATGTCATGCCCTGTCCAGTCCTGCTCTTTCCTGCCAGCCCAGCCCAGTCAAGTTTGTCTTTTTGTTTATTTATTTGTTTTCTTAATGTTTTCCCCCTCGGGGTAGTTTGTTTTGCATTTTTGTTTTATTTTTAATTATTAATAAATACCCATTTTTTCTGCAATTGGGTCCTCGCCCCTTTCCCTCCACCCACATCCGTGACAGTACGAACTGGCCACAAGAGGACTCCGCAGAAATGGGTTTATTTCTGCGCCCAGCTCTCTCCCAGCAAGAAGGACCCCAAGACCAACCCCTAGCCAGAGGACTGCCACACCAGCAGAACCATCGCCCCTTCTGCATCTTCGCAGAGGGTCTCCTGGAGGCAGTCTGGGGGCTTGGGTTCAGTGAGACCACCCTCATCCACTTCTTTCTGGCTGGATTGGATGAGCCATTTGATTGGGAGGAGCTGGGTGAAATTGGGAAGTGGACTTATTGGGAGGTGGTGGAGTATGCTTGCCTCAGGAAGGAGAGGGAGATCCTGCAGGGGGAATGGACCCCTCTCACCTCCACCAGCACCACCTCCCAGTCCATGCCCAACCCCCAAGGGTTGACCCGCACCCAAAAGCGGAGGCTGAAGAGGAAGGCCTCTTCAGCAAAGGCGGCTCCAGCCCCAGAGCGCCCGCCAGTGTCAGCCTCAGCCCCAGAGCGCCCGCCAGTGTCGGCTCCAGCCCCAAAGCGCCCGCCGGTGTCGGCTCCAGCCCCAGAGCGCCCGCCAGTGTCGGCTCCAGCCCCAGAGCGCAACTCAGTGCCTGCGCCGCCCAGGCTCCTAGCCCTGCCGGCCCCAGCCCGGCTCCTTGCCCTGCTGGCGCCGCCCATATGTCTTGCCCTGCCAGCACCACCCATATGTCTTGCCCTGCCGGCCCCAGCCCGGCTCCTAGCCCTGCTGGCGCCGCCCACATGTCTTGCCCTGCTGGCTCCAGCCCGGCTCCTAGCCCTGCCGGCGCCGCCCACATGTCTTGCCCTGCCAGCCCCAGCCCGGCTCCTAGCCCTGCCTGCGCCGCCCACATGTCTTGCCCTGCCGGCCCCAGCCCGGTTCCTTGCCCTGCCGGCCCCTGCCGGCCCCAGCCCGGCTTCCAGCCCTGCCGGCCCCAGCCCAGCGGTTTTCCCTGCCGGCACCACCCAGACGCCTTGCCCTGCCGGCACCACCCAAATGCCTTGCCCTGCCGGTCCCAGACCGGCTTCCTGTCCAGCCGGCTCCCCACAGGCCTCCAGCCCAGCCGGCTCCCCACAGGCCTCCAGCCCAGCTGGCTCCCCTCAGGCCTCCTACCTTGCTATCCCTGAACGATCCTCCCTGGGTCGTTCCTCCTGCTCCTCCATGGTGTGACCTTCTGCCACCCTGGATGGTCCCCCCGGCTCCACCCTGGCCCCCTGCCAGGGTCCCTGACCTGCTGAACCCATCCTGGTCTGTCCCTCTGGTCCCGCCCTGGACTGTCCCTCCTGCTCCTCCCTGGCTTCCAGCCTGGACTCCCGTGCCTGCTGCCCTTCCCTTCCTGTTCGCCAGGGTCCCTGAACCTCCTGATCCTCCCTGGTTTTGCCCTCCCATCCCTCCCTTGTTTGTCTTGCTGGGTCTGGTTTGGCTGCCCTCCCTCCCTTCCTGATGTCTTGTATGTTCACTTCCCTGTCTTGTGTTGTCTGTTGATGTTGCCTGTTTTGTCTTGTGGTGTTTCTAGTATGTCTTGTACCTTGTTGGATGTTCCCTTAAGGGACGCCAGATGGCGTCCCTTTTGGGGGGGCTAGTGTCAGGGTTCTGCCACTCTAGTCTTGTAAATTCATGTTTAGGTGGCAGAGTCCAGACACTGGTCATGTCTTGTCCTGTATGTTGTGCTCGGCTCGAGTTTTCTCGGGTCGAGCACTCGTTTTCTGTTCTTGTGTCATTGTATGAGTGGCATTTTGGTAGCGCGTGAGACGCGGGCGCGCGAGGTCCGTGCGTGGTCTGGTTGCATGCTCTAGTCCTGGTGTTTGTGCTTGTTCTGTTGGCAGCGTGGTGTTTCATTCCCAGTGTCTCAGTCTAGTTGGTTTCGGTTTTGGTTGGCGCTGAGATGAAACATGCACGTTGCATGTGTGAGTGCACGGTAAGTGTTTTCATTTATCGTGTACTCGTGTCTTGCATTCAGTGTTCTGTTGGTGTTGTGTTTAGCACGTGGTGCATGTTTACATGCGCTGCGTGCCGTGTCATGTGAATGCGTGGTTAATGAGATCTCTCATTGGCTGCGTGTTCGATCTTGTTTTTGTGTGAGCACATGGCTTGTGTTTTGCTTGTGTCATGTGCTCTCCCGTCTATTGTCTAGTCCCACCCTCCTTGTTAACCTATTATTACTTTATTCTGTTCACCTGTTTGTTAATTATTTGTGCTTATATTCTCCTCATGTTTGCTGTCCTGTGCCAGTTCGTCATCTTATATTCCTGTGTCATGTCATGCCCTGTCCAGTCCTGTGCAGTCCTGCTCTTTCCTGCCAGCCCAGCCCAGTCAAGTTTGTTTTTTGTCTTTTTGTTAATGTTTTCCCCCTCGGGGTAGTTTGTTTTGCCTTTTAGTTTTATTTTTGTTATAAATAAAAACCCATTTTTTTGCAATTGAGTCCTCACTCCTTTCCCTCCACCCACAACCCTGACAGCTAATTATAATGAAAAATAAACAATAGGGTATAGCTAGGACATAAAAAATTAGCTATAAGCAAATAAGCAATACTATATAGTGGATATGGAGTAGTTTCAAATACAGCTTTTGTCTAATATACAGAACTTAGTAGGCTAGTTTTTTATTCCCCTCCACAATTAAAGCTATGACCAGTAAATGCATAAAAGATACAACATTTTCTTATAACATTTATAATAAAATGTGCAAAAATACATACAGAATAGTGTACAAGTATGCATACTGAGATGCACATCATGTCAGCCACTCTACTCACCTGTCAGATCTCTGTCTCTGAATGGATCTTCCATCTCTGTATCTCGAGAGCGAGCTGCACTATCACATTCTGGTTTCTTATATCTGATAGACAACACAAACATTAGGCAATTAGTTACATGCACATACATTTGCCAACTTTTTTCTTCTGTACAGAGCCACAGAAGCCAGATCAGGTAGCAGCTCTTGGCCGTACATTTGGGGTACAATTGGGGCAGATTCTGGGTAGTAGCACTATTAATTCAAAAAACATTTTGTAAACTTTAGAGATCTAATGCCTTTGCACTCTCAGAAAAAATGCACTAGCTTAAAGATCCATATACATGTACAGTATGGTAAAGTACACATTTATGTCAATTTCCACTGTCAAAGGTTTAAAAAAAAGCTAACCCTACCATACCCCTTTATGGCGCCCGTTCTAAAGGAAACAAACACAACAGAACAGTACCAATAGACTCATAGTTGATCAAATGCCTTTGCACTCTCAGAAAAAAATGCACTAGCTTAAAGATCCATATGCATGTACAGTATGGTAAAGTACACATTTATGTCCATTTCCACTGTCAAAGGTTTAAAAAAAAACCTAACCAAATTATTATTTCAGCAACCAAAAACACAAGCAATTAGCAATTTTTTTATATTATTATTACCCTTTGGACTATTATATGAACTCAGAATGAAATAATTACTTTTTAACAAGAGGTTAAAGGGGCTGGATAGGAATAAAGCTACCGAAAGGTTTGTTCTAATTGTATATGTAAGGGTCTGTATGTGTTCATATATGTTTTTTGGGTACCATTGGCAGTGGACACACAAGCCTGATCAAGGTGACCCATACCGAACCGTACTGTACTGTACTGAACGGAACCGTACCAAAATGTGAAAATGAGCCATTGGGTACCATTATTGACCCTTGAAGTGCAAGCAAATATTTACTCTTTATTGTTCCTGGAACAGTCAAGCAAATTCTTAGTAATGTGCTTATATAACAGAGACAAGCTTATAAAAGCTGTAAGGTAAACCGTACTCTTCTTGTCTCATGAGGTGCACTAGTGGACTGCCACTTGCCGTGCCAGGAAGTCAATTTGAATCCCATTCAGGGTAGTGTGAGTAGAACTGGAAGGGCTATGTTGGTGCCATGACCCGGATGGGAGTGGGGTTTAAGAGGGTGAGTGAAACATAGGCCAGCTATTAAGAGCTGTGCAGGTAAACTAGAGGTGTGCAATATGACGATTTTTGATTGTGGACGATTAAAATGTCTCCACTACCTGCTTTTGAAGGAATTTTGTAGTATCGTATTCAATTTACATGAAATATATTCATGACATAAATTCACATCAACACCTGAGGAGAGCACTATGCGCATGCCACTACAAAGCCTATCAAGCAGTGCTTAATTGTGCCCTGTCCTAAGTGTTCTTTTTATGTGATATTTTGTTATCTTGTGGCATTGTTTTTAAAATAAGGGAATTAATTTGACTGTACTGCTCAGTCAACTTGCAGAATAGAAAAACCAACATCAGATGAAAAAAATCATGATCAAATTGTGATTTTCCAGGAAAAAATCATGATATGATATTTTTGCCAGGTAAGGTAAGGTCAGGTTCTTCAATGTCAGGTCAGGTCTCCAATGCATGCACAACTTACAACCTCCCTAAACATAGTATTGACTTGCCATCCAAATAATCATGTACAAACTGTCACACCCTCTGCCCCAGTCACCATTCACAGTCACCATCCACCACACACCGCGAACAATCACCAGAATACTGATCACACACACCTGCACTTGTAATCACACACACCTGCACCGGCAATCACCCACTCACTATATAACCTCACCTCATTCATTCACTCGCCGGCTGGAATCAACGTTGGATGGTCATCTCTTTCTCCAGCATCTTCCTGTATACTCCTATGCTCTCTTCTGTGCATCGTCGAGACAAACTCCTGTGATCTGTTTACTCGCTAATCTAAGGGAAGTGACTCTTGTGTTTCCGTTGAACATTGTGTGTTGTCACCACCACTGTGTGTACACATATTCACCACCAGCACTATTGAGTGTGAAGACTTCACTTGTGTTTTAATAAACACCACAAACACTAACTCCCTGTCCTCTCTTCCTTGTGTGACCGTGACAAACATCATACATTTTTTCTTATTATTGAACATGTAGTCTGGCCTTGACAGTAACAAGCCCTCAGAGATGCACAATGCAGTCAGAGTCCTAAGCACAGCTATCTAAAGAAATGACAAACACTAAGTATTTAATTTCATTGTTTGGTCAGTTTTGGTTCAATTGTTTTTATTGCATTCAAAATTGAGCGAGACAGACATAAGAATGCATGACACTGCAGGCTCACACAAGAACAACAAGAAATCTGGTATTTAACGGAAATGTTCAGAACATCCATCCAAAGGATCAAGCTGTCTCAGCATGGTTCAAAGGCAACATGGGCTCAGTGCCTAAAATCAAATTGTGAATTTCGTTCAGCAAGGACCAGTTGGCTAAACCTTCTTAACATTTCCAGAGGGGGGGAAAGTATTTACAAATACAGAGCACATCTCCTAACGTGGAAAATAAACCAGGGCTCATAATGTGTAGAAACACTTCAGGACTTTTCATGCTTTTAATTTGAGTCATTTCTAAACAAAATTCAGCACTGACAGTTGCCCTCATGGAAAAATAAAGACTGCGGTTTGGAGAGAAAATCGAATGTCATAACATTCCACAACTAAACTAATCAGTCACATTGGATTGTATTACTGATGATTGCAATACTTATAGCATTTTGAGATGTTTAGAGCATGCAAGCTCATCCAGAAACACATCGTATAAATAATGGAGTTACAGCGTAAATAATATCTTGAGTCAGAGGCAATGCTAATGACAGAACTGGCCATGAGTTCTGTCTGGATTGTCTTACCTTGCAGAGGTTCCAGGTATGGGTCTCCCGGTGTCCACCAGCACACACCAGCAGTAACCTGTGGACTGGTGACACTGAACTGGCTTGTAAAGGCCCTGCAGGCCGCAGTCAGGGATGAAGATGGCTTCCCTTGGGTTCTGACGAGCCTCATCCTGAGCGGTCTGCCTCTCCTGGTCACAAGAGGGAACTTTCTCTAAAACCATGAGAAACACACTCAATACATAGAAAACTCACACTTTTATATGT
>CAIGQW010056860.1:135248-145485 GCA_903798125.1 Danio choprae | reverse complement strand
TTATTATTATTATTATTATTATTATTATTATTATTATTATTATTATTGTAGCTCCCTCTCAGTTCTAATGCACCAGATTGTAAGCAGTTTACAGTCTGCATGAAATGGAAGTCACTGTCAACATTAAGTATGTTGATGTGGTTTCAACTGTAACAGAATGTTGAGTTTTATTTTGCCTCATCATTCCCTCATAGCAAACTAATGGAAAGAGGGGCGTGGTTAAGAATATTGTGACTGAAGTCATCAAACTGACGTCAACAGAGAACCACCACTATAAACACCGAAGCAAACAGATTTGATTGACGATTATCATAACAGTTTTTTTTTCAGTGGATTAACTTTAACAGATTAATTGTTCACCTAAAGAATAATAACGTGCACTATCAAACTAACCATAGTAAATTTAGGTTTCACACAGACTTTGAGCTTTAAATGGCACAACAATATGGCTTCTGTGAGTTAAGTTCCTATTCAAATATCAGTGTAGATATTAGCTTTTTTCTTAAACAACATTCTGCAGCAAGATCTTTAGGGCTTGAAACACATGAGAAACAATCAACAATCACATTGATCCAAGAACGTGCAAAAGCTCAGAATTAAAGGCATGCAAAAATTCAAGATTAGACAGTCAAACCAATTAAAACACTGGAGACAAAGAGAACTTTAAACAAAAGGACTATTTGGAATTAAATTTACTACCTGACAATCCACTTGTCCCAGCATGAGTTCCCATAAATTCACGGAAGTTTCCTGCAAACGTGTGCAAGACATTTCACTTAAGTGGTGATTCATGGGATTCACTCATTTCTGGGACAGGACTAGTCCATCTTTTGAACATTCATGAAACTGAGCCAAGGTTGTGTGAGGAAGTGATCTTATGGCCAGACATCACTGTTTGGAACCTCAATGTAAATCTTTTTACAATTGAAAGAAACAGTAATAAAATTACAGGACCATGTGCACGACAGGCTAAGATTGTACTTGTTATTAAAATAGAAATTAAAGGTTATATTAAGAATTGAATGCTAACTTTCTGCAAAGTATGCAGTGTACACTATTTTCTGATTTTAAAAAGCTAGTATGCGAAATGGTTAATCATATAAGATTTTAAACAGTACACGTACATCAATTAACACAGTTTGTCATATTCAACAGTCTGAGATTTTTTCAGTTATTACTCATGAAATATATATATATATATATATATATATATATATATATATATATAATTTGCGGTCTGGAAAAACTTTTCTTCAAACCAGGTATGTGCACAGGCTGGCAGTGTTTCATCACAAAGTGATATTGCCAACTACTGGCCTGACATGAATAATATATATATATTTCCATATCCACATTAAGGTTACATCTGTACTAAGCCAGATAAATTTGAAAATTTGAGTTTTTGTCTAAAAACACTCCATGTCCACACTATATTTTTCAATTCTTTGCATCATTCACACTAAAATGACTGAAAACGCTTTTGTTCATGTACTGCTCGTATGTACCAACGTAAGACGCTATTACCTGCATTAGGCTATTATAGGCTATTATCTATTATTAGCAGAAATTTTTAAGTTATCTGAATTGGTCACATGACTAAAATGCGTCATCATTTTCAAAAGCCTTCGTTTTCACAGTCCACACTGCAACACGAAAATGCATTTGAAAATGCCATTTTCATGTTGCAGTGTCCTCTCAACGTGTACAAGGATATTTTCAAAACCATATTTTTTCAATGCGGTTTCACTGTTTGTCCACATTGGGTACTGAGTATCAGGTGACTCAGGTGGGTACAGTGTGGTCGTGTGGACACTAGTTTAATAAAAGTATTTTCAAGAAGACATGGTTATTTGACATGACAAGCAATCATAAGCTTTAATTTGCAATCAAACATTAATCAGTGAACCGTATTTCCATTCAAATTCAAATTTTGTTGCACATTAAGCATTTATGACTGAGCTTCTGTTTATGCTAAATGGTCACTTTATATGTGAATAAAATGCTTCATCTAATAAAAGTTCATTCATTCATTCATTTTCATTTCCGCTTAGTCCCTTTATTAATCTGGGGTCGCCACAGCAGAATGAACCGCCAACTTATCCAGCATATGTTTTACGCAGCGGATGCCCTTCCAGCTGCAACCCATCTCTGGGAAACATCCATACACACCCAATCACACTCATACACTACGGACAATTTAGCTTACCCAATTCACCTGTACCGCATGTCTTTGGATTGTGTGGGGGAAACTGGAGCACCATGAGGAAACCCACGCCAACACAGGGAGAACATGCAAACTCTACACAGAAAACGCCAACTGACCCAGCCGAGGCTCGAACCAGCGACTTCTTGCTGTGAGGCGAACGTGCTACCCACTGCGCCACTGTGAGGCCCCTCTAATAAAAGTTTGTCTTTTTCAAAGACTTGGATTATATCAGGATATTCAGTAGGATAATAGGAAATCAGTATATGGGGCAAATATACTTCAATGGACAGATGGAAATCTCTTTATTAGATTTGAATATTAAATATTTTGTGGGTTTAAATGAATGTGATTTTATGCATGCTGTGTCATTTGCTTAGTTATGTACTGTAATTCCAAATGCAAATATTACATCCTTTGAGATGTCTTTATAGCTGCTTGACATAAACAAACAAATCATGACCTGTATTTGTCTTTGTCATGACAACTAGAAATTAGCAAGACAACATAACTTGTCATAAATCTGTCATAAACATGACTGTCACAAGGCCATTATAATCAACTTTTAACTTTTTTCATTAAAAGTGTTGATATTCTGTTTTATAACAGTGTAATTTATATTTACTATTTTTACTTTATTTTTTTATTGACTGTTATATTTTGTTTAATGTCATTTTAATGATAAATTACATTTGTACCACTGTAGTTGAGGTCAAGAAAAAGATTAATAATGCTGTTATAAAGTTCATGACACAATTTTAATGGACTCATGGCACGTCTGTTTATTAAAGATTTATGACAAGTTATGTTGTCTTGCTAATGTCAAATTGTCATGACAAAGACATGTGAAGACTTATGTGAAGTTGTTATAAATACATCTCAAACAATGTCCTCATTGCATTTAAAATGATATAACAGAGCCAATGACACTTAATGGCAATTGTCAATAAGCATGCATACAATCTCATTCATATTAATAATGTGCATTATGTCATGATAATAAAGGTTTCATGACAGTCTTAAAGAAAAGTGTAATCTTTAAATTTAGCCAGTACATGTATAACTATAAACAATCATTTAAATTGAACAGGCAAAAATGTTTGACAGGTGTTTCTACAATTTGCTAGTATTAAACTGAACTAACAATGGTTGAAGGGGCCAACAGGAAGCTCTAAGAATTGTAGAATCAAGGTTAGGTAAGCATGATACGACATGTAATCATGCAATCTCAAGACACACACACACACACACGCACGCACACACACACACACACACACACACACACACACACACACACACACACAGAAAACACTATAATGACTAGGACCAGGTGCTCCAATCATAATGTAATCCAGTTCTGGCGAGAGACGGTGGTGTTATCTCCAACAGAACAATCAGGGCCATTAGAGCAAAGTGTTCCCATTCATTTACAAAGAGAAACCCTCCACTGAAGGCAGGAGAAAGCAATGATGGAGAAGAAGGGGAAAAAAAAGGTGGAGTTTGAAACAAATGTAGGCAGAGATTGATCGAGTGAGACTTTGGAAAGAGACACAGTAAGAGAGAAAAGCAGAGCTGTAGAAAATGGTAAAGCAGAGGGGAGAAAAATGGATGAACTTTCAGAGTCAGAGCGAGTCCTCCAGGATATTATCCATCACCTCTCGGTTCCATGCACAAACACAGTAGAAATAAACTAAACAGAGCGGTGGCTAGAGTTTAACATCATGCTGACTCCATCAAAACAAAGAGCACGATTTAAATCAAACAAAGTCTAATGGCTTTGAAAGTGATGGACTACAGGCACGACTGCTTGACCGAGGCACCTGATCGTTTTTGCGGCTCTGCGTTTCAGTGCGACCTAAACACAAAGCGATAATCCAAGCAAACAGTCTAGAGATACTATCTGCATGCATACAGTACCTGAACACACTGGCGTTTTGTTCTGGACAGAAGAGCCGCTGACTGGCTTGCCATCTGTTGTCACGCACCAGCAATATCCTGTGAGGGTGTGACACTGGACCTGGAGGAGACACAGACAGATGGAGGTGAGAACAAATTCCAGTAAGCGCTCTTGTATCTCCTGGACGACCCGTGCAAAACGTCCCGGCACTTGTGCTTTGGGAATACAATTATTCCGAGTGATAAATGACCCTCATAAACGATGAGGCATTAAAAGCTTAGGCGGACTGGATGATCGCTGTTTAACAAAGTAAAGCTCAGGTGAAGTAGAGGCTGCGAGTCTATAAATGCGATTTAATGTACACTTTCCATTCCAATTCCCTGCGCGGCCGTGTTGATGAGAAACACAGGGAAGTGCAATTTTTTTGGAGTCCTATCAAGGCTGTTGGAAGGCTAATTTGTCCACTAAGTAGATTTGCTTTAGGATTCGTTGATGTCAGAAGCAACACATAAAGTGCAGTCGTCTGGAACTCTGACAGACCTGAGCAAATGTGCCATCGTCGTTGCATTCTGGGATGAAAATGGATTCCTGTGGCTTCTTGGCCTGTTCCAGAGCCTGAATCCTCTCGGTCCGGCATTTCGTCTGACCTGCTTCTGCAACACAGTTAGACACATATCTAATTAGTCACTTGGCATAAAATTTGTGCTTATATGAGTGTGAAGTAACTTACCAATACTCATATAAAAATATGGTTTTCTTTTGTGAGGTAACTGTACTTTTACCACAATAGACCCTGCTATTTAGAAAGTTTATATATGATCACTGATAAATTAAGTATTTAAAAAAGTGCTTTATGTAATTTGCATACTACAAATGCATGCCTCAGTTAATATATTTCATTCAATTAGATCACATTTATTAATTAAACTATTTTGAAGCTTTTTAGGGGTGAAATTGGTTTCTTGTATAGTACACTGTGATGGAATATTTCAACAGACATGCAATTCTCATGACAACCTATTTTTTTATATAATGTGTTAAATTTTGTCAAACAAGTTTGCATCCATGTACAATGAATGAATTATCATAATAGATTGTGCTTTTTGATGCACTGTTTAACTTCCACGTGCAAGCATATGCATCTTTCTAAATACACACTATGAGTATATTTTGACTTTTAGGCAATATGTAGATAAATGCATATTTTACAAGAAAACATGTCTTTTGAACACTTAGGATCCAATCACATCAAATGCCCTTTTCCGTTCTTAGAAACCTTTTTTGTTGACAAGAAAAAAAGAAGTGTGTAGCACTATTTACAGCTGTGTATTGTGTGCGAGTGCTGCTCTTGATATTGTTATAATTGTAATATTTAATAATATTGTGAAATTCACAGTTTGTGAAGTCATATAGCACCACTAGTCTCTCCTCCATCATTATAAGTCTTCGTAGTCATCTTGACAACACAAAACTGCTGTCACCTCAACCGAAACCCCACCTCTGCTTTCATTTGATTGGAGAATGAAAAAGATGCCATAGCGTGCATTTTCCATAGCAGTTGTATTTTTTTCAACTGCAGGTGCATATAGTGCAATGGCAAAAATGTGGGGCATACAGGGTGCATAAACAGCAGGAAAAATGCTCACAGCATTTTAGTAAATCAATCAAAAAAGGCACCTCTCAATGCAAAAAGCACGTTCAGTGTGATCAAGGCCATTCACACACAATCCATCTTTACAACCAAAAAAAAAAGAGACGCAGCATTTAGGAATGGTTTTTAAAAAAGCACCTCTTCCACCGTGTTAACTTCAAATAAAACATTTGTCATGCCAACATACTACTGTATACAAAAGATCGCAAAGCCTCCAAGGTCTTCTGATTGGTCCACTGCTTTGAAACTGACATTGATGAGTGAGTGTTAAGTTTGAAATTCTTTTAACTTGACATGACCATCTTAAAAACTTCAAAAGGCACTTCCAAAGATGCCAAAGATGAAGTCCATCAAGAACATGTTGAATAACAATAGAAAACACAGAACACTGCACACTGCCTTTTTGTTGACTTCTGAAAAGAGCAGTGCACTGTGTTTTTATGTTGCTGGGTAACCACTGTATCAACTATTTTTCTGCACAAAGTTGACTTTTTTCAACAGCAGGTTCTTATAGTGTTCCGGCAAAAATGTGAGGCACGGCAGGCGGTTAGAACACAAGCTCACTGCCAACAGAAAGCAATTTTTTTTAAGTTTTATAAATATATTTAGATTAATTTATACAGATCAAAGCCAATTATTATGCACTATTTAAAAAGCTACTATTACTGTACTAATACTCTACAGAGAGATGACTGACAAAGTTGCAAAGTTGCTTTAAAAGCATTTCTAAAAAAAAAAAAAAATAAATAAAAATTATAAAGAAACCTATTTTAAATCTGGTCACCTAAGAAGTGAAATGCATTTTCACAGTACAAATGTATTTCTCATTTCCACTAGCTTTTTAAGATATTATTAGTGTTCATTTGTTTTCTATGTTTGAAAATTACTATTTTGAAAATCACTTGATGTTTCCATGAGCAAAAGAATTTCTGGATTTCTGTAGATAGGATTATCGGAAAAGACATCTCATTAAACAGCCATCTCAAGAAATCCCATCAATTGCGGTAAGAAAAGCATCACAAAGATTCTTAATCTTGAAACATCATCTAAGTAAGGAAAATGTGACGTTTGAAATGGCAAATCTTGCTCCAGCCTGTAAGCACTGGGTCACTTTGTATGAACGCAGAGTATTCAGTCATGCTAGTTAAATAAACACCACTTACAATTTGGACCTTGGTGCTGGACTGAACCCAAGAAATGACAAGGCTTAAACACATGCCATAGTGAAAACATTTTTTTCACACATTTTTGCATAAAATTTTCAAATAAAGATAAGAACAACAGTATGTACGAATAACAAGCACATGAAAAGTGCAAAGGCTGCAAGCAGATGCTGTAAAATCATCCATAATGCAGAAATGAGAAACAGCTGTTGTATCTGTATAGCCTGTGACAGATGGACTGGGACTGACAGGTAATCTGCAATCTGCCCTTGAGAACATAAGAATCAATCTCAGACATATAAAGAACTGCCAAACCTCAGAGTGTAGAATATAAAGACACAGGCCTACAGAAACATATATTAGTCATAGAAAAAGGAGAGTTGGTTCAGTTTAATTTAACTTAATTTTTATTTAATTTCATTACCCATTTATCCACAAGATAAATGTAATTGTTTAACATACTAGTAATACATTTTACATTATCGTATTATTTATATGGAGACAATAAGTATATTGTTTACATTTTTCATTTCAATTGATGTTATTCTAAATAGCTATGGAACATTTCACCCACAATATATATTTTTTTAAGTTGATGGATTATCTTACTTTAAATTGCAGTCCAGACTTGACTATCTAAAGTGTTTGCTTGTTTGTTCATTTCCATAAATGTGATACTAACGCATGCTGTAATAATTACCATGCATTAATTTTCTTTTCCCTTTATTAACCTGGGGTCGCCACAGCGAAATGAACCCCCAACTTATCCAGCATATGTTTTACGCAGCGGATGCCCTTCCAGCTGCAACCCATCACTGAGAAACATCCATACACTTATTCACACATACACTACGGAAAATTTAGCTTATCCAATTCACCTGTACCACATGTTTTTGTACTTGTGGGGGAAACCGGAGCACCCGGAGGAAACCCGCGCAAACACGGGGAGAACATGCAAACTCCACACAGAAATGCCAACTGACCCAGCCGGGGCTCAAACCAGCGACCTTCTTGCTGTGAGGCGATTGTGCTACCCACTGCGCCACCGTGCTGCCCGTAATAATAACCAAAAAAGTAAATTTTAAGTTGATGTAAACACAAAAACGTAATTGATCGATACTGCCAATAACAAAATCTGCAATATTATTTGTTAGTTTAAGGATAATAAATATACACTGATTATTGTATTTCACAAAAGCAGTGTATATTTCCAAAACAAACAATTTAACAAAATAAACTAATGATGCAGGCTGACCCTAACTTAAAACCAATCAATCTGTCTTTGAATAGCAAAGCCTGCAAAACCGTACATGCATACCAGTGGGCATATGCCTTTACTTGCTAGTTCACCCTAATTCTCCAGAGTCTATATTCTCTTTGGACTGACATGCACACATGTGTTCTGAAGCCTTATTTTGAGATCAATTATCTTTATAGACAAAACTGTGCACAATTCAAAACAAAAAAAATGGCAAGGCTGAAGCTGCCACACCTCACAGCAAGAAGGTCGCTGGTTCGAGCCTCGGCTGGGTCAGTTGGCATTTCTGTGTGGAGTTTGCATGTTCTCCTTGTGTTGGCATGGGCTTCCTCCGGGTGCTCCGGTTTCCCCCACAAGTCCAAAGACATGCGGTACAGGTGAATTGGGTAGGCTAAATTGTCCGAAGTGTATGTGTGTGAATGAGTGTGTGTGGATGTTTCCCAGAGATGGGTTGCAGCTGGAAGGGCATCCGCTGCGTAAAACGTATGCTGGATAAGTTGGCGGTTCATTCCGCTGTGGCGACCCCAGATTAATAAAGGGACTAAGCTGAAAAAAAAATGAATGAATGAATGAAGCTGCCACAGGATGATTCTATAATTGCAGATACATTTGACATTTAAAAAAAAAGTTGTAGTATTGAAAGCATATTCAATAATTCAGAGCTTGCCAAAGATCAATTATTATTCTTATTCTTATTCTTATTATTAGTATTACTTTTAGGGAAAAAATATGTATTTACAGTATTGTTTGTCAACTCTGTTATGGACAAATTAGGTAATGTCTAGAAATGAGAGAGAAACTCTCTTAATCTCCCACATACATGACTGTCAATTCTAATAACCTACCTAACAGTAACAGTAACAGAATTGACAGTAACAGTTTTACAACTTTTTAGTCATAAAAGTCCACTTGCTAGCATGAATGCTAAGAGCACATGGTGCTAATGAAATCAGGATTCATTCATTTTCCTTCAACTTAGTCCCTTTATTCATTGACCCAGCCGGGACTCAAACCAGCGAAACCAGCGAGGTAACAGTGCTGACCACTGAGCTACTGTGTCGCCCCCGAAATTAGGATTCAAATATCTTTAAATTGTCAGATGTGTGATCAATGAAATATTCTCCTTTCCTTTTGAAATTGTGGTAACAATATTGACATCAAATTTTTCTACCTCACATAAAACAGCTAACTTAGCATTTTGGGAAGCAGTCACATATTTTCAAGCTGGTAGGGTGTACATGCAGGTTTACCTTTCATACCGGTCAACTCTTTGACCTCTGAAACAAGTGTGGGCACAAGAAGAGGTTGATCTATCCTCACCCAGTTTTTACCTGAAATTGTAAAATTAACAAAGCAATTAAAAAACAAAAAAAGACAGAATTTATTTTAAGGTTCAATTCTTTCTATTAACAAAACATATGACATTATTACGGTATAGAAGTTTAGGTTTAGGTATAAAATAGGTTTAGGCAGAAAAAAAAATCAGAATATGTACTTCATAAAAACTAATGAACAGCCAATATAATAGGCAGGTAATAAAACACTAGTTAATACTAATTAAATTCAAACAATAAGAGGTGTTTCTTATTTTTGGATCAAGTAAATAAAACATATTTATATATGATAAAAAATATCCTTTTTAGTTTTCACTTTGTATTATTCAAGTAAAATTTTACTTTATTAACACATTGAAATTATTGGCACAGTTTGGTCTCCTACTTGGTACTTGGTAATTTTTTATTTTATTTCAGTACATCTGATACTGCAGAATAATGAAGCAAATAATAATAGACAAATGTATGCTGCTTTGAATCCTAGATTTATGCAATAATAAAATAATAAAAATATACATTAGTAATAAAAAAAAGATTAACAACCCTGTGTAGCATTTAATGTATGGAAAAGAACACAATTATTTAGCAAATAAATTGTCATTTAAAGTGCTGAAAAAATTTATTACAATCCGAAAGTCATGATCAGCACCGATGGTGGTAAAAATATGTAATTTTAATTTATGAATAATAATAATAATAATAATAATAATAATAATAATAATAATAATAAT
>CAIGQW010056860.1:98139-131099 GCA_903798125.1 Danio choprae | reverse complement strand
ATTGATTGATTGATTGATTGATTGATTGATTGATTGATTGATTGATTGATTGATTGAGTGACATTAAATTTGTTTTGATCTCATACAATACAAATACTTTACTTAACTTTATATTTTATTTTTGTATTCAAATGAAATATATATATTTCTTGTCTTTTCTTATACAGTGGAACATTTCTTATTCCTTCTATACTATACCACAACCTTAATTGAGTAACGACCATCAATTGCAGCTTCTCTTTCTTTACTATTTTACAACGTAACTATAGCCACCTTAAATACACACTATCATTCTTGAATTTCCACAGTTTCAGACAGGCACATACTGTATTCCTCCAACCTTTGAGAGGGACAGTCTTTAGAGGACGAGAGAAATCAAATCCAGTGGCGCATTCCTTAGAGCTCAGTTTAGATGCACTGTACGCTGGCCAGCTTTCTAGACCTAGACAAAATTGCTAGCGATTCTGCTGAATCATCAAGCAATGCAGTTCTGACACTTAGGTTTCACAGCACAGCAGGTACACAGTACTGGAGAATCACTACTGGAAAAACAGCAGCTTTAGCCAGAAATACAGGGCACATTTTCCATTTTAACATGACCCATCTGAATGAATCGAGTGATCACACACACACAAACAACAAAAGGTTGCTTCAGGACTGATTCTCTTGAGCTCAACAATTAAGCAAATGGAACCAAATGATGTCACTAATATAGCAGACATGGACTGATTCAGCCTGAATGCCTGATGACAGACAGACAAGCTTCTTTCCAGCTGTAAGTATAACATTATTAAATCTCCTTTACTATGCAGTATACTGTGCTTAAGTAATCAAGATCAGCCACATTAAAATTTAAACCTGCGCAAATCTTTACTGTTGTTTAAGGTCAAAATATTCCTGTTGAAAGTCGCCTGGTCTTAGTATAAATGCTGCACCCAAAGCAAGCTGTTTTTTATTTTGTCTATTTTCTGTTAAGGAAACCAAACTTTGACAGAAAAAATACAGTAGAGACTCTTTCAGAAAACTTAACTAGTATGAATGCCATGTTGACTAAATTCATACTTCAAGGATGATATCTCTCTTGATGACATTTATTATTTTGCAAAAGAGTAGTTATTACATTTCCCTTATCACATTTCCGGGTTTCACAGCAGCAGAAGTTGTCATAGTTTGATAAACTTAGAGCTCAGTGAATAGGAGAGTACAACAAATATTGTATGTTTTGCATTCCTATTTGCTCAAATAATTTTTTAAAAACTCAACGATAGTATTATCAAGACTTTCAGAAAAAAAAAATACTGTGAGACTGATAATGCAGAGAGTAAAAGAGAACAATGTCAAATGTACTGTCCCGTTCATAGACAGTGCATGAGAAACACCTTGCATATATGCAATAATTCTTTTTTGTAATTTGATGCAAAGATGAAATAATATTGGTACAGCTTTGTAAATGTACATATGTTTTATTTAATTTAAACATTAAAACTTTCAAGGATTTAAGATGCTAATGTTAAATGTGTACAATCTAAGGTGCTTTGTAGCTGAGCACGGTATATTTTCCCAAGTGCTTTTTTTTCGAACATTACCTTCCATCCATTGTGATGTACACTGAAAAAAAAATATTCAAAGATGATTCCTTCAATTTGGCAGACATCATGTTTTTTTCAGTGTAGCTGTTCAGTGCATTACAAGTAAATACATAATCACTTATGAATTGCCAATACAGGTTGTCAGCAATTCCAGTTAATGTTAATTTAACAATGCTATGTGGAAACTTGCACTATGGGGATTTCTTCAGAAACCACTTACTCTGAAGAGTAATAAAACGGGCAATGAAATGCCAATGAGTTGGCGGTGTCAGCGCATGCAGCTGGCATCAATCACAATCAATTAGTGTATAATCAATAGTTGCATCGCAACAATACCTTTTTTCGCTTCAGAAGCCTCACCTGCAGACTGAAAGAGACGTTTTTGCTGTCATCCTCTGACTTTGTTCGAGGGAGAGTGAGAGAAAGCTCCCGTCTTCAGAGAGGCTGATTTTTCCCGGTTCCAGTGCGAGTGACAGCGCAAGCAGCAACGGTCGAGCTGGGCTTCTCCCGTCCCTGGGCGTTTCGCTGGACCGGTACTTCAAGAGCAGTGAGTATAAAGCAAATTCTTCTAAAAGAGCAACACGGTTGTGTAGCGCGTCTCCAACTGTGTGTTTCTGGATGCGGTGGTTTCCTGTCCACGGATGATGGGCACAAGCACTGTGTTGCATGTCTGGGGGTTCAGCATGTTAATGCGGTGCTCGCGGGCAGCGCATGCCATCACTGCGATTGCAAAAGGGCAAACCAATCCTGTTGTCCCCCGCAAGTGGGCAGATGAAAATTCGTACCCACTTCCTCCCTCAGGGGTGGTAAGCGAGGCTCCGAATGTGGAATCTGATATGATGGCTGTGCAAACCCATGCTCCTTCGGCGGCAAGGCTGAAGATGGCTTGTCCCCCAGCTTCGCCGCCGGACCGATTAGACGGGTGTTACATGGAAGATAAAAAGGGGAAACCCTCTAAGCCTCCTGTCCCTTTCTTCCCAGAGGTGCACAGTAAGTTCACCCAGCGCTGAGGGCACCTTTTTCTGCCCTGTCTGCGTGCGCTCCGCCCTCACCTTCCTCAATGACGGAGCAGCCAGGGGGTACGAGGCGTAATCCCCCAGAGTGCTAGCGTGGTCTATCTTGCCTGTGTGTGCCCCTTCCTGGTGTGGTTGGCCTCGGCTCCCATCCAAAGCGTGTAGGTTGTCTGAGTCCCTCAAGGCCAGAGCCTACAGGAAGGTTCCGACCCAGGTTTAATGTACTACGCACTGCAACCGACTTTGCTCTGAAAACACCAGGTCGACTGCGAGTCCCCTGGGAAGGAAGATGATCACACTAGTGGTCCAGGAACGCCACCTCTGACTAAACATGGCAGATATGCGTGACGTTAACAAAGTTTGCTTTCTTAACACACCCATATCGCCCTGTTCGGATGACACCAGGGGTGCGTTCACCCAGGAATTCACCACGGTGAAAGAGCAGTCAAGTGCAATCGGCGGGCTTTAAAAACCGCTCTCCTCGCTAAACCATCCACTTTGGCTGCTCCTCGCCAAGGGCTCTTGTTTGTGGCTCCAAAATCTGCTCCGCCGCACTGTCCGTTCCACCAGTTAAGCGGCAGCGTTGAGCACCCCATAGAAGATTACCGCCCCCCCGCCTCAGGGCGCCAATAAGTTCGGACCGCGAAGCATCCCTAAGATGGACCACTCGGAGAAAAGGAGGTGTGCTCTTTCCCCGGCGGAGGATGAGGGACATTAAGTTATGGCCGTATGGCTACCAAATTTTATAAAGAGCATTTTATAAGAGATCTCCTTTCTCTGTGTGCGACAGCCTGAACACTGCCAGTATGGGATGCTATGCCTTCCAACTCGCAGGATCGGTGCTCTTCGCCACAGGCTCCGAGAGTGCCAGAGGGCGGGCTCCTTTCTCTTGCACTCCAAGCCGCCCAGCGGACTCTTGGGAAGAAGTTAAGATTAAACCTCTTATCTTCCACTCTTCCTCGGGACACGTGCCTCCCGGGGTGCGCTCTCCCATCCCGTGCTGCCCCACCGATGGTGCGTTAGTGATTGCGCTGATGATGTCACTCGCGCGGGCTCTGCCAGCCTGGTTAGTGCTGCCCAGCCCGTCGCGATGGCTCATTTGCGCAATCAGACTCGGCTATGCGATTTAGTTTGCTAAACGGTCCCCCAAGTTCACGGGCGTGTATTACAGCAAGGTCAGCCCTGTGTCCACCCCTGTCTTGCGCGAGGAGATTGCTGTCCTCCTAGCGAAGGACGCAATCAAGCCATCTGCATACAAAATTTTTTTGATGACTGGCTTTTTATATCTCACTCGTGGGATCAATTGGTTATGCACAGGGACTGGGTGCTCCGGCACCTCGACCTGTTGGGGTTTCGAGTCAATGGAGAAAAGAGCAAGCTTGCCCCCGTGCAGAGCTTCTCTTTTCTCGGGTTGGAGCTGGACTCTGGGAAAACTGTGGTCCCACTGATATTATTTCAGAGGCTCCTGGGGCATATGGGATTCGCAGCTATTGTCACGCCACTTGGGTTGCTCCATAAGAGACCGCTTCAGCATTGGCTTCACGATCGAGTCCCTAGACGCACATGGTACGCGGGCACGCACCAGAGGACTGTTACTCCGCTGTGTCGCCACGCCCTCAGCCTCTAGACGGACCCTGCGTTTCTACAGAGCTGTGTGCCTCTAGAACAAGTGTCCAGGCATGTCCTTGTTCCAATGAATGCTTCCAGTACACGGTGGGGGGCCGTGTGTTGCGAGCATACAGCTGCGGCTCTGTGAATGAACGCCGTGAATGCACAGCGACGATAGCGTATATCAACCTCATATGGTGGTATCCGCTCTCGCCGCATGTCTCAGCTTGCTCGCCGTCTGCTCCTCTGTACACCTACACGCCGGAAATCGATGCGTGCCATTCCTATCCCTGGCGAACTCAACCATGCAGCCGATGCACTGTCACGGCAGTTCCATGCCCGGGAGAATGGAGGCTCCACCCCCAGCTGTCCAGCTGTTTTGGGTGCGTTCTGGAACGCACGGGACGGGGCTTTCTGGCCACAGGGCGTGTGTAAATATGCATTTTCTCCAGTGAGCCTACTCGCACAGATACTGTGTAACGTCAGGGAGGATGAGGAACAGGTCTGTTTATTGCGCCTCTCTGGCTCAACTGGACCTGTATTTCAGCTTTCCCCTTGTAATAGCCCCTCCCTGGCATGTGCCTTTGAAGAAGCACTTCTCACTTCTTCTCTGGGACAGGCACCATCTGGCACCCGTGCCCAGATATCTGGAACCTCACGTGTGGTCCATAGATGGAGCGCGGAGGACTAAGGTGACCTACCGGTTCGGTGGATTACATCGTCACTCAGACTAGAGCACCCTCTACGAGGCATCCCTACGCCCTGAAGTGGAGTCAGCCACGGTATAGTTCCCTGCTTTCCAGGCAGGCCCGTGTCTTTCCTCCCCGCTAACCATCCTTCATATATGTACTCCCCATTTTCTAGGTTAGTCCATATGTCTCCTTGCCACCAGGTCTCCCCATTTGGGGAGCAGGTGGCCTCCGCAACGTCCTCCCCATCAGGACTGCACGCTTTCCCAACGTACTGTCGTATTTTAAAATTCCTAGAAACTTAACTAGGTGTATTTTTTACGACTCCCCAAAAAATATAAATAAGCCTTAAGCGCTTTACAGGTAATTAAGGTAAGTAAGGGCCAGGGGACACATTGGAGGGCTGCGTCTCTGGTGATGAGCCTGGCAAACCTCTTACCAGCGACGTGGTAATGTTCAATCACTGTGGCGTTTTCCATACATTTCCCCAAAGAGGAAGTTTCCACATAGCATTGTAGTTCCCCTCCCGCTGGGGAATGAAACAGTTACTACGTAACCCTCGTTCCCCGAGGGGGGGGAAACGGATATGCTATGTTCCTTCGCCACAGTAATTGCGCCTTAGCTGACAGCTGTAATTCGGCTTCTTCAGCTAGAAAAGGTGTTTTTGCAATACACAGCTGGCATTCTTATACACAAATTAATTGCTATTGCTGCCAGCTGCGTGCACTG
The DNA here is from genome assembly GCA_903798125.1 of Danio choprae. Lineage (NCBI taxonomy): Eukaryota > Metazoa > Chordata > Actinopteri > Cypriniformes > Danionidae > Danio > Danio choprae. The sequence goes on along the minus strand of CAIGQW010056860.1, from coordinate 125,471 downwards.
ACACACCCAACTCATTGGCATTTCATTGGTCTGTTTTATTACTCTTCAGAGTGAGTGGTTTCTGGCGAAATCCCCATAGTGAAAGTTTCCACATAGCATTTCCGTCCGTCCCCTACAACCCACCCCCCCCCTCCCCTCGTGGAACGAGGGTTACATGGTAACCATTTCATTAAGTTAATGTGCATTGTAAATAAGTATTTTTGACTTTGGATTTCAGTCTCTTGGTTTCAGACACCAAAAAAAGATGAAAAAAATAAAAGCGATGAAACGTGTACTTTTGCAGCCCATACAACAATTTGGCATGAGGAACAGTATACACTAACCTGAGCATTATTCAGTCACAAGATGACACCAAACAGCAGAAACACAAAGCTGACAGAAACAAAACTGGCTGAATTAAGCATACACTGGCCTATGTATTATTCATTCATAAGATGCCACCACGCTGATTCGAGCCCCGGCTGGGTCAGTTGGCGTTTCTGTGTGGAGTTTGCATGTTCTCCCCGTGTTTGCGTGTGTTTCCTCCGGGTGCTCTGGTTTCCCCCACAAGTCCAAAGACATGCGGTACAGGTGAATTGGGTAAGCTAAATTGTCAGTAGTGTATGAGTGTGTATAGATGTTTCCCAGTGGTGGGTTGCAGTTGGAAGGGCATCCGCTGCGTAAAACATATGCTGGATAAGTTGGCAGTTCATTCCGCTGTGGCGACCCCTGATTAATAAAGGGACTAAGCCGAAAAGAAAATGAATGAATGAATGAAGATGCCACCAAACAGTAAAAAAATTTCAAAAACCGCAGCATGACAGGCAAGCAGATACATGTGAATGTGGATGTAAGTATATGGATTTGAACGTATTTACTAGAGGTGCTCCGATCAGGATTTTTGGGGCCGATCTAGGATTACCGATCACTTAAAGCCATATTGGCCGATACAGATACTGATCACCGATTACAGGGTCTAAATGAAGTATTTTATTAATCATGTTTTTATAAATGTATATCACAAATATCATATGACAACTGCACTTATTGATAAGCAACATTCCAACCTAAAACTTTAGAACAGAGATGCCCAAACTAGGGCCCAAGGGCCAAAGTTGGCCCATGATAACCTTTGATTTGGCCCTCCATCCCATGTGAGAAGGGATGCAGAATGTTGGGGGTAAGGCCTTTAATACACATTGTCATTTCTAATTTTAACGTAACCTTTCATTTGTTTGATCTATTGTTAAGCTACAAAAAAAGCATATTTCAATTAAATGTTTTAATTAAACGTTTTTTTAATTAAACGCAGATTTTTTTTATGAACATACTGTTGCTCAAGAGATAGAGCACAATTCAGAAGTCATCGGTAAGCAAATCAAGGAAAAGGCAGGTGCAGCTTGACATTAAACGCCAATAATCGGACATTAAACTTAGAAAAAATCTAGTTAATATGATTGAAGTAATGTTTTTTTATTTTAAAATGAATGAGGAAATTATCCATGGCAACTTTGTAATACAGTTTGATATATTTACCTTCGGCTCACGGCCCTCAATCAAGTTTGGTTTTTGTCCCTTCATTAGAAAAAGTTTGGGCATCCATGGTTTAAAAAAAAAAAGAAATGCAACAAATGTAGCTCTTGAAAACTTTTATGTAGAAAAAATAGCAGTAAAAAGGCTATAGCTAAAATATTGTTTCAAATCAGTCAGCTCATATTTCTGTTATATACTCTCTAATATCAGAAAGCAGTCCACAGACATGGGGCTTTAGTGCATCAGAGAAATGTCCTCATAGATTTTGATTGATAAGTCAAAAATTTCATAATTGAACATGTATTTAATCAAAAACATTAGGTTAGGTTACAGCTGCACCCCTTTAGAAAAAATACGTAACAGAGAAATAATAAAAAATTGTTGTTGTTGTTGTTAATATTATTATTACTAGTAGTAAAGGTACTACTACATTTTGTAGATTGCACTGTTCAATTCAGCTCAATGGTTGAATTCTGCACATGACAAAATGCGAATCTACATCTTTGAAATGCTATATGAGTGTGTAGCCTACACCATAGCTCTATGGCTCTGGCCCACATGCACTGTCACTTAGCAACTACAAACGCTAAAAGAGCGGAAGTGAATTGAACTTGGTGAAAGAAGTGGCGCTCATCATGTTTTCAACACAGTTTTGGATGAGATATGTGAATGGCCCTAATGGCGTGGCGCGAGCACAAATTATATTTTAAAACACAGCATGACACGGCTCCACCTGTTGAGTACTCCTGCATATAGATGGTATGATGCGACGGCAGCTGTTGCGTGAGCTCTTTAAACGGGACAAGTAAAGAAATCATATTTTCCACTAATATCCACAGGGCACAGGCTACCGGTGAGCATTTGGGACAAGTCATAGTCAGTTGCATAAGCACAGAGGGCATGTTTCACACACCCTGTTCTTGCACCATGTAAAAAAAAATTACTCGCGAGTTTTGCATCATCTGATCGGCCCTTCTGGATCGCCATTCGTGGAGACCACCAATAAAACTCCCCCAAGCAATTATCGGCTGATTGGGATCAGTGACTGATCGATCGGAGTACCCAATCTCAGTTCCCGGATGAGCCTGTGTTATTCAGCAGTTGTTTTCTTGAAATAACATAGTTTGGAATGTAAGTCTCAGAATAGAGTATCCCAGACAGCTGTGTATAATGTACAGTACGTTAAGATAAGTTTGTCAGTCATTGATGCATCTTCACTGCATGCCAAAGAGCTTTAAGACTGCAAAATATATTTTTGTGCGTGTTACACAGAAAAAAAAATGCAAGTTTTTGAAGACCCTAGGGTGGAATTTAGGTAAACTGTTGTCTTCAAAAGACTACATTTTAAGTTCACTATCCTTGTAAAAAAAATAAAGCAATGCTTGTGCTTGAAAAAGCAATTGTGTGCTACAAATTTTAAAATGAAATAAGGATTGAGATTTGCCAAAAAAAAAGTACACAATAAAGTACACTTTAACAAAAAAGTACATGTTTATGAAAAGTGCTGAAACTTATTTCAGTATGTTTATGTACTTCCAACGCAAGCAGAATATTGAGTAGGGGGCAGGGCTTTCTATATGTGTATCATTCTCTTATAGCATATCATAGGGGCGTGGTTAAGAATAAAGTGGCCGCCACTCCAAATCCATTAGCAAATGATCGGAGATTAATTGAAGATTACAAATGTTGTTTTTTTTATTATTTAAATTTTTTTTTTTCAGATTAACACACACACATACACACACAGTAATAAACATAGGGGTCTTAGAGGTTAATACCATACAGCATTGACATGGTACAGAGGACACATTTATTCATCACCTTTCACTGGAAGCATACTGATATCTGACTTTATTTGTTAAATGAGCTTACGTTAAACTGTTTAACTGTATAACTAGACATGAATCACACATATCATAACTTAGGAGCAAAGAAGCCTACAAACGATTAAAAAAAAACATTTAGCAATTAACAATATACACAGTTCCCAGGATGTATTTGGAGAGTCTTTCAAAAATGCATTGTATTAGAATATAAGTGAAGTTTATTTATAAACTAATTTCGAGAGGATCACGTGCTTATGATTGCGTACAGCTGGCCTGCATTAGCCCGCAATCGATGCACCAATCAGATGATTCCTAGAACACCATAAATAACCAGAGTTCCCTCTTTGCAGTATCTTCGTCTTGAAGAACTCCCCCCACCCACCCCTACTCCTCCTTCCCAGATGGGCGACACGGTGGCCCAGTGATTAGCACTGTCGCCTCACAGCAAGAATGTCTCTGGTTAAAGTCTCAACCAAACTAGTCGACATTTCTGTGTGGAGTTTGCTTGTTCTCCCCGTGATCGCGTGGGTTTTCCCCGGGTTCTCCGGTTTCCTCCCACAGTCCAAAAACACGCAATTTACGTAAATCGAACACACTAAGCAAGCCCACAATAAGTCGGGGGGAGTTCATCGAGATCTACCTGAGCTCAAGCTCCCCTCTCGCCCTGCGAACGGGAGGGAGCCCAGGGCTCGAGGATCTCGTGAGCTCAGGGCTCTCTCCCGGGACAGCATGCCAAACTAGCTATATTACCAATCATCAGCTAAGTGTATACTCTTGAAAGTCCAATGGCATTTAATGCTAGAACACCTCTTACTTATTGACTACTTATTTTTAGCAGTAACTGTAAAAGGTTTTCACAAGGCACTTGAAATAAATTAACCAATGTTCCACTAATGCCTGACCATCAGAAAGTTTAAGACCATCCAAATATTGTTTTCTGTATAACATGCATGTATTTAATGTGTTTGGTGTATTTATTTTACTAATGCAATGTTAGCCATGGGTGACACAGTGGCTCAGTGGTTAGCAGTGTCGCCTCACAGCAAGAAGGTCGCTGGTTTGAGTCCCGACTGGGTCAGTTGGCATTTTTGTTCAGTTGGCAGAGTTTGTTCTCCTTGTGTTGGCGTGGGTTTCCTCTGGGTGCTCGGATTTCCCCCACAGTCCAAAGACATGCGTTATAGGTGAATTGAATAAACTAAATTGGCCATAGTGTATGTGTGTGAATGAGTGTGTCCATCCATAAGTTTTCCAGTACTGGGTTGCAGCTGGAAGGGCATCCGCTCTGTAAAACATATGATGGATAGGTTGGCGGTTTATTCCGCTGTGGTGACCCCTGATGAATAAAAGGGACTAAGCCAAAGGAAAATGAATGAATAAATGAATGAATGTTAGCCATTCACTGCAAAAAAAAGTGAGTAAACCTATTGCCCTAAAAGTGACTTTACTTAACCAAAGTGAGTAAGCCCTTTGTAACTTGTAACTGTTAAGTTGACTTAACTTAATTTGTATAATTATTCACATAGTTCATTTACTTAAAATCTGTACAAAAATGTGTTTACTTACTTTATTTAAGTAAAGTCAACTTGTTGCTTATCAAAGTGTACCTTTTAGTGAAATTTAATCATGTCATAAGTATCTAAAATACTTTTTGGGGCCACTGTATGTAATTCAGTATTATCATTGCAGTCATCTCTCTAGTGTTTACACATACTTGTTAAAGTGAAAAAACTATTCAAACTATCCTCCTGTTGATTAAACATGTCAAGCACATTTTTCTAATTAAAAGATATCTCCAAAAATAGGTCTTAGTCTTTTAGGTAAAAGTCTTTTTTCATTTTGGCGATCATGACAAATCTTTTTTCTTAGCACTCTATTTTGAGAATAAGCATACTTTTAACTAAGCCTGGACACCTTATAATAAAAAGTAAGGATTTCTGGACGAGCTGGAGACACCAGAGAAATCTCTTTACACAGATGGATTTTTATTCTTGGCAGGTGTGTGTGTTTGTGTGTGTGGTATTTACAAGAAGTGCCAGAGTCTATAACGTGTGAAGCACTCATTACCTTAAAGGAAGAACAATAACAAAATATAACAGGCAAAGGCAGGCTTCTGATTGGATGGCACAGAATTAGCAGGACTGGCCAAGTGTAGTTGGCAACCCTAAAAAAGGGTTAAAAAATAAGTGTGATTTCTGTTCCAAATTAGAACTCAAACAGAAGAAATATATTCATTTACAGGCCAGTTTGTTAAGTACACCATGTTAGTACCAAATCAAACCCCTTTTTCCCTTTAGAAGTAAATTCTGCTGGAAACATTACTCTATGATTTTGGTCCATATCGACATTAAAAAATAACACGGTTGCTCTTGATTTGTTGGATGCACATGTCATTTTTAATTGAGATCCTTTTCAGATGATTTGGACTTTAAAACATTACGTGTTACCCTGCTAGATGTAGTCAACAAATTGATGGGCATATTATGGTCATAAAGAGATGGACATGGTTGGCAACAATACTCAGGCAGGCTATGGTGTATAAATGATTTTAGCTGCTACCTGTAGTAAGCGACCTGAAGCATACCAAAAAAAATATACTCCAATTAATCACCAGCAGCCTGATCTCTTCTTACAAGCCAAATTCTGACCATACTGTCTGAATGTTACAGCAAAAAATAAGATTAATCAATTCAAGCAACTTTTTTCTTATATTATATTGCCAAATCTTAACAGTTTCCTGTCACTAGTGTGCATTTATGTTCTTGTAGCAATATGCATATACTGTAGTACCTTGGCCATAACTAGTGGCTATATGCAACACAGGCTCATTGAAAATATGTACTTCTACTATGAAAAAGTATTTACACATATTTTTGACTGCAGTTTCTAAGTAAAATGAATGCTATGAGGTGGTATGATGCCAACAACTTATAGTTGCTTTCACACTAATGATATTTACCGGGACATATTATAGATGAATAGGCCCACACGGAATCTCTCCACGCAGATTTCCACAGATTTTCAGATTTTTAGCCCATAATTGAGTCTTTTTATTTACTTGTGTAAATGTGTGTACATGTATATTTATTCCATTTTTAATTGATTTTATTAATATTATTGACTAATATGAAAATATTCATATGATTTATTTATTTACAATACAGTTTGTAAAGTAATATTTTCTGTCTTTTAGTAGATATATTATATGAGAGACTAGCTTTTGTTTACCAAAAAATATAATTGGATCTAATTGGATTCGTCTAATTAGTTTTTAGTTACAATACTACCAAAAATCTTTCTGCATAAATCCACAGATTTTTTACAAAATTCTGCGCAGAAATTCTGTCTAGCCCTAAAGATTATTATAACATATTATAACACCAAATAAATACAACAAAACAACTTGTAGAAGAAGGACAACATCTACAAAAAAACGTGCATCTGAAACATACAACAAAATGTACCATAAGTACTGTATTTCAGATTTGCAAAAATATGGTTAGCGCCCTCTAGTGCATTTTTGTTCTGAAATGTGCAACGAAATGTACCTGGAGCAACGTATTTTACATTTTGCAAAAATGTAGACTGAGACATGTATTTCCAATAAGACTTTAATATACGAGTTACTGTTGCCTTGCTATTAGCTCAAGTTTGTTTGCTCATTCTTCTCTGGCATCAATAAGACATTTTCATGTACAGAACTCCAGTTCACTGGATACATTCTCTTTTTCCAGAAAAATCCTAGTAAATTTGAACTGTTTTAAAAATACTCAGACTAGCAATCTGGCACCAACTACCATGCCATATTTAATGATATTTAGGATGTGTACACAGCAACAATCAATATCTTTTTATTGCTATTTCCTTTTATTTTCTTTTGTGAATACTAAAGCTTCATGTTCATACGATCATTTAAAAAAAATGTCTGTCAATATCAAAATGGGAAAGCTTAAAAGGCTGTAATACTTATGCCACACCTATAAGTGGTGCTGTAAACAAACACAAACAGAGCAGCAAAATACACTAAAATTACGGAAGAATGCAGTGAGCATGCACATTAAGTCCTTGGATTACAGACATAAATAGGACACCATAGTTTATTTAAAAATATCTGACTCTTGTAACTTTTAATGTGTAACCAGGTTTGTTGTAGTAGTGCTAACAAACTTAACAGTGCATGCAGCACAAGCACAACACTGTAATCCTCTATGGTTGTTGTTGTTGTTGTAGTTAATGGTTATTATGTGCAGGGTTCTTCCTTCTGGTCATATGGTACTGTGATATCCTGGTTTCCAAAAAGTGTTTTGCTCATCTACACGGCTATGCGACAGACAGAGTTTTCAGATTTTTCCACTCTGTAACCTGTTACTTAAAAGTTTGTTTTAGGGCACAGACAAAGTTGGTGTTGTGTGGACAAAACAATATTAAACTTTTGTCAAACATACAGGCAGAAGTTTACATTGGTGAGCATGCACCTGTCCTTTCCACCTTTTTTATTTATTTATTTATTTCTTGACTTGCTTGCTTACTTACTTAAATGTGTAAACTGTTAGCCAAGTCTACAACATGTCATGCCAGATCAAACTGTGTGTTCCAATGACAGGACAGAAAATAGCCAATATTTTATCAATTATGCTGTTTTTGATGTAATATTGAATACATTTTAAGTGGATATCAAACAACAGTACAATATAAAAAAAAAAATTACTACCACTTTAAATAGCATCTATCCCCTTTTTGTAACGCCCGGAGGGCGGAGGATAACAAGACGAGAGGGAGAAGGATGAACATTACAAAACGGGTTTTATTTAACACTTACGGGGAGACAGGCAGACACAGGAAGACACGACCAGACGAACCAAAATACCGGACAACAATGGACACAGACGAAAGGGTATATATGGAGGACAGATTGATTACACAGATGACACAGAAGGGATGAACGCAGGTGGAACAGATTAACAATGACGGTGGCGGGAGAAGGACAAAGAAAGCACATGACATAAACAAAGGATGACGCGGACGAACACTGACACTTTTGAACTTCATCAGATTATGGCCATCGGTTCTACATGCCTAAACGCATTGAGCTGAAGCATCTGTCACGATTGACAGATTTAGAAAAACAACTTATCTCGTTCTTCTTAAAGGCTTTTACCACTAAGTGTATACATTTACAATCGGAGAACACACAGATTATAAGATATCGGTTATGTAAAACATTAAGTCCTTTTCTAAAACAGCTTCGCATGATTCACTAATGACTGTCAGATTTTTATGTGAAGACGATTTGAAATCATAATCCCTCTTTTCTGATCATTAAACTAATTAAATCCAGGCTAACAGGAAATCTGCCTCCTCAACTTCCTACTTTGTTGCTCTAATGATGCAGCTTGGCCGCCGAACAGTCATGTTATTTCTTCCGGTAAATCTCACTGACTGTTTGATCAACCACAAAGAAAAAAAAACCTGAAGGGGATTTGAGGAACAAACTTTCATTTCTAAATACAAAAAGGACTTAAAGAGATAGTAAAACCAAAAATTAAGTATATGTAATGAATTACTCACCCTTGACTTTTTTTTTTGTTCTGTTGAACTTAAGAATATATTTTGAAGAATGCTGGAAAACTATAACCATTGACATCCTTAGTAAAAAAAGCAAATAGTATAGAAGTCAATGGTTGCCATGGTCCAACATTTATGTTCCAACATTTTTCAATATATCTTCTTCTGTGTTCAACAGAAAAAAAGAAAAGGAAAAAAAAAACTCATACTGGTGAGTAAACGAAGGCAGAATCTTTTCCATTTTGGGTGAACTATCCTTTTATCCAGGGCAATCGCACAACGCATGGACATGACCTCAGTCATTTTTGGTGATGCAATATATAACGCCCATACATAACCAATTCTAGCAACATTTTAACTGATTGCACAACCTCTCTATCACTATTGGACGTGTACGTGTCAGTATGGATAATAAATAAAAAAAAAAAAAAAACAACAACAAAATTATAGTATTTACTTTAAACTATTATGGCATATTTTTATGTGGGTGTCTGACAACTGAAAATAGATCTGGTAGCAGATATCTCAGCCTCTGTTACTATTTACTTTGCACTTTTTTGTTTATTATTTATTTTCACATTCTGATTCAAATGCCTAATTATTAAATTGCTAAAATGACTATAATTAAATGAAATATTCTTAAGAATAAAATATTATGTGTTCTTTGGAAAAGTGTACTTGCATTATGCATATATATATAGTGTACATATATTGTCATTCTGTCATTATATAATGAGTGCCATAAAATGGTCTTAAAATGACAATAATATTGTTTATCGCAATATGTTTTGGTGTAATATATTGTACAACAAAAAATAGATATCGCAACAGGCCTACCCTCAATTATCTTAAATTTAACTGGTCATACAGGTTTATTAAACAGTTATATTTATTAAAATAATATTTTAGTCACAGAACATCTTTATAAATGGAAAGATAATACATTTAAATACATGCAAAATACAGCAAAAAAATACAAACTACAACATTTCAACAAAATTTTTGATTTTTTTTTTTCTCTTGATTTTTGCTATTTTTGAAAGTTTTATTTAATTTTTTTTATAACATAAATTTGGGCTACTAATTTTTGAACCATTATTGTAAGTTATTTTGTTAGATTATCTCCAGATTTGGCTACAGTACTGACTAAACAAATGTATATGCACAAATATAATATTGCAAAGCATCATATAGAAAATATTAATTTATATGAGAGATTTGTGGGGGTGTACTCATATATGCTGAGCACTGTATAGCAAAATACTACCTATATGTTTGAGTTCATTAAAAAGGCTGTATAATTCTTAAACAAACAAGGATATACCCATGGATTAAAACTTAGTTTGAGCCTTAGGGGTCTGATTTAGTTCTGTTACAGTCTGGTCCCAACACCCAACAATGTCAATGTAAACTGATCAACCAAGTCCAAAACAATATAGTAATTACTATTTAGTATTACATATAAATCCAAACAAGCACCCAAACTCATAACAATCAAAGTATTCTCATGTTCTTTGTAACAATTCATTGCCATCCAAATGCTTTTGATTATTTATCCCAAGAGCTGCTGGAAATAAATGAAAACACGCACACCAAATAACCAGTAAAAGTTGTTTGTCGGTTTCAGTAACACGGTAAATTCTGTAGATATCAGCAAAATTCAAAAGACAGAAGTTCCCACTTGAGGATGTCATTATGGCAAACTGTGATGAGCTTTTGAGTTGATGAAACCTGCTATGTCTTGACGAATGGTTGAGTGGTGGGCTAAAAGAGACACCACTTTTATCGGGTTGTAATTGAAGCCTCTGGGAGGCTGGTAATCTCTGGTATTTTCTCAGAGAAAGCCGTATCATTAAATGCTGATAGCCACTGCTATCTCTCAAAATGCCATAGCACTGACCCAGAACACATTCTCTCTGTCAGAAAACCTTCCTTATCCAAATCCCAGCTGTCGCTCACTGTATTTCCAGCTCACAGCGCTGCTTCTGGCCCACACAGGGAGAACAGCCTTTTGTCCCTGATTCTCCCTCACACACATGCACACACGTACACACACACACACACACACACACACACACACACACACACACACACACACACATCATTTCTCTCTTTTTACTGGACTGTCTAGTTCTGTCTTGCTCACAGTTTTTTTTTCTTTATCCGCTCCTTGTCTGACTCTGCCCAAATGAAATTTAGACTGAAAACACACTCAAACACTCAAAGGTTGTGCAATAAAAAAATCATTAGTCAGGAGTATTATTCACTGGTTTAAAAAAAAAAAAAAAAAAAACATGCTTTGTTGTATCACTTAGTCTTTTTAAAGCGATTTCAAAAGAATTTATGACTATTTCCTATTTTTTTCCTACTCCATTGTCTATGTTGTTGAGTCATTTAGTGTAATACAATGTGCATAAACAGTTCTCTGATGTTGATTATTATTAAAAATAATTCTGATTTTGATAGTAAATTATTGTCAGTAATAGTGATATGTTTTAATTTGAACAATTAAAATGATGACTAAGGGCGTCACGATGGCGCAGTGGGTAGCACGATCGCCTCACAGCTGTCAGTGTTCTGTCATGTCATGTGGTATTGTTTTCGTCATGTGATCCCTTTGTCCTGTCTTTCCCGCCATCATCTGTGTTCATTCATTTCACCTGTGTTTATCCCCTGTGTCTCCTTAGTTAATCATCCCCCATCTATGTATACCCTTTCGTCTGTATCCTTCGTTGTCCGGTATTGTATTGTTCTACGTCGATGTCCTGTCTGAGTTTCCTGTTCCATCCCCGTACTTGTACCCTGTAAGTGTTGTGTAAATAAATCCGTCCTATTGTTAATACCGTGTTCCCGTTTTGTCATGTCCTACATTGAGTGTTACAGAATACCGGACCCAAAAATAGCGGCGTGTTTTCCCCCATTTTTCTTTTTATAGTCTTTTTGCCCCTCAGTGTTTCCTTTGGTCACCCCCGTTTTTCCTTGGACCCCGTCCACCTTTCTGTGTGTCTTCACCGCCTGCTGGAGCAGGGGGAGAGCAGCCCTGAGGACCATATGCGAGCGACTGTAATCAGCTTTCCGGGCGACGTGCTCGCCCATCATCTCTCGCAGAGCACGATCATCCGAAGATGGTCCTCGGGGCAACTTTGCCGCAAATATGGAGTGGACACTGGCGAGAAAAAGATCGCTACTCACTGCCTTCCTGGAGGAAGATCTCGTCAGTGCCACTCCCGACCCAGTGACCAGCCAAGCAACACCATCCACCTCCAGGGTGCGCTTACCAGAGCCCACCGCAGACGGAGAGCCACCCCCAGCTGATGAGCCAGCGCCCCCTAGAGCGACAGAGCGGAATCACGCTGAGATGGAGGAGCTCGAGACACCATCTGACCAGGTGTGTGAGCCGGCAACACCGCCGAAAGGGGGAGTCCTGGCGGAAATTCGCGAGACCAGCGAGAGTCCCGCCCACCCCCCCTCTGCAGATGGACAGCGGCTGGACACTGGGAGGCTACTAATAGACTTCTGGGGCAACTCTTTTAACCTTCCGCTGTTTCCAGACAGCAATAATCTTCCGCTGTTTCCAGACAGCAATAACCAACTGTTTCCGTACAGTTTTTTAATCTGCCTTCTAGAGGAAAACCCCAGCTCCAGGGTCATGAGTAGCTTCCCACAGTCCCCCAGAACTGCAGCCAGTCAGCCAGCTCCAGCACTGCTGCAGTTAGCCAGCCCCCCAGCTCGCCCTCTAGCTCCGGAAATGGAGCTCGCTTGTGGATGCTACCTGTCTGCGTCGCCCTCTGGAGGGTGTCGCCCAGCGTCAGCTCCTGCAACCTCCGAGCTGCGGACTCCACCTCTGCCCTTCGGCCCTAGGGCTCCGCACTGGCTCACTCCTCCCTCGTCTTCATCGTGGGCCTTCCGCCCACCAGCTCCGCCAGGCTCCCTCGTCCCTCCGGCTCCACCTTGGTCAGTCGTCGCCCTTCCTACGACTCTGGACTCCACTCCTCCGGCTGCACCTCATCGCACCGTCCTACTGGCTGTGTTGAGCTCCTCCTTCCCTCCAGCTACGCCTTGGTCCTCTGTCGCTCTGGCTCCGCCGTGGGCTTCCGGAACCCCGCCGTGGGCTTCCAGAACCCCGCCGTGGGCTTCCGGAACCCCGCCGTCGCCTTGCTCGGGTGAGCTGCCTGCTTCACCCAGCCCTCAGAGACCTTGGCGTCACCTTCGCCCTACGGCTCTCCGTCCCTTCCTTGGGCTCCACCGCCATCAGCGGCGTCTCCCTCGGTCGAGGACGCGCCTTCAAAAAGGGGGGGGTACTGTCAGTGTTCTGTCGTGTCATGTGCTATTGTTTTCGTCATGTGATCCCTTTGTCCTGTCTTTCCCGCCATCATCTGTGTTCATTCATTTCACCTGTGTTTATCCCCTGTATCTCCTTAGTTAATCATCCCCCATCTATTTATACCCTTTAGTCTGTATCCTTCATTGTCCGGTATTGTATTGTTCTACGTCGATGTCCTGTCTGAGTTTCCTGTTCCATCCCCGTACTTGTACCCTGTAAGTGTTGTGTAAATAAATCCGTCCTTTTGTTAATACCGTATTCCCGTTTTGTCATGTCCTGCATTGAGTGTTACAACAGCAAGGAGGTCGCTGGTTCGAGCCTCGGCTGGGTCAGTTGGGATTTCTGTGTGGAGTTTGCATGTTCTCCCCGTGTTGGCATAGGTTTTTTTCGAGTGCTCTGGTTTCCCCCACAGTCCAAAGAGGTGCTATAGGTGAATTGGGTAAGCTAAATTGTCCATAGTGATTGTGTGTGAATGAGTGTGTATGGATGTTTCCCAGTGATGGGTTGCAGCTGGAAGGGCATCCGCTGCGTAAAACATATGCTGTATAAGTTGACGGTTCATTACGCTGTGGCGAACCCTGATTAATAAAGGGACTAAACAAAATGAATGAATGAATGAAATTATGAGGGGTCGCCACAGCAGAATGAACCGCCAACTTATCCAGCATATGTTTGCGCAGCGGATGCGCTTCCAGCCACAACCCATCACTGGGAAACACCCATACATTCTCATTCACACATGCCAACTGACCCAGCCTAGGCTCAAACCAGCGACCTTCTTGCTGTGAGGCGACAGCGCTACCCACTGTGCCACCGCGCCACCATGACTGAATATATATTAATAATATTACTATTACTTGATTGATTGATTATTGATTTATTCATTCATTCATTCATTCATTAATTCATTCAATTTTGTTTAAATTTGCATAACCGTCCTTTAGAGTTATGTTTTTGGAACACTCAATAGACCATTAAAAAGTCATTTTAAACAATAATAATCAAAGGATTCATATAAAATAGTAATATTGAAAATAGTTAATATGCGACTAATTGAAATTAAATCCATACCCTATATTTCTCTGCCCTCATAAGTTAAGAAAATGTTAAACTCACATAAGGATCATAGACAGCATCTTGTTTTTTACTTAATAAAACCACTTTTATCTTCATTAACTTTACACTGATTTGAAAAAAAAATACTTATCTAAACCTTGATCTCAGCTAAAAAAATGTACTTAACAGAAGACTTTAAACTCTCAAGTGAACACAAATTCTAGTGGAATCATTTAAATTCTGCCTCTAGTCAACACATTGGGTCTAACCTTAGTCACAGCATACCCATGATATGCTGATAATCTTAGCATGATAGCCTGCAGCAAAAAGTGAAAATAATAATGAATCCAGATTACGTTGCATTTAAAAAAACAATATGAGTGAACCACACTGGTAATACAGATATCTGCTCTAGACTGAAGGACAGATGGTTTACAACGTTCACAAACAAGTCAAACTTGTGAACCACCATAAAACCAGTCAAGTCAGAAATTACACAGAAGTCAGTCAGCAGCTTTCTGTTGATCAGAGGAAAAACCCTTACATTTCACTCTTTGAAATGATTAGATTTCAGATTTGGACTTGCACAGCAGATACTGCAGCATACACACAACCCAATCCCATGGGAATATTTATGCTTTGCTAAATTAGTGGCTAATTTGATATATTTTCTACAAAAATCAAAGCTTAATAAGAAAAAGGGTAAGCTCCCCAAACATAAAATGTACAAGGGTGTAGTCATTTGTAAAAAAAACAGAACAAAAAAAACATTGTACTGGTTCATACAAATCGACCACTAATTTGCCAAAAATATATAAAAAGTTATGAAATATCATGAGATTGCCCTGGTGGACAACAGGCCAATCAGAACACAACACAAACTGTGACAAGACTCACAGGACATACCCTCATCATTTGCATGTAAGCCTACTTTAGGTCGTTTATCCGGGAAGGACGAGCAGACATACTTAAGAGAACACAGTCTTATATGCAGCTCTGAGATCATTAATATGCACGCCTCAGGCTGCGTTTGATAAGCCAAACATTTTCTCAGGAGACAACAATGATCATTTTCCTCCCTTAGTTATTTTTAAGCTTATATTTAACTTATAATTTAGCTTTTATCCACAACAGATCTGGTAAGCAAAATAGGCTAATGTTACTTTGATGGGTTTATATTCGTCTATGTTCAGTGTTACATAATGCTATGTGTGTGTCTGTCTATCTGTAAGAGCTGCACGTCAAATCGGAGCTTATTAATATTGACGGCATGAACCATATAATTGTCAATTATAGACCTTCTGACTCTATTTGTCTTTTATGGAGTAATAAATAGGCATATAAAACCATTTCTGGAGATTTGTTTATACTTACTGAAGCCATAAACCTACTATGTAGATATCAGAGAACAATTTAACTTTAATAAACCAATGAAGTATGTGGCACCTTTAAAATACATTTCTTTGGGTACATTTCATTGCATGTTTCAGATGACAAATTCGCTAGAGGGAGCGGTTTATAGTTTTTCAAATCTGAAATACAATACTTAGGCCCTGTCCACACAAGCACAAGTTTTCAAAACAGTATTTTGGCCGTTCATTCACAAACACAAAAAAAAATTTGTATCAGGTGACTGAAACCGTAACTTTCTGAAAACTCTGACCAGGGGGAAGAAAAAAAATTAAAATAGTGCAAAATGACCACACAGTGAGCTACCGAGCAAACTAACCACACCAGAAAAAGTCACATGTATTCGATTAATCATAGACACCGTTAAGTTGTTTTGTGGCATTTATTTAGCATTGTGCAAAGAACTGCATGCAAATAATCCTCTATTCCTTGATAATAAGTCCCTGTAAACATCATTAGTGTAAAAAGGAACAAATTTTTGTATCTACACGGGCAGCACGGTGGCTCAGTGGTTAGCACTGTCACCTCAAAGCAAGAAGGTTGCTGGTATGGGCTAGTTGGCATTTCTGTGTGGAGTTTACATGTTTGTGTGGGTTTCCTTCATGCTCCGGTTTCCCCCACAGTCCAAAGACATGCGATATAGGTGAATTAGATTAACTAAATTGGCCGTAGTGTATGAGTGCATGTGTGAATGAGAGTGTATGGGTGTTTCATAGTACTGCGTTGTGGCTGGAAGGGCATCGCTGAGTAAAACATGCTGGAATAGTTGGTGGTTCATTCCACTGTGGCGACCTCTGAAATAGAGACTAAGCCAAAGGAAAATGAATGAATGAACGAATGTATCTACACACAATGAACATTATTTACACTATATACAATTATATATAAATAAAATGCCTCTGCCTTGTTTTTATGACAGTGAAGTCGTTTGAATTGAGACTTTTAAGGTTTCCTTTCTATTTTCTTCACACTCTGTCAGCGCAGTGCTGCACAATGATACTGTACAGTGTAACATGAGTCATTTATATAAGGTAAACAATGATCCGCTGACTACTTTTTAAGACTATTAGATGACTAAAATTAGCACTTGTGCAATGCACCAACATTTACTCTTTCTGAAATCACTCATGTAAGAGCCTGCATATATACTGTACATGAATTCCACATAAATGATCTTTCTGCCTTCACAAACACATACAACACCTGCATCTTTGGGTCAGTGGGTGTGATGTGGGCCTTTTTTAATAAAAAATAGCAGTGTTAAGGGGGGCAGGGGGCTTGGCGCTCATGTGCGGAGTTGAGAAAATGTTGTCTTGGCATGGAACTCAAGCTCGCCTCGCTGTGTTTGTTCTTTACATGACTTTACGAGGTTTTAGTGATGCACTCGAGCAGGTATGCAGTATACTCTGCCACTTCAGTGTATCCAGTATTCAATCATTCACACTGGTTATGTTCAAGACTATAATGCACTATCATGATGATGTGCATTTGCATGGCTTTTTTTTTTTTGGTGAAATCATTGCTGTTGGAATTCATACGTCGTACCTTTTAATTGAACTACTGAATAAAAACAGATTAGACTGCGTTTTTGTAAGGTTGGAAAATGTTTACACTCTATTAGGTCACTACTTTAAAGGGAAGGGAGCACTGATTTGTTCTTTTGAAATCTGTTTGGTGAATAAATGATTAACATCTAAGAACTATGCAATTTAAATATCTAGTAACACTTTATTTTAAGGTGTCTTTGGTACATGTTCCACACATGGCTATAGTAAATACAATTAACTATGCATAATTACATGCGACTAACTGTTTAACCAACCCTCAACCTAATCGTAACCCTAACAATAGAAAATACATTGTAGGTAATTAATATATCTCAGTAAGTAAACAAACAATTACTTTTAAAAAAAAACTGTGCTCCACATGCAGTCCATGTTTTGCAATAAATCAAAAATGCTGCTCATGTTATTAAAGGAAAAACTTTTACTGTAGTCAAACAACACACAATGGTTCAGTCTATGTGTACTGTCAGAATAATATATCTAATGTATCTATGTGAATCTAAACATTCACAGTTTGCGTTACTTAATCTATATCTGTATCGTCTATGCTTCAAAAAATTTAAAAAGGGTCATAATATGTCTTGATTCTGTTTTGGAGGGTGTACTAGAACGTGCTCTCACACTTGTTGGTTTGAAAAATGCATTATATTTAACATAATGTACATTATAACAATACTTTTCTCCCCATCCTGGCACAAACGGGTCATTTAGCTCCAAATTTGAGGAAGACACACCTTCCAAAAAACAAAGTGTGTTGTGATTGGTTAGCTGTCCCAGTGCGTTGTTATTAGCTAGACGATTAAATCAGCAAGTTCCATCTTTGAGGTATGACCAAAATTCTATTTCACAGTAATTTTAGCATTTATATATTACAGTAACAATACATTTCATGAGTTATTTAAATAGGTAGTTATTACAGAATATCAACGCAATAAAAAACTTAAATACTTTAAAAAATGAAAATGACTTTTTTCCATTTTATAGTAGGTATGGTATTTTTGATTATATTTTCGAGGTATCTTTAGAGACTGCATTTCACAGCAATATTTTTGTTTTTATGCTCAATGAAATGCTCACTTGAAGAAGCAACCACTCTCGTCAGCAGCTATTTCACCTTGCGTTCTTCTGCAATTTAAAAGTGCATGCTTATTAACTGACGCTGCCGTGGAAAACATGATTTAAAAGAAGCAATTTTTTTCTTCTAAAAAGTATATTTGTAAAGCAAGTAATGTAATTACACTTAATTTAAGTAAGTAAAATCAAATGACACAAAAATGTAATTAGAATACAGTAATGTGTTACTGTAGAACACGCTACACCCAACGTGATGAATGTGTTCACAACACTGTTAAGGAAACTAGAAAATGTACTCTTTCCTTTTCCAAGTTAAAAAGCCACTTAACTTCATGTATATTGGGAGAAGTTGATAAATTTAC
This sequence comes from Danio choprae, assembly GCA_903798125.1. Classification (NCBI taxonomy): domain Eukaryota; kingdom Metazoa; phylum Chordata; class Actinopteri; order Cypriniformes; family Danionidae; genus Danio; species Danio choprae. The sequence continues at coordinate 106,780 of CAIGQW010056860.1, read as the reverse complement.
GTGATGTAAATCCAGCAGCTGTAATCTTTCCACTGCAGTGCAGACTAAAATGGCAGTGCCCATAAGTCATTATGGACCAACCGATATGATCATTATTTAAATATTTAAACTACGAAATAAGTTTCTTTACGCATATTTAAAAATCTGAATATCAAAAGTTTCACAATATTATCAATTTGAGCCAAGAATATTGGTCAAAAGGTTGTTGTTGCTCCTCCCAACCATTCGAATTTCCAATGGCAGGATTTGGCATGCTTTGTGATATCATTAAATCCTTGAAAACAAGTTTGTATTCAAAGTGAGCCATTCGATGTAGTTCTTGAAAAAATATATTTTTCAAAACAAAATATGCCCCTTTGAAGTGGACTTTGAGAAACTGTAACTTTTAGCATATGATTTTACACTGAAACATAAAAACTGCACACTGACTAAAATTTTTTTAAAAAGTGAAGAAGTATAATTATTCATCTTTAAGTAAGGTTATTTGACTTTACAACATAAAATTAAAACAAAATGACTTATAATAATATCATTTACCAATTATTCAAGTTAATCTCAAAATGAATCACCACTTTTTAACAGTATTAATATGATTCAGTTAAACTGTCAAGGTTCTGCCACTCCGGTCTTGTAAATTCATGTTTTGGTGGCAGAGTCCAGACACTAGTCCTGTCTTGTCCTGTATGTTGTGCTCGGCTCGAGTTTTCTCGGGGCATGCACTCATTTTCTGTTATTGTATCATTGTATGAGCGCCATCCTGGTAGCGCGCGGACCATGCGCGCTAACGCGTAATGTCATGGTGTTTCACTCCCAGCCTCTCAGTCTAGTTGGTTTCGGTTTTGGTTGGCGCTGGGATGAAACATGCACGTTGCATGTGTGAGTGCACGGTGAGTGTTTTCATGTATCGTGTACTCGTGTCTTGCGTTCAGTCTTCTGTTGGTGTTGTGTTTAGCACGTGGTGCTGCATGCTTTGTCATGTGAACACGCGGTTAATGAGTTCTCTCATTGGCTGCGTGTTTGAATCTCGTTTTTGTGTGAGCACATGGCTTGTGTTTGTTTGTGTCATGTGCTCTCCCATCTATTGTCTAGTTCCACCCTCCTTGTTAACCCATTATTAGTTTATCCTGTTCACCTGTTTGTGTGTTAATTATTTGCTGTCCTGTGCCAGTTCGTCATCGTATGTTTCCATGTCGTGTCCTGTCCAGCCCTGCTCTTTCCTGCCAGTCCAGTCAAGTTTGTTTTTTGTCTTTTTGTTAATGTTTTCCCCCTCAGGGTGGTTTGTTTTGCTTTTTTGTTTTATTTTTAATTATTAATAAATACCCATTTTTCCCTGCATTTGAGTCCTCGCTCTTTTCCCCACCCCACAACCGTGACAGTACGAACTGGCCAAAGAAAAGAGGACTCAGCAGACAAGATGGGTGACTTCCCTTTTTCATCTCCTTTTTTCCGGGGCTCTGTTAAACATCAGCTCCTTCAGGTCGTCCAGGAGGTCTCCCCACAGCAGGGAGGAAAAGACGTCAGGAACTTTGCTCATGACTTCCTTGCTGTAGTGGATGGCCTGAACTATCAGGACAATTTAGACCTGAAGGAGGCTTTTAACACCTGCCTCACAGAGCCCCCAGCCCAGAAGAGATGGAAAGGCTGGGGTACCTGCCATTTTGGCGCTTCGTTTACGGCCTCCATGTCAGCATGAAGCGCCAGCACACTGACTGCTCTCCAGTTCCATCTGCAGTCAGTGAGTGCCCCAGTCCTCCAATGACCCGCCAGCAGAGACGAAGGGGGAAGAACGGGCCTCCCTCACCTATCACCCACCTAGAGGTGACTGAACCCGCTGCAACCCATCCAGCTACCACCCTGGCTGCAGCGTTATCCCCTGAGGTGCCCGAGAATGACACTGCAGCACTTCGGGAGGCAGTGTCTGAAGAGGTGGCCAGCTTCCCGCCACCTAAACTAAGGAAGCGTAGGAGGAGAAAGGGCTCCTCCACCATGTCGGCTCCAGCCCCAGAGCGCACGCCAGTGTCGGCTCCAGCCCCAGAGTGCCCCCCAGTATCGGCTCCAGCCCCAGAGTGCCCGCCAGTGTCGGCTCCAGCTCCAGAGCACCCGCCAGTGTCGCCTCCAGCCCCAGAGTGCCCGCCAGTGTCGGCTCCAGCCCCAGAGCGCCCGCCAATGTTGGCTCCAGCCCCAGAGCGCAGTTCAGTGCCTGCGCCGCCCAGGCTCCTAGCCCTGCCGGCCCCAGCCCGGCTCCTTGCCCTGCCTGCGCCGCCCACATGTCTTGCCTTGCCGGCCCCAGCCTGGCTCCTAGCCCTGCCGGCCCCAGCCCGGCTCCTAGCCCTGCCTAGGCTCCTTGCCCTTCCGGCCCCAGCCTGGCATCTTTCCCTGCCGGGACCACCCAAACGCCTTGCCCTGCTGGCCCCAACCCGGCTTCTTGCCCAGCCAGCTCCCCTTAGGTCTCCAGCCCAGCCGGCTCCCCTCAGGCCTCCTGCTCAGCCGGCTCCCCTGACCGATCCTCCCTGAGTTGTCCCTCCTGCTCCTCCCTGGTGTGACCTTTTGCCACCCTGGATGGTCCCTCCGACTCCACCCTGACCCCTGCCGGGGTCCTTGACCCTCCGGTCCCGCCCTGGACTTTCCCTCCTGATCTTCCCTGGTTTTGCCCTCCCTTCCCTTCCTTGTTGGCCTTACTGGGCTTGGCTCCCCTCCCTCCCTCCCTTCATGATGTCTTGTATGTTCACTTCCATGTCTTCCCTGGCTAGTGTCAGGGTTCTGCCACTCCGGTCTTGTAAATTCATGTTTTGGTGGCAGAGTCCAGACACTAGTCCTGCGAGGTCCACACGTGGTCTGGATGCGTGCTCTTGTCCTGGTGTTTGTGTTTGTTCTGTCTGCAGCGGGGTGTTTCATTCCCAGCGCCTCAGTCTAGTTGGTTTCGGTTTTTGCTGGGATGAAACATGCACGTTGCATGTGTGAGTGCACGGTGAGTGTTTTTATTTATTGTGTACTCATGTCTTGAGTTCAGTGTTCTGTTGGTGTTGTGTTTAGCACGTGGTGCATGTTTACATATGTTTACATACATGCCGCGTGCTTTGTCATGTGAAAATGCGGTTAATGAGTTCTCTCATTGGCTGCGTGTTCGAGTCTCGTTTTTGTGTGAGCACATGGCTTGTGTTTGTTTGTGTCATGTGCTCTCCCATCTATTGTCTAGTCCCACCTCCTTGTTAACTCATTATTAGTTTATCCTGTTCACCTGTTTGTGTGTTTATTATTTCTGCTTATATTCTCCTCATGTCTGCTATCCTGTGCCAGTTTGTAATTGTATGTTTCCATGTCGTGTCCTGTCCAGGCCTGCTCTTTCCTGCCAGCCCAATCAAGTTTGTTTTTTGTCTTTTTGTTAATGTTTTCCCCCTTGGGTTAGTTTGTTTTGCTTTTTTGTTTTATTTTTATTATTAATAAACCCATTTTATCTGCAATTGAGTCCTTGCTCCTTTCCCCACCCACAACCGTGACATAAACATGATTATATACACAGACAATTGTGGATTGTCTGAATACTGAAACTATAATGTTTTAATAGTTTTTTTTCTTTCTAAGTTCTACTTTTATTTCAATTCTGATGCCAAATCATGTTTGTCAGACTGTTAACAGGTAAATAACTCTGAAAGTACCAAGTGACCTTGGCACGTACAGGAGCAGTGTAATGGTGGAGTGTGTCATTTGTTTCTTGATGTTAAAATAGCTTCTCCCACTCCAGCTTTAAATATACTGTCAACTCTAAGAAAGCATTTACTCAACACACTTCCAACAAAACACCAAGAACAGTGTACTGCATTGGTCCTCAACCCCTGAGCTGATACCTGGCCGCACATGACAGCATCTGTTTACATATTGTGCCTTTTCCGCCTGCATATTGTGCCTTTTTTCCAATGGAGGAAAAAACAACCACGCATAACTCGCGCCTTTCAGGGGCACCCAATAGAAATAAACTCAAGTTTTCAAAATGCCATGAGCGCACCGCGAATCACGTGACAAGAACTGACTGATCAGTTTCATACTTTGTATGGAATATACATATTTTAGTAGACTAATTATCTTAGACAAACACAGAACACCCAAACACTGCAGTGCTTTTTTAATTTTCTCCATAAATTAAACTTGTATCAGAGTTGCAGCTATGTTTTGTCAGCTTGTCATCCCCCGAGAAAATGGTTGATGATCGCCTAGCAATCTACTAACACCCAGCAGGCACACAAACGTTATAAGACATTAATATATGGTTAGATTTAGGTTGTGATGTCAGGTGACCAAAATTTAGCATTTAAGGACAACGTTATTTTAATGTCCAATAACTACAATTTTCAGGTTGATTTTAGGTTGTGATGGAAAGTGACCGAAATCCAATGTTGAGCCAACACCTTAAACCAACGTCATATTAATGTCAAATACTGACATTTATTTGTCAAGTATGGCAACGAAAATCCAATGTCTAATAGACGTCATATTGGTAACGTCCACACAATGTCAAGCATCATTAGGCATTGATATTTGGTTGTTTTTAGGTTGTGTTGGAAAGTGACCAATATCGGACACAGTTGGACACAGACATCGGCCTGATGTTGGGTTCTGACGCCAACTCAATTTTCATTTCACCCACAATGCAATACCCCCAAAATTAGGGTACAACATCAATTTTGATTTGAACGTCAGGTTCATTTTTGTTATTGGCCTGATAAGCATAACAGAGTTTTGATGACAATATTGTCATATGAACTTTTCAAAAGGACAAAAGAAAAAACTATTATTGTGTAAATGTACCATAAAAAGATGATTGACTGTGACAAAGCAATATTGGCCAGCCAATAATATGATCTTAGGGGTGGGGCAGCCTGTTTGTTCAGCCAATGACAGATGAGGAGAGTGTTTGGAGAAACTTGCTAATTATGATAATTTTCACAATTACATTTGGCTCTCAAAATTGAATTCATAGATATTAAAATGAATAGACAAAATAAAGCCTACTGACAGTAGTCACATTGCTTGGATACATTGTTACATGTTGACAAAATTAAATCCTCAGTAAATATTATCTTCTTAGTCTGCGGCATGTCTGAATTGGCCCAGTTGAAGAGCTCGGAATTACTGTGACTGGAAAAGTGCGGTAAATCCATGTTAAATGTGGAAAAGGAAACCTGAAATCCCTCTACTGTCAAGAGATGCTTCCTTTCTTTTTTTATATATAAACCCAATCACCCAATTGGCTTTCAGGAAAGAGCTTGATCTTGTTATTGGCTCAAATACATCTTCGAGCCCAGCACAGCAGCCATAATTCCTCATGAAACGTCGGGTTCTTGGAGCTGACAGCGCTCTCAGATAAGCTTTTACAAATGAGGCTCAGACGGGAGTATAACTTTTGAAGCATTTAACTTCAGATTTTTTTAATAGCTTTTTTAACACAACCTTTCTGGCCTCCTGTAATGATTAGATGAAGTTGATGAAGGATGTTTTTTCATGGTGGAGATTACTACAATCTTTTCTGCTCACACACACACACACACACACACACACACACACACACACCATGCTACAATTACAGTAACATTTAGTCTATGTGGTACTATGTGATCCTTGCCAAGATTAAAAATAGAACAAAATGAAACTAAATAAATCACAAAACACATATGTGAATGTTCAAGACAAGAAAAAAAGCAAAATTGTATGCACAAGTGTGAAGAAAGGGTATAATCATTACATAAAGAAAGATGAATGCTTCCCAGTCTTGCTTTAAAGCCAGCACAAACATTTGATCAATAAATCACTTCCATAATCATGCAGAAACACAGCATATAAATGGTTTACATTCACAAAGTGCTGTTATCACATTGCATAATACTTTCTCATACATGATTTAAAAATAGAAATTTCGATTTACATTGCTGTCAATGTGCGTGACATAAGTTGATTAGTTGAATTTCCAAGGAATTTATTTTAATAGGTTTTTAAAACCTAGTTTTATACCTCAAAGAGGTCCAATGTGTTCCTTGCAGATTATCTGGTTGTGAAAATATTTTCTTTCCGTTCTCAGCAACAGTTAAGAAACTTTAGTTTTGCTCTAATATGTATGTGTGTGCGCATGTAAGTGTCTCTGATTTTATACTGACCTCCCCCTCAGACCACAAGTATGACAATATCTCAGCAGCATCCACAAATTTCTCTCTTCTCCTCTCTTTCTGATTTGTAGTCACTTTCATTCTCAATGGTCTCAGTGCACAACTGAATGGACATTTACCACAAGAGCTCTGCGGCAATCTTGACAAACCATTCTTCTGTCTGAATCGCTCGAATACTTGAGGACATAAAAGAATGCTGTGGCAATTCAGGGTTTTTTTAAGGCTTTGACTGGTTAGTGTTATTAATCACTCATGTAAGTTCCTTTCAGCATCATTTCTTTAAATGTACTACTTCTAAAATGAGAAAGCATGTCATCTCGCCATGTGTTTTGTCACCCAACGGATGCATGTGCATTTTTGTGAGGATAATTTTTTATTACTATTCAATATTGTCTGCAAGCTGATTCAGCCGCAGAGAGAAATAGTCCACACAGTTGTCTTTGTTGAAATCGTATGAAATGCTGCATTGGAAAGGCAATGGTCCTCTTTTCTATGGGCACAGAGGGGTGCACAGGAAGCAAAAGACCTTTATGACAAAAGGTCAATGGGTGTACTCAAGTCTCACTGACAATGTGCCTCAGCAAGCAAAACCCAACTATTCAGCTGAATCACTAAAAGATGCTCTGATGTCGGGTTATTATCCATTCTGAGAACTTCTAATGTCTATTATCCTAAAAAGTAAAGACAGAAAGTGCCTTATATTGGTATTCAGGATGCCAAAAATGGGATACAATAGGGAAGGGATATTCAAAAATATCTACCACTAAACTTTGTATTTCAGTACCTAAAAATGGTACTATGCAACATTAAGGTACTATTATAAAATTTTACAAGTGAATAAGCTGTTACGCAAAAATTTTGACATTGTGGTTACTTTATGTAGGGGATGTACTGGAGGTGACATTTTTCTTTCACTTTTCCTTTTTTTCTTTCATTACAACAGTTCAGAACATTTTAGATGAATCTGTAATGATTCATACAATTCTAATTAGTAAAAAAAAAACAAAAAAAACATATACAGGCAAAATAAAATTAATAACGGTGACTCCTGTTGATTCATTGAGGTCTTATAAAGCAAACATGGAGTACACATTTCTTGTCAATTATTGACATATACACAGGTGTAAACAAGTTTGTAGAATATTTTGTAAATAATTACCAGTTTTGTGCACCTCAGTGTATTGCAAGCATTAATTGTATTTTATTTTAATGTTTTGTTTGTTTGTTTTTTGACTCCCAAACTGTCTGTATGACTTGCTTTTTGTGAATCATATCAATTTCAGATGAAAACGTTCTTCTAATGTTACACAGAGGGAAATAAAATCACCTACTGTACATCTTGAATGCCCAAAGGATGAATAAATTAACAGGTAATTAAATTTTTTGGATAAACTTAGTATTTACAAGTGGCCACAACTTTTGCACTTTTTGAAGACACTTTTTGCAATATAGTTTATATACAGAATGTTAATTTATAGGCAGCAAACTGTGCTGCAATTTGTTTCATTGTATTATTATGCATTCTATTATGTCTACTAATATATATTTATAATACGAATAAGTAAGAAATAGCAATGGACAAAACTATTTTCATTGTTGGAAATGAAACGGAGACTTTTCATACATGGAAGCAATATATCAGGAGATTGGCTTGCATCATAATTCTAGCCAAAACAATGACGTTGCACTTTATGGGTCACACTGACACCAGTAAATGTCAAACTGAGTTTACCAGAATGACAAATGCGTAAATGTGCGCAGCTGAACGCGGAGGAAAGCGGTGTTCTGCACAGACTTACCCGAGGACCAGTGGACTTCTGCGCTGAGGCTGCTGGCAGGCGCATCATTATCAAATGCATACATATAAAAAGAGCCAGATTCTGACAGTACATTCTGTCTGACGATGAAACGTTAACACGACTGACAGCCTACGGACAAATTTTAACTTAAGAACTGGCAAGGTCCCAAAGTTGCAGGAAATTCCAAAAGTTTGTTCCCAAATAAATTCGTCCTCAGCGGGTTTCTCCTTTACATGTGTGCGTTTTCATAATGCCAGAGAGAACGCGGACAAAGAGGATGGTGGTCGCAATGATACACTATTTCCACTGTGTGGAATGTACTGTCCTTACCAGAGCTACAGGTTGAATAGTTTGTCTTTCACTTTGGGACGCGTTTAAAACCTCAGGAGGTGGAATTGCGTGGATTGAATGACAGAACGATCGACCAATGACAGTGCAGTTAGACGGGGCAGGGGGTGAGACAGTTCGCGGATTAATCATCAGTCGTTTGGTTACCGCAAGAGTATGACGCACTCTCTCTACGACTTTCTTTGACACGACGTTCTTGCGAGACATTTTACGTTATCTTTTTGATTGGCTAAATATATTTCAAATTCTTATATTCTTCTTCTTCTTCTTCTTCTTCTTCTTCTTCTTCTTCTTCTTATTATTATTATTATTATTATTATTATTATTATTATTATTATT
>CAIGQW010056860.1:40120-58139 GCA_903798125.1 Danio choprae | reverse complement strand
GCACAATTCATAATTTTACCCAATAATACTCTAACAAAATACACAATATACACAATATATAATAAAGAAAAACCCAACAATTTATTAAATTTTTTACTTGAATTTTGAAGCCAACGGTCGAGTTTGCCCATATTTGACCCAATTTGGAGTTAAAGCATCTCTTTAGAAGAATTTATAGAGTGTATTTACTTGAGTGTTACTCAAGTTATCAGTAAAATGATGGACTTCTCAGATTTCAATCAAAATAATTCTGCTCTATGGGAAGTTACCTCCAATAGCACTTTTTAAAGGTATAATTTATGTGTGCATACAGAATGTGTAAATGTATAATTTGATTGTGTGTTCATGCATGTAAGACTTACACCAATGATGTCTGGAGGCTCGTCTCTGGACACGACAGCTTTTGATGCGTCGAGCAGCAGCTTTATGCAGATACACTGCATTCTTCATTATAGATGGCAGTTTGGCCTCAATCTCGGCAGCACAGATACATTCCTCAAAGAACTCTAGGAGAACAATACCCAAAACTCAGTTCATACAGAATTGACTACTTCATTTTAATCTAGATATTTGAAAATAATATATATAAAAAGCTATAGCTGTAGTCTGGGTGTTTGTGACTGGTTTATTATGATACCTGAGTTTGATCTTTCACTCTTCTTTTCAAAAGAAGATTAGTCATGACAATAGTCATTTTATAAAGTCAAGCTCACCCAAATCCAAAGTTTACCAAAAGCAGTGTTTAATACTGCAGCATTTCCTTCTCCTTGAGGACCAACTTAACTAACAACTAGGGCCAATCATAATCTGCAGATTTTTATTTTTATTTATTTGTTTTACTATTTTTGCAGTTAGTAAAATAAAAAAAATTTCCGGATTCATGTGAAATGATTTCGAGAGTATAGTCACTAAAAACTTGAAACATGAAATAAAAATTAATAACTTTTATGTAAGGTTTACAATGCAAATCCAATTAAATCCACGTTTTTTGTAAACAACCAAAGTCAAAAAAGTCTCTCATATAATATATGCAGCTAAAAGACAGAAAATATTACTTTTCAATCTGTAAATAAATTATATAAACATTAATGTATTAGTCAATAACATTACTAAAAATTCATATAAAAACTGAATAAATATACATTTACATGCACTTTAAAAGATGCAGGGTTACATAATTGATTTGTGTTGGGACAATATGAAAGAATTAAGTTAAATTATTAGTTTTATAAATAGTAATAATAAATATGATGGGCTAAAAATAAATCTGCGGACATCTATGCACGCAGATTCCATGTGGGTCTATACTCACTAATACATTTGTATTTGGCTTTCGTTACATTACAGCAAATATAAATGCCCAAAACATCATTTACTAATTTTAGGCCTACTCAAGATCCTTTTATTAGCCTACTTATAATGTCCAAGACATTGTTATTAATATTAAATGCTACTTTTGTGCCGTTATTAGCTTTTTTTATTTACTGGTTTAAAAATCTTAAATTGGTCCATCTCCACCTGCTGGTGAAAAAGCAATCTGCAATCTTTTGAATCTGCGATCTGCAATCTTTTCCTGCAGTTCCCGGATGTAATGTCGAATTTTAACAGCCGAATTTGATCAACTAAATTTATGGAAGCGAATATTTGAACTGAAATAAAATTAATTGAAAAATGTCTTTTGAATATTATACTTTGTATTTTTAAACACAAATTAATATTTTGGAAGTGAAATCGGGAAGTTGAATAAGAAGTACTGAATTCAAGTATGGGCCTAACGGTGGTGCAGTGGGTAGCACGATCGCCTCACAGTAAGAAGGTCGCTGGTTTGAGCCTCGGCTGGGTCAGTTGGCATTTCTGTGTGGAGTTTGCATGTTCTCCCCGTGTTGGCGTGGGTTTCCTCCGGGTGCTCCGGTTTCCCCCACATGTCCAAAGACATGCGCTATAAGTGAATTGGGTAAGCTAAAATTGTCCGTAGTGTATGTGTGTAAATGAGTGTGTGTGGATGTTTCCCAGTGATGGGTTGCTGCTGGAAGGGCATCCGCTGCGTAAAACATATGCTGGATAAATTGGCGGCTCATTCCGCTGTGCCGACCCCAGATTAATAAAGGGACTAAGCCGAAAAGAAAATGAATGAATGAATGAATGAATATCAAGTATTCAAGTTGTGTTTTGAATCAAAATATTCACAGCTTAAATAAACAGCTTTGCTAAACTTCAGGACCTAAAATTACAAACCCCGGCAATTCGAGTCATTAAAATGCAAGCAGTTGTTAATTCAATTTATTATTTTTTATTCAGTTAGAGCTATAAGACAAGCTTTTAAATTCAATAGTTTTGGCATTGATTTTATTCCATACTCACCCTTCACTTGTTCAAACCTGTTTGATTTTCTTTATTCTGTTAAACACAAAATACTATTTTGTTTTTCTTATACTACGTCCTAAAAGTACGTACTTTTTTTGTGTACGTCCTAAAAGTACGTACTTTTTTGTGAAAAAAAATTTACATACTTTTGAGTGTGTAACTAAAGAGTATGCAAGCTTTGGGACACACTACTTACTCAATTCAAACACTTTACTTATTCAAACACCTTCACCAAATCCTCCTGGTCTCGCACATCCACATCCATGTAATTTGTTTACACTTTTTACATGCATTTGCAGTTTAATCGCATTCATACAACATGCAATGTATTGTGGGCAAAACTAGCGGTTAGAGTACGGAGAGTTCTACACTTTAGTTGATGAAAGAAATTCATAAAGGTTTAAAACAACATGAGGGAGAGTAAAGTATGAGGTTTTGGGGTGAAATATCCCTTTAAAACCATTCAGTTTAAAAAATGTATTAAATGAGAGCAAGCTTTTAACATTGTCTCTACATATATACCAATCAAGTCAATCTCACAAAAATATATTGATTGTTAAAGACAAATTTAATATCTGATTTGTAAAACAAATATATGAACAGAAAATCTATTCCAGCATCTTGTTTTAAATGGATGACCACATACAGTACAACATTAACCAGAATAATCTTTCAAATAAATGTGTACTAACTAACAAAGCAAAAAAAAAAAAAACATTTAAAATGAAGCAGACAACTTTTTCATTCATAAATGTTCATCTTGGAGAACCTAAAATGTAGAGTTTTTCTAATTAACAATAATTTCTACATCTTGTCTTTAATGGGCATAAAAATGTACACTCTCTACAAAAAAAAAATACATCATAAAAACTCTAATACGACTTAAAAGTATTTTTTTTTCTATAATTTCTCAATTTTTAACCTGTATATTGTTTACAAATGTTCTGTATTTTATTTGTTTCAGTATGTTCAAAGTTGTTGTGACCTGCTATCTGGTTTGGAATCACAAATAAATACATAAATAATCTCAATATTATTTAAAGCATGGCTGGTGTAATGTACTCACTACGCAGTTGGCTGACGTCTCCTTTCATTCTTTCATTCCTCTCGCGGCTGCGTTCTATTGTGTTTAAACCCTGCTCTAGATCTTGCAGAGCTTCCTCAGCCAGTTTCAGCCTACGCTCCAGTTCCACACGAGACTCCATCTCTGCCTGATACACACAAACATCATATAATGCACATTATAAAGAGATACAAGTAACCAAGAAGGAGCCAGTCATGGGTCTTTATAGAATTCCAGTTGACTTTCAGTGACTTCATCACTGAGAAGTCATATAAGATGATCCAGAGATGGAGAAGAGGTAATGTGAGTAATATGCTGCAAGAAAACTGACAATGCTGCAAAAATACCATAGCACGGTATTAAGGCGTCTTGACACAGCAAAGCGGCGCAGAATTATACATTTAAAAAAAATGTGCATTTACATTAACCATTTAATGCGACAAAGCATATTTACACTGAATTCTGATCAGACACAGGCTCATTTTAGGGACTCCTAAAGGGGTCCTATTATAGCTTTTTAACTTTTTTAATCTATTAGTCAGTGTGAAGTACGTTTGGGCATTAAATAAATAAATAAAAATAAATAACATCTAAAAAGTTAGAAAACTCAAAGTCCACTCCAAAGGGAGATATTTATTTTCGAAAAAAAAAAAAATTTTTTTAAGAACTACAACATATGACTCAATTAACTAAAAAACGTTATTTTCCGAGCTTTGACTGATGTCAGTAAATCAGCCCAAATCTCGTCTATGGAAATTCAAATGGTTAAGGGAAAACAAGGTGCGCTTTGGGGAGGGGCGTAGCAGTACTGAAACAGTCTAAGTTGTTCTCATTTGTGCCAGCAAAGTATTGTAATAATATAAAAAAATGAAAAAAATTTAACCAAAAAATTTCAAATCACCGAGCATAAAAGAATGTTATAGTTCAGCCAAAAAAAAAATCAACCCTTTAAAAAAATTTGTAAAATAGGACCCATTTAAATCAGATGTGTAAGGATGGCTTTGACAAATAATCCAGTTTTTTGCTTCTATGACTGTTTGGTGGTTTTACAAAGCAGTTTCACATTCTTCTGAACTAATTTCATATCTATTGATTATGGTCAAAATATTAACATCAAGTGCCTTTTCTATCCATTCTTTTTTTTCTTGGCAAATGTGTCCTGGATTGGTAAACTACACAGGTGCATTTTAAATTTCACTGATTTAGGTTTTCTGATTTGCATTGGTACACTTCTTCACATACAGGACTTGGACAATGAAACTGGTTTTAGACTATAATAACTCATTAGTATGGTGCAGGGGCTCCTTTTGCGGCCAATACAGCATCAATTAATTTTGGGAATGACAGATACAAATCCTGCACAATAGCCAGAGAGATTTTGAACCATTATTCTTGCAGAATATTGGCCAGGTCAGTATGTGATGCTAGTGGAAGAAAACATTTTCTGATTTGCTCCTCCAAAACACCCCAAAGTGGCAAAATAATGTTAAGATCTAGTGACTGTGCAGGCCATGGAAGATGTTCAACTTTACTTTCATGTGCACGAGGTGCACATTTAATTCTGCAGTGAGCAGTTGGTTTTACGTTTTTTGGATACAATATGGTTTAGCACCCGAACATCCCTTTCAGACAGCTTTCTCCTGCAGTTATTCTTGTTGAATGCGGTTCATCCTTCTTTACCCTGGATACCGTAGCTCTTGTTACATCACAAAGACTTGCTGTCTTGGTCACAGCTGCGCCAGAGAGACATGCACCAACAATTTGTCCTCTTTTTAACTCTGATATGTCACCCATAATGTTGTGTGCATTGCAATATTTTAAGCAAAACTGTGCTATTACTCCGCTAATTAAATTTTCACACTCTGCTCTTAAGCCGTTTAGATTAAACAATTTGATTAGACACTAAAAAAAGCAAGCGATTACTTCATATTTTTAATCTCTGTACAGAGATGTTTTGATCTACTATTGGTCTCACGCAATCACGTGATGTGATTTTGTAGGTCAGAGTTCACCAAGCTTGAACTTTCAAACACACCGACATGTGAAGCTTGTCGCACAAGCTTGTGTTTCCGGTCTGCTGCATTTGCATGCATATAAATAGAAGTCTATGGGCGAAAAGTGCAGTGTGACCGTGGCTTTAATGGTGAAATGTGCAATCAATAAAGATTGGCCACCAGGCTGTCGAATTTAGCCATGACACCTCCAACACTAAAGTGGCCAGGGTTTCAGTTTCATTGTCCAACCCCTGTAATTAAGTAACTTTTGCCTGTCATATAAGACTCATTCCTGAACTGCGGATACATTTCAAGCATTTTCCATTAATTTTCCTTAAACTGAAATGATATACAAAAAAATTTATAATTTACATAAACTGAATTCATTATTAAACTAAAACAATTATTAAGCTAAAAGCTTTAATGTGATATAAAACCTTTGATTCTGTTACAAATTTTTGTTTAACTTATTGTTAATGGTTCTAAGTTTGACAGTAACAGACTTGACAATAACAGAGTTGACATTTTCCACCATTTTGTGCTTTAGCTTAGCCCGAAGGAGCGACGTGGGACCATCCTCCTGCAGGCCCACCACCCTGGAGCCGTAAGGGGCCGGTGCATTGTGGAACGGGTGGTGGTCGAAGGTTAGGACCACGACAACCCGATCGTCAGGCACAGAAACTGGCTCTTGGGACATGGAATGTCACCTCACTGGGAGGGAAGGAGCCCGAGCTTGTGCGGGAGGTGGAACGGTACCGACTAGAGATAGTCGGCCTCACCTCCACACACAGCTGGGGCTCTGGAACTCAACTTCTTGAGAAGGGCTGGACTTTCTTCTACTCTGGAGTTGCTCACGGTGAGAGGCGGCGGGCTGGTGTGGGCTTGCTTATAGCTCCCCAACTTAGCCGCCATGTGTTGGAGTTTTCCCCGGTGAACGAGAGGGTCGTTTCCCTACGCCTTCGGGTCAGGGATAGGTCTCTCACTGTGGTTTGTGCCTACGGACATGGTGCTCCACCGGAAAAAGGTGGTTTGCCATCTCCAGGTTGGAGGAAAGTCCTTACCCCAGGTGGAGGAGTTCAAGTATCTTGGGGTTTTGTTCACGAGTGAGGGAAGGATGGAACGTCAGATTGACAGGCGGATTGGTGCAGCGGCAGCAGTAATGCGATCGATGTACCGGTCCGTTGTGGTAAAGAAGGAGCTGAGCCGAAAGGCAAAGCTCTCAATTTACCGGTCAATCTACGTTCCTACTCTCACCTATGGTCATGAGCTTTGGGTCATGACCGAAAGGACAAGATCTCGGATACAGGCGGCCGAAATGAGTTTCCTTTGCAGGGTGGCAGGGCGCACTCTTATAGAAAGGGTGGGGAGCTCTGTCACCCGGGAGGAGCTCGGAGTAGAGCCGCTGCTCCTCCACATCGAGAGAAGTCAGCTGAGGTGGCTCGGGCATCTGTTTCGGATGCCTCCTGGACGCCTACCTAGGGAGGTGTTCCAGGCATGTCCCACCGGGAAGAGGCCTCGGGGAAGACCCAGGACACGCTGGAGAGACTATGTCTCTCGGCTGGCCTGGGAACGCCTCGGGATCCCCCCGGAGGAGCTGGAGGAAGTGTCTGGGGAGAGGGAAGTCTGGGGTTCTCTCCTAAGACTGCTACCCCCGCGACCTGGCCCCGGATAAGCGGTTGAATGAAAAATGAATGAATGACATCTCATATCTAAATTGACATTTTTATTTTATGCAATTTACCTTCAGCTCTTCCTCGGTGTGTTGTTTGTCTGCTGTGAGCTGTGTGAGGGACTGCTGGAGAGCTTGAGACTGAGAAGAATAAAACTCTCTCTCTTCCTGCAGAACTTTGGCTCGCTTTTCATTGTCTTTCAGCCTGCAGGGGGCGACAGACAGAAAGTCTGGGTTAATTGCAGAGCTGACGAGATGCCAGAGATGCTACATTTGCCGAGGCTTGTTTCCTGAGTAAAATAATAAATTATTTATGTCCTTTTCTCCCCTTGAAATAATTTATAACTACACAGGCTTTAAAAGGTAAATTAAATCAAACTAATAAATCTAATAATATAATGATTACATTTGTTTTCTGTAAACATTTAGAGCACATACTACTGCACACTGCAAAGTATATTGAGTACAATGTAACAGCCCAAAACGGGCGTACTGATACATTACAATGGTTGTATTCATTTTAAAACACAAGACATGAATGAACCGCCAACTTATCCAGCATATGTTTTACACACCAGATGCCCTTCCAGCTGCAACCCATCTCTGGGAAACATCCATACACACCCATTCACACTCATACACTACGGACAATTTAGCTTACCCAATTCACCTATACATGCATGTCTTTGGACTTGTGAGGGGGAAACCCAAGCACCCAGAGGAAACCCACGCCAACATGGGGAGAACATGCAAACTCCCCGGACAAATTAGTAATAGATAGGACATAGGAAAATTGGGAATTACATGTTTTAGTAATGACATTTATTTGTCTCTGTATTGTAATATTGTACATTACTTTTGCATTAATTTTGAGTTAATTTTCGGTATCATAGGTATGACCTGGTTATCTAGACTGTATATCAGCGGTTCCTAAACTTTTTTTTTAGAGTGGAATACAGCATTTACATCCTTCTGCATTCTCTTTTTCACTTAGACTGCAGTCACTTTTTTATTTTAAATAAAAAAATTCCAGTGAATTCTTTACCTTTATGGGTTCCATTTTTAAATGAATGATGTTTCAAATACAAATATTAAAAAATAAAAATATGCAACTATAGTAAAAATCTATCAACTAAATCACCAGTAGGTGGTGGTAAGGCACTGTCTTAAGTAAATAAGACTTTTATTCAGTAACAAATCAACGGTTGTATGTAAGAATAGGTCAATGAATCGACTCTCACAATTCATTTAAAACCTCAGATTCATTCACAAAAATAGCCCAGCCTAACCTAAAGAAAGACTGGACAGATGTAAATGTCAGCAGGTTGGAATAATGATCAATATTCTTGTGGATTGAACATCTCTGTCGACATTAATTGCAGTGGATTTTATTGGGTTAAAAAAAAAGGTAGGAAATGCTTTTTAACTGTGAACTGTACTGATGTTATGTGTGATCGTGTTACATGCTAACATTGTCACGGCATTCCATTCCACTAACTTAGTGCAACTAGTCAACTAATATTTTTTTGCTCACAATTTATAGACTTTGCTTGTATGAAGTGCTTTATATGTAGCAGATTGTTAGCCTATTTATAATAGTAAGTATGAAAGCAAAACAAAGGCAGAATATCGTAACTCCAGGCTGCTCACAGTAACTTCATATTGACGTGGAGCTGAACAAAAGCAGAGAACCGAAACTTAATTAGAGCATACCAAAACCAAGTCAAAGAGCGGTAACTCGTGCTGCGGTGCTCTGTCTTGATTTTGCTTGGGCTTTTGGAAGTTACTGTTAAGACAAGATATTATTTTCTTGAAAAAACAATGATATTGACTCAAGATACTTATCCACATGATAAAGGAGGTCTCCATTGCCCCAAAAACATCAATAACTCATTTTCGACAAAGAACGAAGTTACGGTCTTTTGCTTTTGCACGGCAGCATAGTTCTCAAACTCTATTCCTGGAGGGCCGCAGCTCTGCACAGTTTTGGTCCAACCCTAATCAAACACAGCTGATCCAACTAATCAAGGCGTTCAAGATTACTAGAGGCTATTAAGCAGGTGTAAGTTGGAAGTGGTTAAAGCTAAACTGTGCAGTTCTGTGGCCATCCAGAAATTGAGTTTGAGACCATTGGCCTAAACACATAATACATGACCATTCATGTTCCCTTGGCATGCAGATATTTTTTCCAGTATGCTTGTGTAATAGTCTTATCTGAGGGGTTTGACATATCAGGTAACGATACGCAATAATCCAGAAAACCAAACAGAGAGCGATTGTGGATAGCCACGCCTACATTTTCAAAAGTGTGTCCATCTACACTGAAACAGAACACCAGCATTTCCAAATTAAAACAGGGTATTCAGTGTTTTCAAAACACTTTGTTTTTATGGGTTTAAGATGTTTTAAGAAGCAGCATGGATACCAGGCATAACTATAACAAAACTTATGCATTTTAAAATAAAAATGCCAAAGTGTAAATAACACCTCAGTTCAAATGGTGTGATTAAATTAATGACCAATATACTTTGTTCCTCTTTACTAACAGTTACAGCACAACAAAAACATGAATTAATATCTCAGGAAAACCAACATTAATTTTGTCAATGAAAATAAGGATGGAAAATTGCATTCTATCTGATTTGATAATTTAATGAATTAACAGCATAATGCAGCAGTCCAGCTGTTTTAAAAAGAAACAATTAATGTTGGTTAGTGTTTATCTAAATGACTACATTTTATGTCATTTATATCATCTTTGAAAATAATTACTGTAAGTAAAACGAATTCAGTGTCCATAGCTTGTTAGTTCACTATATTAAAAAACTTTGAAAAAAAGTTTGAAAAAAAAAAAAATATGTGCATGAAATTATAGTCTATATATTTTATTACATTTTAATTAAACAGTTTCGTGATTATATAATCATAAATATAATAATTGTGTTTAAATATATCTGTCATGAAGCCAAGTTATAACATGTTATAGTCATGCAAAAAACAAGGTGCATGATCATTTTTGTGTACTGTGAAGTCGGCAACACAGCATCACTTTGTGGGGCGTCAGTGATAACTTGATGTATCACAAAATGAAAGTGCACATTCTATACACAATCATAGTGTTAATATGAAACTGCAGATGGCTCTATGTGGTGTGAACCACCTTTTCAAGGTCACATTGTGGTAGTGTGTTGGTATGATGTTCTTTTTCTGAAATGCATTGTTACTTTTATGTCACACCTAATGGGACACACACCTTTTAAAAACCTTTGTCTCGTCTGTCCACAGAGTATTTTCCCCCAAAAAATCTCTGAGATCATCAAGATGTTTTCTGGCAAAACAAGCCTTTGTGTTCTATTTGCTCAGTAGTGTTTTTTTTGTCTTGGAACTGCCTGGCAAGCCATGTTTGCCCAGTTTCTTTCTTACGGTGGAGTCATGAACACTCACCTTAACTGAGGCAATTGAGACCTGCAGTTCTTTTGCTGTTGTTGTGGGGTCTTTTGTGATCAAATACTTTTTCCACACAGGGCTATTTTGTTTTGGAGTTTGTTTTCCTTTAATAGTAAAAACTTTAATTTAAAAACTGCACGATGTGTTTACTTGTGTTATCTTTGACTAATATTTAAATTAGTTTGATGATCTGAAACATTAAAGTGTTACAAACATGCAATATTTTTGACATTTAAACACCACTGTATAGTGTTAATACAACAATGTTTTTAAATACTTAAATATACACATTGTACCTTTGTCTCATTACCACCTGCTTTTGGTGCTGTTTTTGTCTGTGTAACAGTCTTATGATGATGGTTATTCATTGTATATATTAAGGAAACTTAATGATAACCAGGTATCAGATTTTTATTGTAGCAAATTTGTCAATTTTACACAAAGTCAGTCACCTTTTACTGTGCACACTCAAAGATTTTTATTTTTATGTTTTTTTTTTAATGCTAAGCATCTCATCCAATGTTTGACCCCCTTTACAATTCAAATGCAATTTATACCACTACTATTTTTCTCTATAACTTCATAAACATGGTTATATTGCATTTGCAGTATTTCAGAATTAAAATCTGCTCAATCATTTTGTATCAGATGATTGGAAATAAATAATTGATAATATTATTAAGCATTTATCAGTCAATATGATCACTAATATACTGTGTATCTCTAGTTTTGAAAATAATGTTCCTCTGTGTCAGTATGGTGATGATATAATTTTTCTTTTTAACAAAGTAAAGAAATCAATGACATTTTATCAGGTCGTAATTTAAAATCGTGTTGTCTCATGCATAATGGACTGAACAGCAGAGTCACATTTATATAAATCCTTGTTTTGAGGTCATTCAGCCCCACTAGTCAATCCACTCTTTTTGTTTTCTGCTTCACTCGCATCTAATCAATAGACTGGCTTATTTAGGGATCAATGTACATTTCCATTGTCACTAATGCACTTCCTGGACAAACTAGCTGTTTTCATAGGTGGTTTCAAATAATATAATTTATATTTATTTTTAGCATTTTTCACTTTTATATTATGACAGAATAGTAGCAGAATAGAAAAAATATACTATTTTGTATGTTATATTATTATATTATGTATTTTTAAGAGGGCAGCGCGGGTCAGTTGGCATTTCTCCCCTTGTTTGCATGGGTTTCCTCCGGGTGCTCCGGTTTCCCCCACAAGTCCAAAGACATGCGCTATAGGTGAATTGGGTATGCTTAATTGTCCATAGTGTATGTGTGTGAATGAGAGTGTATGGATGTTTCCCAGAGATGGGTTGCAGCTGGAAGGGCATCCGCTGCGTAAAAAATATGCTGGATAAGTTGGCGGTTCATTCCGCTGTGGCGACCCCTGATTAACAAAGGGACTAAGCCGAAAAGAAAATGAATAAAATTTTTTAACAGGTGGAGGTAAAGTAAATGATGAAAGGACATTTGCTTTAATCTCAGAAGTCTAAATCTGGAAATAGCCATTTTATATAAAATATTCTTCTTAACCAGATCACCTCACCTCTCTTCTGCTTGTTCTTTCTCTTTCAGCAGGCTCCTCATCTGCTCCTCAATTTGCAGCAGGTTGCCCTGGAGCTGCACCTGAGGATTCTGGGAGTCTAAAGAGCCCTGATGATCACTTCCTGTTTCAGCCACATCCTGTCCTGTTTCTCGCAGCAGCTCAAGGGTGTGCTTTTTCTCCTGGGATAACTCCTGAAGAGACACAGTCATGCTTTTGTACCATTTTTTTAATTACTTTTTCAGAAATATTTTCAGTCATTGAAAGTTGCACTGCAACCTCATCAATTATAGTCATAACTTCACTGTAAAGTTCTACTATGACTCATCCCATTCTCAACTTTCTCATATTATAAAACTTCATGATTGCTTCAACTATTGTTTTTGATACCTCTAAAGACTTCTGCAGAAGTGTGGAAAGATTATGAAGCGCCTCTTTCTCATTTTCCACTCCTTTCAAACACTGAGCAGTTCCGTCCAGATCTCTACCAACACAGAAGAGAACAACATGTTCAGAACTTAACAAATATCCAAGATAAAATACACATTCAATCTGAGTGAGTGATATTGTCAGCCCAGGCTCATATTGGAAATACGTGTCTCAGCCTACATTTCTGTGAAACCAAAAATATGTTGCTCCGTTTACGTTTAGTTGCTTGTTTCAGATGACAAATCCACTAGAGGGAGCTCTCTACATTTTTTGTGAATCTGAAATATGTTACTTAGGGTATGTTTTGTTATACATTTCAGATACACATATTTCTTGTAGATGTCCAAAAGAAGGCAGGGCTTGTCATACAAATCACCTAGCAAACCACAGTAAAAGTAAAAAGAGAAAAGTGCAATGCGACCATGTAATTTACCTTGATGTTGCATTGCTTTACATTGCATAGATCAGTGCATAGTCACAGCATTTATTTGACCTAGAAACTGCAGTCAAATGTATGATTAAGTACATTTTTTTAAAGTGTTTTCTCATAAAAAAAAATGTTACAAAAATGTAGGCTGAAACATGCATTGAAACGTCTGGGTTGGATATTTTTTGAGTATGTCAGCCACTTTGCATAAACACAAATTTAAAAAGAATGTATTAAGAGTTTAAATGCATTCACTATGTGATGACCTGATTATTTGATATATACAATGAAAGTTAAAAAAAAAAACATATATGGGGAATTGTTTTTATAAGACATGATGCAGTTAAGGAGCAAAAGTGTTGTTTTCACAATTGCAGTGTTGGAGATTAACTATAGCTACCTATTATGTTGCTTAAACTGTTTATTCACATTTTTGTATTATATGCTTTGCTGAAAAAAGTAGCTTCAATATAGGAAGTAACTTATAATGCAGCTACTGTAGCTACGTTTTCCAATTTGACAGTAGAACAGCTACTAGCTAAACAAGCTACAGTTTCAGAGTAGCTTCCCCAACACTGCAATATTGATTTTAAACTACAGTACAACTTAGACATAATACTGTCTGTTTTTAATTGAACTTGTAAATAAATAATAGTTCCAAATAAACCGAAAGCCAATATTTGTGCAACTCTGAAGAAGCCTGCCGTTTTCTTGCTAACAAATGCTAGTCAATGAATTAAACACAGATTTGAGGATTGTCCAAACTTGTGCTCTTGGCCTCTTGATTCCTTGTCCACTGACAAATCATACTATCTGTATTTGGTGCTCTAGTGGGCCTGAAGTTCACAAAAGTTTATGTAGAATTTCTTACCCAATGGTTACAAACATTTTACAAAATACCTGTTTCTGCAGTCTGCAATTTGGATTATAAAATGTACAACACATTTTAATACCAAATTATACAGTATGTAATTATCATTCATATCTAACAGACACTGAAAAGGTTTCCACACCACCTCCTGAGATTTAAATAAAAGGTCTCTTCATTTTGAAACAGAACATGATGCATGATGAGTTACACTTAGCCTTGAATACTGCTCTGAAGCTTTATTTGAAATAGTGTGGGTTTAGTGTGCATTAAGTGCACTTCACTTTTGTGTGTGTGTGTTTTTTTTTTTTTTAGATCTGGGACAGTCTTAAATTTCTTCTTATTGAGTGTGTGATCTCTCAAGTGGCTAAGACCACAAGTGTGAGCGACAGACATGCATTTGCTTTGTTTCTATAAGAATTAGCTTTTCAAGGAATGATTCAGTAAAATTAAGACAGACACTTACAGTTTAATTTGCTCTTGTTCTGTTCTCAGCTCTTGGACCACTTCCTCAAACTTTTGCTTTTCTTCCTCCAGCAACTGATTCAGTCTCTCCAGTTCCTTACAAAACACAGATACACTCACATGAATGCACAGACATATTAATTCACCAATCACTTTTAATATACATGGAAAGCATATTTAAAAGTACAGTATCTGTGCACAAAAGATGAAGTATAATGTATGTAATAAACTGAAGAATTGAACATCCGCGGGGGTAAATTTATCAAAAATACAAAACTTACAGCTTTCTGTTCTCTTTGCAAGCACAGTTCCTCAGTTTCCTCCATGAGTTTATCTACCAAAATCAACACAGATAGAGCAGGTCACTCTTAAAAGTTTGGATCTCATTAAAATGTACTACATGTTTACTATTTTAAAAAGTAAACGTGAAAAAAAAAGTCATACCAAGGTATTCTTGCTTTTCCTTAGCAAGCTGTAATCCCTGAGCTTCAAGACTCTCAATCATAGCTTCGCCCAACTGTGCATTCTTCCAGGTGCTTTAAAGGAAATAAATATATACTATATATAGCATTAACCCTTTGATTGCCTACCAAACGGCTGAGCATGTTTTTACTATATTTAAATAATGACTATTAAAGTCATTTAAAGAATGACTGTTTTAAATAATGGCTTACACACAGCATTACAAAAAACAAACAAAAAAAAAAAACATCCTGTTGCACTACTACACTTCATTTTGGTTTTATTGTAATAAAAAAAAAACTACAACAAGAAAACTTGTTAAATGAGAATCTAGAAATATTTTATGGCATACTTCAAAAAAAAAAAGGTGATTTAGTATTAAAAAATGTTTAATTTTGAGTATTTCTAAAAATAAATTAGTCTTACACTTCATATTTTCAGATTTTTATAAGATATGTATTAAGTCTGGTACTTTTTCCATAAACTGACATATCAATCATTTGGTAGAGGCTGATATTTTAGAAATTATGGGATGTGTTGAAAAAAAAATTCATTGAGTGTGTTAACTATCGATTTTAGGAGTTAATAAATCTAATCCAAACTTTTTTTTTCTTGGTGGGGTAGTTAAAGGGTTAAAAAAAAAACTATTTAAAAAATACAATACATTCATAAAAGGAATTTTTATTTTATGTTGGTATAAGTTTTGGTCACTCACACTTTTCCTGACTCTTGCAGCATCTCCACCCACTGACTCTGCTCTGACACTGATTCAGCAGCCAGAACGATGTTTCCCTGAACAAAATAAGCAGAAATATCTAACAACCTAGAATTTTATTGATATTTAATTTCATTATTTGTATTTCCTGGAAATACTCAGTGGTAAGGTACATCATTGTGAGGTACATAATTTTACAATAAATAAAAAATAAGGTTGCAACTTTCAATGTAATGCAGCAATACAATGCAATGCAATGCAGCAATGCAAAAGGCTTAAATGTGGTTGAGCACATTTGATCTTGTTACTGAATGTTGTTTAAATTATCTGTAAACTTTTTTAAACCACTAACAGAGTTGATAATATACGTAGAGTTAACATTTGCAAGTGTTTTAAAGATTCGCTTACAAAAAATAAATGCAGTAAACTCAAGTAAAACTGCAGTACAACAGCAGTATATAAAAGTATAACTGCAGTAAAATTAAGTACAATTGCAAAATTGCATTACAATAAAGTATAAACAAAGTTCAACAACCGTAAGTTGCAGTAAACTGGAGTAAAAACAAGTAAACTCCGTCTTTACTGCACATGTGCTGCTGTAGTCTAATATGCCAATGGTGTGGTAAGAACTGCACTGCAATTGTGTTCCAAGGGGTTTGTTCTTCAACATCTTGCAAGAATATTTTGTTGGGATGTTTTTTGGATTCAAGTAATTTTCTAGATAGAATTTTAAGAGTTTATTTGCAAAAACAATTAATAAAAAATAACTGCAGTGAACTGAACAGTACAACAGCAGTAGCCTATATACAAGGATAACTATATAAAAGGATATCAAAAATTCAATGCAACTGCAAAATTGCAGTAAAATGAAGTATAAACGCATTTCAACTATAATGCAATAAAGTTCAACAGCAGTAAAATCTGCAGCACAACTGAAGTAACATTAAATAAACTGAGAGGGGCAATATAGTGATATGTTATATAATTTATTGCACTTAGGTACATAAGTACTAAAAGTGCACTTTAGCTTCAATATGTATTTCAGTATTGTAGATGTATTTCTGTAGTTAGTTATACTTCTGAAAAGTGCAATACAATATATTGTGGTAGTATTGCAGCAATACAACTGAAGTACTGAAACCTCATTTCGAAACCATTGTCCACCGAGCAGGAAAAGTAGTAGTTGTACTGCACTTGTAGAAGTACTTCAGTTGTATTGCAATAGCGGCATGGCAGTTGTACTGTAGTAGTACTTCAGTTGTATTGTAGTAGCAGTAGTATTATAGTAGTTGTGGTACTTCAGTATCATTGCAGTAGTTGTACTGCATTATAGTAGTAGTATCACTTCAGTACTATTGCAGTAGTTGTACTGCAGTTGTACTACAGTAGTAATTCAGGTGAATGGCAGTAGTTGTGATGCATTTGCACTGTAGTAATACTTCAGTTGTATTGGTGTAGCAGTACTGCATTATAGTAGTTGTAGTACTTCAGTACTATTGCAGTAGTTGTACTGCATTATAGTAGTAGTATCACTTCAGTACTATTGCAGTAGTTGTACTGCATTTGTACTGTAGTAGTACTTCAGTTGTATTGCAGTAGATGTACTGCAGTTGGTTGTAATGTAGTACTTCAGTTGTATTGCAGTGATACTGCAATATACTTAAGTAATGTTGGTTTTTCGTGTCCAAACTTTTCAGAAGTTAACTAAAACTGCAGTATTCCTTTAAAAAACTGCAGTATACTTTATTTAAAAAACACTGCAGTAATATTTTATAAGAGTTTTTATGAGTTGAACAGAAAATTAAAATTACACATACTACAGAAAAATAGATGTTTCATGCAATTATTTACTAAGACAGAGACAGACAATCATATATAGGTATAGTGGGAGTCCTTAAGTTCATATTTTCAAGACAAAATGTCCGTAAATACACATACAATTATTATTATTTTTTTTTTAGAGATAATGTGATTAAATGTGTTATTTTTTAAAACTCAGATTCAATTTGGATTATTATTCAAAACCATTAAAAAAAAAAAAAAAAAAAAAAGGTTTATCTAGAACAGGGGTGCCCAAACCTGGTCCTGGAGGGCTGGTGTCCTGCAGAGTTTAGCTACAATTAGACACACATGAACCAGCGAAATCAAGCTCTAACTAGCACAATAGAAAATGTCTGGCAGGTGTGTTGAGGCAACTCTGCAGGACACTGGCCCTCCAAGAGTTTGAGCACCCCTGATCTAGAAGATGCAAAATGTGCCCACAATTCTAGAATCACCCAGATGTCAGAGTAAGTATGTAAAACAGAAAAGAAGAAAATTATTTACAGTGAAGTCCTCATGATTGATAACCATGGCGAATGGCATGCCTTGATCTTCTCTTGCCTCAACAATGCATCCACCTAAAGGAATCACCCCCTTACATGGAGAGAAAGATAAAACAAACAAAAAATAAATATAAAAAAAAATATATATATATCTATATATCTATTTATATATATCTATCTCTCTATCTATCTATCTATCTATCTATCTATCTATCTATCTATCTATCT
>CAIGQW010056860.1:31722-40110 GCA_903798125.1 Danio choprae | reverse complement strand
TCTATCTATCTATCTATCTATCTATCTATCTATCTATCTATCTATCTATCTATCTATCTATCTATCCATCTATCTATCCATCTATCTATCTATCTATCTATCTAGAGAGATAGAGAGATAGAGAGATAGAGAGATAGATATAATTACATTGGTGCTGTGACCCGGATATGAGTGAGGTTTAGGGGGCTGAGTGTAATGGAGGCCAGCTAGTAAGTGCTGTGCAGGTAAACCTCACTCCTCTGACCTCTTAAGGTGCTCTAGATGACAGATATAGGAGCCAGGAGGGGAGCTGGAGAATGTGGAAAGGAGGAGGTGGCCAGGGGGTAGTCACAGGAGGATGGAGCCAGGAAGGGGGCTGGAGCAGGAGCCAGAAGACCCAGGATACAGCCAGGAGGACAGCCCAGGGAGGAGTCGATGGAGGGAGAAGCCATGGAGGAGATGTGGCCACCGACACCAGGGGGCCGCCCGAGGAAGACGTCGCTGATGGAGGTGGTGCCCAAAGAGGAGACGGAGAACCGATGGGCGAGGGTGACACCGAGGTCTCAGAGGGCCTAGGTGGAGCAGGCGGCTCACCCGACCGAGGCAATGACGTGGGTCCAGAAGCCCGTCGGTGGAGCCAGAGTGACAGAGGACCAAGGCATAGCTGGAAGGAGGGAGGAGCTCAATGTAGCGGGCAGGATGGAGCAATGAGGTGCAGCCAGAGGAGTGGAGTCCGGAGGCAAAGGAAGGGCGACAACTGACCAAGGCGGAGCCGGAAGAACGAGGGAGCCTGGTGGAGCTGGTGAGCTGACGACCCATGGAGGAAAGAGGCAACGTGGAGCCGTAGGGTCAGAGGGCAGAGTCCGCAGTTCGGAGCTGACGCTGGGCTGGGCAACACCTTCCAGAGAGCGATGCAGGCAGGCAGCACCTCACAGCGAGCTCCCTCTCTGGAGCTTGAGGGTGAGCTGGGGGGCTGGCTGACTGTAGCAGCGCTGGAGCTGTCTGACTGGCTGCAGTTGTTAGTGTCAGTAGAGGTGAAGAGGATGGGAAGTCACTCTGGAGCTTGGAGAATCAGGGAACACAGGGACCAGGAAACTGTCTGGGAACAATAGACGTAGAGATAGCGGGGGAGGGACGGCTTTGGTCCAGAAGTCAATGAGCAATCAGAAACCTCCAAATATTTCTCAAAATTATTCTGATTAAAAAAAAAAAAACGAAATAAAAAAAAACATCAACTTTCAAATAGTCTACTGTAATGGCTGTAACAGTATAAGCTGTTTGGCAGAAAAAAAGACGAGCTTCAGGTCAGACTCGGCCAAAAATTTTGATAAGTGTGTTAGACTATTAGACAAGGGCAGAGCTACAGCAATAACACAATGCAACCTACTCCTACAACTACCCACCCAAAGTGAAGGTTTGGGGGCATTTTATATCATTGGCCCCACCCATGGGTTAAACCATTTTACAGTTTGTAGGGTAACATGTAGACAAAAAAAATACATAAGACACTAAACAAAAGTATAAATTAATGCAAGTAAATAAATATGCATACAAAGCTCAAAATACAACAAACAGCCAATACAAATATAAACAACAGAACAGTGATTTTTATCACTGACCAGTGGTTGTGACCCTGATGATATCATCCACAATGGCCACTCTGAAGTGAAGGCGGGGATAAAAACTGTATAAATGTCTTTGTTTGAAGTCTGAACAGGTTTGGTGCTGAGGAATGGAAACCGGTAAGTCTATGTACTCTTTCTATGTTTTGTTAATAAATGATGTTTAAAAGAAAATGTGTCTGTGGTTATTTCAGTGTGTATGTTTGACATGGTTTTGAGATGGAATTGGAATTGAGATGTTACATAAACACAATGTTAACCTTAGACAATAATTTACATTACACAAACACCCACATTCACAATACACTGATAACACTACAAAGATCCGTGTATACATTTTGTTTGCCGGCAATCTGACTATGTTTATAAGTGTATGTATTTTATGTATGAGTGTAATATGTGTATGTCAGTGTAACGGAGTTGAGAAGATAATATAATTAAATTCATCAGATTGAATTCCATGAAATTAGGCTTTATAAATAAAATGGTGTTTGAGTGCCCCCTTGTGGTTAATATATTGCAGGAATTTTGGTATTTTGTCCCTTTGCGTTTACCGTACATTCACAGAGAGCAGTATGACTGTTAGAGGTAAGCGCATCTCTTGTAAACAGATAAATAAAGGATAATATCAATAATTTTATATAATTTTAGTGTTCGAAATAGATGTGTATGTTGTGTGAATAATATGCTAGTACATGCTTTGAGTTTCTAATGTTTATTTTGGAACGAGTGAGATGATTTGTGTTTTGCTAACTGAAACGACACATTGCTAATGCATTTTAGTGTTGTATGCAATATCCCAACAAGTTATTTTTTGTATTTTCCCCTTTTAGAGAGAGCTGAATGTGAATCCTGCACTTTCCTGCATTAAGTATTTTTGTTTTATCTCAGCTATGTTGTTTATTATTTTTGTGTTATTTTTGAATTGGAGAAAATGTTTACCGTACATTCACAGAGAGCGGTGTGACTGTTAGAGAGAGAGCTAAATGTGAATCCTGCACTTTCCTGCATTAAGTATTTTTGTTTTATCTCAGAAAATAAATCCAAGTTGGGTACAGTGGTGGATGGCCTCTTTCATTGAGTACAAGATTTGAGTGAATATGGACGGGTGTGTTGCTGATGGGACACCCGTTACATCAGTCACAGTGTCTTTTCTCAGTTCCACACTGTGACACCTACGGCTACGGCTTAGATTAAAGGCCCGTGCAGGGCACTACTTTCTTTGTCCTGAAAACTTGACATTATCAAGACAACAAAACTTGTCATATATCTGTCATTAATCTGTCAACTCATTTTGGCCATTTGTATGTGACCCACAATTCATGATCATAGGTGAGAATAGGAATGTACATTGACTGGTAAATCAAGAGCTTTGTTTTTTAGCTCAGCTGAAACCTTTGAAGGTCCTGATTCTCATCCCTCCCACGACACACTTGGCAGGAAACCGTCCCAGTGCATACTGAAGACCACCCCTCCAGCCCTGGGCTGTGCCAAGAAATTCTGTCCATAAAATTTATAGGGCAACCTTGCGGGAGTTCAACATGCACCAGGAATGCGTCTAACTTATTGCAGGCAATGCGAAACACACTCCATCTCTGATCATACGGGGACTGGACAGCCCTTAACAGAGTACCTCTGATCCCATACTCCCTGAGCACCCCCCACAGAATGCCACAAGGGACATGGTTGAATGTCTTCTCCAGGTCCACAAAACACATGTGGACTGGTTGGGCATACTCCCATGAACCTAGGGAGGGTATATAGCTGGTCAAGGTTTCCATGGCCAGTTTTCAATGGTATTGTACCTCCTGGGTCTAAGGTTCAACCATCGGCTGGATATCCACCTCTCTAGTACCCTAGCATAGACCAGGGAGGCTGAGGAGTGTGATCCATCTAAAATTGGAACACACCCTACGGTCCCCCTTCTTAAAAATGAAAACCACCACCCCAATTGCCCAGTCCAGAGTCCAAGACAGCCCCACAATATCCAGAGACTTGAGTTACACAGGGTGTATCTCGTCCACCCCTACTGCTTTGCCACTGCGGAGCTTGCAAACTACATAAGTGACTTCAGCTTGTGTGATGGGTGAGTCAGCCTCTGCAATCCCAATCTCTGCTTCCTTAAAGGAAGACATGTCAGTGAGAAAGTATTCCTTCCACCGCCTGAAAACAACCCCAGGCAAGGTTCCCCTCCTCCTAGCCACAAACTACAGTGAGAAACCAATCCCTGCGCCAAAGGCAATTGTTGGTTGGGTTTAGGGAAGTGGGTTGGGTGGGTCAATTAATAGAATTGGTTGGGTTTAGGGATGGAGGAGAGATGGGTCAGTCGATAGGTTATTCAGACGTTCAGTCAGTCAACAGCGTCCTCTGGTGGGTTAATGCAAGAACGGCAGGGACGAATGGCACTTGCGAGCGAATTTTGAAATCTCAAAAAGCATACACAGCAGCCTCTGGTGGACTCGAGAAAACAAAAACGGCAAAAAAACTTACCTCCCGGGACGTATTTCGCGGTCTCCAGAAATGTACCCAGAGGTACGTTTTCACAATGAGCCTGGGTTGGACCTATCACCTAAGATCTTTTTGCCTTGCGAGACCCTGCCAGGGGCATTAGCCCCTGACAACGGTGGTTAATGGTGGTTTTTCTTGTCCTCAATTACAATTGTACAAATGTAATGTACGTCTTAATAAAATGTAAATAAATGTCAGTCATAAAATTATTTGTCATATTATTAACACATTAACTAGGAGATTTTAGAATCAGAATCAGAATGGGTTTTATTGCCAAGTGTGCTTACACACACAAGGAACACAAGGCTACAGAAGCTTCCAGTGTACATAAAGTGACAAGTGACAACACGAAATAAATATGAAAAAGACAACAAACATTAAACAGAGATGCAATCAGTCAAAAAGCTCATTGCACATGTTTATTGCACAGTAGGGGAATGTTTAACTGTTCATGAGGTAGATGGCCTGAGGAAAGAAACTTTTCCTGTGTCTGGCTGTTTTTGTGCTTGGTGCTCTGTAGCGCCGACTAGACGGTAACAGTTCAAACAGGAAGTGCGCTGGGCGTGAGGGGTCCAGAGTGATTTTGTAAGCCCTTTTACTCACTCTGGAAGAGTACAGTTCTTGAAGTGTAGGAAGGGTAGTGCCAGTGATTCGTTCAGCTGTCCGGACTATTCGCTGTAGTCTGCGGAGGTCGGTTTTGTTCAGCTCCAGGTTATTGCATCTGCACCATAAAGCCAGCCACTCCACCTCCCGTTGGTATGCAGACTCGTCATCGTTCCGGATGAGGCCGATAACAGTAGTGTCATCCGCAAACTTCAGGAGCTTAATGGAGGGGTCTTTAGCAGTGCAGTCGTTGGTGTATAGGGAGAAGAGTAGTGGGGAGAGGACACATCCCTGGGGGGCGCCGGTGCTGATGGTGCGGCTGTCGGATGTGATTTTGCCCATTCTGACTAGCTGTTGATTATCTGTCAGAAAGCTGGTGATCCATTGACAGACAGAGCTAGGAACAGAGAGCTGGGTCAGTTTGTACTGGAGCAATGATGGGACAATGGTGTTGAAGGCAGAACTGAAGTCCTCGAACAGAATCTTTGCGTAGTTCCCTGGTTTGTCTAGATGTTGTAGGGTATAATGCAGTCCCATGTTGACTGCATCATCCACAGACCGGTTTGCTCTATAAGCAAACTGCAGAGGGTCCAGCAGAGGTCCAGTGATGTCCTTCAGATATGCTAGCACCAGTCTTTCAAATGACTTCATGGCCACAGATGTTAAGGCAACAGGTCTGTAGTCATTGAGTCCTGTGATCTTTGGTTTCTTCGTAATTGGGATGAATGTGGAATGCTTAAAGCAGGATGGAACAGTGCACTGTTCCAGTGATCTGTTGAAGATCTGTGAGAAAATAGAGGCCAGCTGGTCAGCGCAGGTTCTCAGACAGGCTGGTGAGACACCGTCTGGGCCTGGTGCTTTCCTTCTCTTCTGTTTCCTGAAGATCTGACGCACATTATCCTCACTGATCTGAAGTGCAGGGGGGGAGAGGGGGATGGCTGGAGGTGTTGATGATGGCTGTGTAGAGAGATGGTCACGGCGGGTGTGGGGTGTCTGGTCGGCTGTCTCAAATCTACAATAGATTATATTCAGCTCGTTTGTAAGATGTTTATTGCCGTCAATGCTGGGGGATGGTGTCTTGTAGTTAGTGATGTCTTTCAGGCCTTTCCACACTGATGCAGGGTCGTTGGCAGAAAACAGTTTTTTCAGCTTTTTGGCATAGTTCTTCTTAGCCACACCAATCTCCTTTTTCATTGTGTTCCTGGCCTTATTGTACAGGACCCTGTCCCCACTCCTGTAGGCATCCTTTTTGGCCTGACGAAGCTGTCTAAGTTTTGGTGTGAACCATGGTTTATCATTGTTAAATGATAAATAAGTCCTGGTAGAGATGCATAACTCCTCACAGAAAATGATGTTACAGTCTCTGTGAGCTCGTCCAGGTCAGTGACAGCAGCTTCAAATAAACTCCAGTCAGTGCATTCAAAACAGCATTGTAAGTCTTACTCTGTGCCGTTGGTCTATCTCTTAACAGTCCTTAATACTGGCTTAGTAGTTTTAAGTTTTTGCCTGTAAGTTGGTAGAAGATGAACTAGGCAGTGGTCAGAGAGTCCTAGAGCTGCTCTGGCGATGGAGCGATATGCATCCTTTATTGTTGTGTAGCAATGGTCCAAAATATTATTGTCTCTGGTGGGGCATGTAATATGCTGTTTAAATTTAGGCAGCTCATGTGTGAGATTAACCTGATTAAAGTCACAGAGAATGATAAAAACAGAGTCCAGGTGTTGTTGTTCTGTCTCTGTGATCAGATCAGCCAGCTGATGCAGTGCAGTACCCACGTGTGCTTGTGGTGGAATATAAACACTGATGAGAATGCACGAGGAAAACTCCTGCAGTGAATACAATGGCTTACAGTTAATGAAAAGCACTTCCACATCAGGACAGCACATCTTCTTTAACACAGTTACATCCGTACACCACCTTCTGTTGATGTAAAAGCATATTCCACCGCCCGTGTGTTTTGCCCATTGACGTCGTATCGCGATCCGCTCTGAACAGCTAAAAGTCTGGTATGTGAAGCGCACTGTCCGGAGTGGCTTCGTTTAGCCAGGTTTCCGTGAAACACAGAGTTGGTAAAGTCCTTGTTATTGTGTGCAAGCAGAAGTAGTTTGTCCATTTTGTTAGGAAGAGAGCGGACATTTGCCAGATGGATGCTAGGCAACGCCGTTCTAAAGCCGCGTTGTCTGAGCCTGACGAGCGCGCCGGCTCGCTTCCCACACCTGCGCGTCTTGTATCGTTTCCACAGTGCAGCTACTCCGTCGACAACAATGTTCCGCAAAACGCCAGAAAAATCAAAAACCGGTTGGTGATTAAATGGTGTGCACTGCCGAATGTTCAGCAGTTCGTCCCTGGTGTAACTGATCGCGTATGACAAACATAAAACAGGACAAACTAAGAAAAACATTACAAAAACTGAAGCACTCCACGCCGAGGCAGTCATCCGCGGCGCCATCTGGGATGAGAATCAGCACCTCCAAGTCCGAGGCCATGGTGCTCCACCGGAAAAAGGTGGTTTGCCATCTCCAGGTTGGGGGAAAGTCCTTACCCCAGGTGGAGGAGTTTAAGTATCTTGGGGTTTTGTTCACAAGTGAGGGAAGGATGGAACATGAGATTGACAGGCAGATTGGTGCAACGGCAGCAGTAATGCGGTCGATGTACCGGTCCGTTGTGGTAAAGAAGTAGTTGAGCCAAAAGGCAAAGCTCTCGATTTACCAATCAATCTATGTTCCTACTCTCACCTATGATCATGAGCTTTGGGTGGCAGGGCGCACCCTTATAGATAGGGTGAGGAGCTCTGTCACCCGTGAGAAGTTTGGAGTAGAGCCACTGCTCCTCCACATCAAGAGAAGTCAGCTGAGGTGGCTCGGGCATCTGATTCAGATGCCTCCTGGACGACTACCTAGGGAGGTGTTCCAGGCATATTCTACCGGGAAGAGGCCTCGGGGGAAGACCCAGGACACTCTGGAGGGACTATGTCTCTCGGCTGGCCTGGGAACGC
Source organism: Danio choprae (assembly GCA_903798125.1). Lineage (NCBI taxonomy): Eukaryota > Metazoa > Chordata > Actinopteri > Cypriniformes > Danionidae > Danio > Danio choprae. The sequence goes on along the minus strand of CAIGQW010056860.1, from coordinate 32,403 downwards.
CTCGGGATCCCCCTGGAGGAGCTGGAGGAAGTGTCTGGGGAGAGGGAAGTCTGGGGTTCTCTCCTAAGACTGCTGCCCCCACGACCCAGCCCCGGAAAAGCGGTTGAAAATGAATGAATGAATTAATGAATATCTGGACTTCACAAATCAAGAACATCACAATGTTATAAAATATTACAATTATAACAATATCAACAGCATGATATGCTGCTGATTCAGTAGTTGTCTAGCGACAAACACCTATTTTTTCTTGTCAACAGCTACTTCCGTTCTCAGAATGGAAAAGTGTGTTAGGTGTGATCAGCCCCATATATAACCAGATGCAGAATGGAAAGGTTTCATCGATGTTTAAGGAATTGTTCACACAAAAGTGAAAGTTTACTTCGTTTACTCATCCTTGAGTGGTTCCAAACCAACACATTCTCACTCCTGACTTGTCACATATTGATGCTCGATCAATATGTATCGGTAACTGTATCACTTTCATTTAGTTGCAATAAATACATGTGACTTAAATTTAATTTGCCTGGTTCTTATTTATGCTTTTCAGAAGTGTGTAGGTTTAGTTACTCCAAAATATTTCTGAAAGTATATATTTTTACAAATACATGCAAACTGTAAAGCTTTGGAGGATGCTGCACATTGTAAAGCAATATGTAAGAAGTCAGAAGTGAGAATGTG
>CAIGQW010056860.1:4392-28822 GCA_903798125.1 Danio choprae | reverse complement strand
ATATATATATATATATATATAGTAGTGTGAGTACTGTCTGTTACCTGCGGGACCACTTGGCCGAGGGTCTCCCAAACGGTCTCTTCCATAAAACCCCATGCAGTTGCACTTTGGTGCTGATATCCAGAACATCTGAGTCCGCCTGCTCCATGGAGGTCCAGGGCGAGAGTAGAGATCTGGATGAAGAGAACATTGCTGACTCTTTCAGAGGAGGTGTGGTGAGAAAATGTCAATAAAGTTAAAATAGCAGCAGATACGCTTTCCAATAAACCTATAGAGATGCATTCAGATGGTGATTTCCTCCAGTGGCTCAGTGATGTGGAAATGATGCTGCTGCCAATAGTGTCATCAGCTGCTATTGGACAGTGTGGGGAAATAGAAACACACACAGAGAAAGGGAGGAGTAGAGAACAGAGGGTTACACCAAGAGGATTTGGGAACTGCTTTTTATTTATTTATTTATTTTAATCCGAGAGACGTCAATGTTGTATTGAAAGGAAAAGCTATTACTTAATGGATTACCTCACTTATGACGATGCATTTATGATGCTGTGCACACACACGCACACGCACACACACACACACACATACACATACACACACACTTATATATATATATATATATATATATAGAGCAGCATCATAAGGGTAAATAATATATAACAACCATTCCACTATTTGTTTAAATAATTCCCAAATTATTATTCTTATTGTTATTACTGTTATTATTAATGTGTACAATTACTGTAACTTAAACAACAACAACTATAATAATAATAATAGTAACCATGAAAAATGTATCATATATGAAAATCAATTAATAAAAACAACAAAAAAAGTTTTGGAAACAGTTTATCATGATGTTATATTTTTTCTATAGACTGTCCAAGATCTAGACTTACATTTGAAATAAATAAATAAATAAATAAATAAATAAATAAATAAATAAATAAATAAACAAAATAAATAAATAAATAAATAAATACATAAATAAATGGATAAATAAATACTCATAAAGATATTATGAGTAGTATGTATAAAAAAATGTATAAAAACATTTTAATATTTATGTGAATATTATACATATTTTTTAACAAATTAATTCAAACTACATGTATGTGTTATTTCCACAATTAATAACACATTTTGTCACAATAGCTAAGGTCTTATCAAAAATTTGCATTAGCTTCAGTTTATGATTATTTATATAGCACATTTTTACACAACACAGCTTTGCCCAAAATGCTGAACACAATCAACACTAATTAAAATGACAAATCACTAAAAACATCAATCTTTCAGAAAATTCTTAAAAACATGTAAACTTGGAGTTTGTCTAATGTGGGGTGAAACCTTATTCCAGCACCTTGGAGAGATAACAGCGAAAGCCCAATCCCCTCTTAGTTTACACCGGCTCTATGGTACCGTCCAAAAAAAACAAAACAACAACAACAACAACGGACTATACACGCAAGAGATTAGATAAATAAAGAGGTGTCATGTCATTTGAGAATTTAGAAATGAAAACAACACTGTAAAAAAGTATATGATCAATTAGTCATGACAGCATATGTTTTTAGTTCATTGTAACTTGTTAAACTAAGTTAATCATGTTCTAACTTAATTTTATAAGTTAACCAAGCTGTTTTAAGTCAGTTTAACATATTATAAGTTCAATTGACTCGTAAGGTTAATTTGAGTCAGCTTGAAAATTTAAGGCAACCAGGAATTATTTACAGTGTACGTAATAACTTAAAATTATTACGGAACTAGCCCGGTGAGTTCCGTATGAGTTCTTGTCACTCACATACAGTACAAAGTATTCCAATAGTCAAGTATCCATGGAATAAAAGCATGAAAGGTAAAATATACAATGACAATAAAATGAGGCCAAGAATAGACCCTTGGGGAACCCCACATGTCAAAAGTGTAGAGGAGTCTGTCCATTGTTAATGCAAAAAGTTATGATCTAAACCAATCGAAACAAAGAAAATTGAATGCCCAAGAGAGTATTGCATGTCCTTTTTTTGGTCACAGTAAGTGGACAAATGAAACTTCTGTAGTGACTGTTTGTAAAAGAATATTTGAACATTTATCTTTTAAAGTACACAGTGACTAAAATGCCTGCAGTTTTCTCATTTCTATTACAGCGGTATGGAAAGGAGATCACAGACAGATTAATCTACTAAAGAGCCATTTGGTGTGATTTGTGCATGCAAGTGTTTGGATTACAGATGATTTATTTCTTTCCTCACCAGTTCAGCAAACACACTTTAGATCCGTGCTTGTAAATATGCCATGTTTACAGTGGTTTATATTCATCCTCTGATAAACTTATGGAATAGTGTACATCTATGAGCATTTATGTACATTTATGCACATGCAAATGGAGCAGCCATTATGTAATCTAGACACTTATATCCAGTGGATTTATATTTAATAACACTTAATCTGTGACTTTACACATCATTTACAGTTTTACAGCTTGAAATTTGGTTGTATCATAAAATAATGTTCTTGGTTTACAGAAGTCATTTAGCTTTTATCCAAAGAGACTAATAAGACAAATAAGGATAAAATAATCACTTTAAAAATGTGTTTTGGATGTTAGTATCAGTATGTTAGTTTTAAGAATATCTATAAACTATGGTGCTCCAAAACAATGACTCAATTTGCAATTAAGTTAGAAATATCCAAAGTTTGCAACTTGTTACTTCCGCATAAATGGATAATGTATTTTTTGACATCACCTCATACTTCAGTTTCTCATCAAATTTTCTGACCAATCAAATGATCTCTAGTATCTGACAAGAACTTTTCCCAACCTCCCATCACTAGGAATGTTAAAGAATAAAATAATCCAAATATCAACATTGTAGGTACAACTAACAAATAGTTTGGCTGGACAAAGCAATGCTCTGGAAAAAATACAAGAGATAAAAACACAGGAAAACAAGAACAAAATCAAAACATTTCTAGATGTGAGACTGCTTACAATCAATGAAGTTAATAAATATGAGAAATGCTTTTAAAAAAACAAAAACAAAACTTACCAAGCACATGCACTCTTGATATGAACTCTTGATATGGCATCTTCTACAACAGAATTATTGACCATTGCATCAGTATCTGGTTAGAGTTTGCCATACAAGACAGGAAAAGTAGAGGGTTGTGATCAGTGTACACGATAATAGGGGTTGTACTTCCATTAGACAGGCAGACCTCAAAGTTCCATGATGTCATCAACAAGGCTAAAGCTTTCTTTTTGATGGTCCTATAATTTTTTGGGCATCTGGTAAACTCCTTTGAAAAGTAACATATTGGATTTTTTATTCCAACCACTAGCCCACTTATCCCCACCAAACCCACTAGCATCCACCTGTAACTTGAAAGGCAAATCAAAATTTGGAGCAGACAAAATGGGAGTGTGACATATGAAACAAACAAATGCAGTTTACCACTCAGCATTCCACACAAATCTTATTTCTGCACAAAAGAAGATCCGTTAGAGGGGTAGCAACAGCAGCAAAGTTCTTACAAAAACCCAATAAAATCCAATCATTCCGAGGAAACAACGTAGCTCCCATTTGTTGCTTGGTCTTGGAAAATGCACAATAGCCTTCACCTTGGCTTTTAGAGGCCTTACTTGGCCCTGGAAAAATAACTTGGCATGGTAGGTCACACTTGCTTTTGCAAATTCACACTTGATTAAGTTCAAGGTAAGTTGAGCTTTAAGCAATTACTTAAACACTAATTCAAAGGTTTTCACATGTTTTTCCCAAGATGCAGAATAAATAACTATGTCATCTAAATAGACTTCATAGTTATACAGCCGCAACAGTACCTTTTGAACATTTCTCATGGTGAAGCCACAGATGAATATTGCAGAAAGCAATCAGGAGACACACATGCAAATATCTCTGAAGCATGGGTTGTCAAAGGGACCTGCCAGTAACCCTTCAACAAATCCAGCTTTGTGACAAAACAAGCTGAACCCACTTGATCAATACAATCCTCAACAGGATGAAATGTATCAGGCCTGGTTACATCATTTACCTTTATTTAAGTGAAAAAACTCCATGAATCATCTGGTTTAGGTTCAAGCAAACATAGTGAGCTCCACAGACATTGACCTTGTAATCTACCTCAGTTTTCATCACATGACACTTGTGAGGATTCACACAGTATAGATGCTGTTTGATTACCTTACATTCACCAACATCAATATTATGAGTGATCATATTAGTTTGTGATGGAACATCATTAAATGACGTGATGATATTCACATGTCGTTATATTTGGATCTCTCCAAAAGTCTATGTTCTATGAAAAGTCAACCCCAAGTTGGGCATGGAGAAAAGAGCGAGAGCCCCTGAAGGATCATCCAGGTCATCTTCCAGATGTGAGGCTATCCAACCAGGTCTAACCAGGGTTTTTCACAAGTTATACTGACCTGAGAGAAGTCAAACCCAAGCTGTTCATTGAAGAAAGAGTTGAAGCCTCTGGAAGTCCTGGGCTTTTCCAGAATTCTATGGCGCCCTGGGAGAATTCAAGCTGAAGCTGGGCTCAGATGAACCAGCTGGAGTTTCTGGAGGTTCATGAAGAGTGTCTTCCAGATGTGAGGCTCTCCCGGAAGAATTCAATTCCCAGCTGAAATTGGAGGAATGTGCTGGTCAACCCAAGGCCTCTCCAGAAGTCTATGCTGTCCCGACAGAACCCAAGCCCAAGCTAGACATGGAGGAAATAGTTGGAGGCCCTGGAAGTCCATCCAGGGCCTCTCCAAAAGTCTTTGCTGTCCTAAGATGAGTAAAGCCCAAGCTCGGAATGGAAGAAATTGCTAGACGTTCATCCATGGCCTCTCCAGAAATTCATGCTATCCAGGGAGAAGTCAAGCTCAAGCTGGGCAAAGAGGAAGGACCTGAACCTATTGCAAGTCTATTCTGGGCCTCTCCAGAAGTCTGTGCTGCCCTAGGAAAAGTCAAGCCCCAACTGAGCATGGAGGAAAGAGTTAGAGCCCCTGGAAGGCTATTGAGGGCCTCTCCAGAAGTCTATGCTGCCCTGGGAGATGTCAAGCTCCAGCTGGGATTGAAGGAAAGAGCTGGAGGCCCTGAAAGTCCATCCACAGACTTTCCAGAAGTCTATAATGTCAGGAGAGAAGTTAAGCATTAACTAAGCATGGAGGAATAAGCAAGAGCCTCTGGAGGTACATCTAGGTTCTCTCCAGTCACCAGTAGTCATGACCAAGCTGGGCAATGAGGCAAGAGCTAGAGCCTATGGAAGTCCATCTAGGGTATGCCTAGAAATCTGTGCTGTGCCGTGAAAAGTCAAGCCTGAGCTGGGCTTGGAGGGAAAAGCTGGAGCCCATGAAGGTCCATCTAGGGTTTCGGGCATAAGAGATGCTTCCCGGAGACAAGTCTGGGAAGACTCTTTCCAGAAGTCTATGCTACCCCAAGACAAGTAAAGCCCAAGCTGGGCTTAGAGAAATGATCTGGAGCCTCTGAAGGTTCATCCAAGTCCTCTTCCAGATGAGATGTTGCCCTGGTAGAAGTCAATATCCAGCTGGGATTTGAGGAAAGAGCTGGAACCCCTGAATGTCCACCCAGCGCACCTCAAGAAGTGTATGCTATTCCAGGAGAAATCAAGCCCCAGCTAGCCATGGTGGAAAGTGCTGGAGCCCCAGTAAGTCAATCCAAGGTCTCTCCAGAAGTCTATGCCACCCTGGGACAAGTCAAGCCCAAGCTGGGCATGGAGGAAAGAGCTGGAGCCCCTGGATGTCCATCCATGACCTCTCCATAAGTCCATGCTGTCCAGAGAGAAGTCAAGCCCAAGCCAGGCAAAGAGGAAAGAGCTGGAGCTTTTGCAAATCCATCCAGGGCCTTTCCAGAAGTCTATGATGTGCCGGGAGAAGTCAAGCCCCAGCTGGGCTTAAAGGAAATAACTAGAGCCCCTGGAGGTCCATCCAGGGCATCCCCAGACATCTATGCTGTCCTGGCAGAACTCAAGTCCAAGCTAGGCATGGAGGAAAGATCTGGAGCCTTTGCTAGTCCATCAAGGGCATATCTCAAAGTCTATAATGTCCCTGGAGAAGTCGTGGAGGAAAAAGTTGGAGCCCCTGGAAGTCCATCTATGGTCTCTACAGAAGTCTATGCTGTTCCCAAGGCAAGTCAAGCCCAAGCTGGGCTTGGAGAAAAGTGTTGAAGCCCATGAAGGTCCATCCAGGGCTTCCTTCATAAGTGATGCTTCCTTGGGACAAGTCCTATCGCTGGATGTCCATCCAGGGCCTTTGCAAAAGTTTATGCTGCCGCGGGAGAAATCAAGCCCAAGCTGGGCATGAAGGAAAAAGCTGGAGCCCCTGGAAGTCCATACAGGGACTCTACAGAGGTCTCTGGTGTCCAGGGAGAAGACAAGCACATGCTAGGCATGGAGGAAAAAGCTGGGACCCCTGGAAATCCATTCAGGGGCTCTCTAGAGGTCTCTGGTGTCCAGGGAGAAGTCAAGCACAAGCTGAGCACGGAGGAAATAACTAGAGTCCCTGGAGGTCCATCCAGAGCATCCCCAGAAGTATATGCTATCCAGGGACAAATCTAGTCTAACCTGGGCATGGAGGAAAGAGCTGGATACTTTGCAAATCCTTCCAAGGCCTCTCCAGAAGTTTATAATGTCCTGGGGGAAGTCAAGCCCCAGCTGGGAATGCAGGAAAGAGCTAGAGGTCCAACCAGGGCCTCTCTAGAAGTCCCTCTCTAGAGGAACAAGTCAAGCACAAACTGGGCACAGAGCAAAAAGCTGGAGCCCCTGGAGGTATATGCAGGGCATATCTAGAAGTCTATGCTGTCCTGAGAAAAGTCTAGCCCCAGCTAGGCATGGATGAAAGAGCTGGAGCCCCTGGAAGTCTATCCAGGGCATTTACAGATGTGTATTCTGCCTTCGGACAAGTCAAGGCCAAGCTGGGCTTTAATAATACATCCTGAAGCCCCTGAAGGCCCATCAAGGTCCTGTCCAGACATCTATGCTGCCACTGGGAGAAGTCAAGCCCAAGCAGGGCTTGGAGAAAAGTGTTGAAGCACATGAAGGTCCATGCAGGGCTTCCTTCATAAGTGATGTTTCCCTTGTACCAGTCCTTTCCCTGGATGTCCATCTAGGGCCTTTGCAGACGTTTATGTTGCTGCATGGAGGAAAAAGTTGGAGCCCCCAGGAGTCCATCCAGGTTTTCTATAGATGTTTATGATGTCCTATGAGAAGTCAAGCCCCAGCTGGGCATGAAGGAAAGAGCTAGAGCCCCTGGAAGTCTATCCAGGGCCTTTCCAGAAGTCTATGCTGTCCCGGCAAAACTCCAGCCACAGCTAGACAGGGATGAAAGAACAGAAGCCTCTGGAAGTCCATGCAGGGCCTCAAAATACGTTTATGATATCCCTAGATAGTCAAGAGCTGGAACCCCTGGAAATTCATCCAGGGCCTCTCTAGAAGTCTATGCTGTCTCGGGAGAAGTCAAGCCCCAGCTAGGCAGGGGGAAAAGAGCTGGAGCCTTTGCAAGTCCATCCAGGGCCTCTCCAGAAGTCTATGCTATCCTGGCAGAACTCAAGTCCAAGCTAGGCATGGAGGAAAGATCTGGAGCCTTTGCTAGTCCATCAAGGGCATATCTCGAAGTCTATAATGTCCCTGGAAGAGTCATGGAGGAAAACGTTGGAGCCCCTGGAAGTCCATCCATGGTCTCTACAGAAGTCTATGCTGTTCCCAAGACAAGTCAAGCCCAAGATGGGCTTGGAGAAAAGTGTTGAAGCCCATGAAAGTCCATCCAGGGCTTCCTTCATAAGTGATGCTTCCTTGGGACAAGTCCTATTGCTGGAAGTCCATCAAGGGCCTTTGCAGAAGTTTATGCTGCCGCGGGAGAAATCAAGCCCAAGCTGGGCATGGAGGAAAAAGCTGGAGCCCCTGGAAGTCCATACAGGGATTCTACAGAGGTCTCTAGTGTCCAGGGAGAAGTCAAGCACAAGCTAAGCATGGAGGAAAAAGCTGGGACCACTGGAAATCCATTCAGGGGCTCTTTAGAGGTCTCTGGTGTCCAGGGAGAAGTCAAGCACAAGCTGGGCATGGAGGAAAGAGCTGGAGCCCATGAAGGCCCCTGGGACCAGTCCTTTCCTTGAATGTCCATCCAGGGCCTCTGCAGAAGTTTATGCTGCTGCGGGAAGATTTAAGAGCTGGAGACCTTGCAAATCCATTCAAGGCCTCTCCAGAAGTTTATAATGTCCTGGGGGAGGTCTCTGGTGTCCAGGGAGAAGTCAAGCACAAGCTGTGCATGGAGGAAACAGCTGGAGTCCCTGCAGGTCTATACAGGGACCCTCCAGACGACTATGGTGTCCAGGGAGAAGTCAAGCACAAGCTGGGCATGAAGGAAAGACCTGGGATTCATGAAGGTGCCCCCTCTCCAGAGGTCTATGCTGCCCTGGGACAAGTCAAGCCCAAGTTGGGCATGGAGGAAAGAGCTGGAGCCCATGCAATACCATCTAGGGCCTTTCCAGGAGTCTATGCTGCCCGGCAGAAGTCAAGGCCAAGCTGGGCATGGAGGAAACAGTTGGAGCCCCTGGAAGTCCATCCAGTTCTTTCCAGATGTCTACGCTTCCGTGGGAGAAGTCAAGCCCTAGCTGGGCATGGAGGAAAGAGCTGGGACCCCTGGAAATCCATTCAGGGCCTCTCAAGAGGTCTCTGGTGTCCATGGAGAAGTCAAGCACAAGCTGGGCATGGAGAAAAGAGCTGGAGCCAATGGAGGTCTATTCAGGGACTCTCCAGAGGTCTATGGTGTCCAATGAGAAGTCAAGCACAAGCTGGGCATGGAGGAAAGAGCTGGGACCCCTGAAGGTCTATCCAGGGCCTCTCCCACAGTTTACGCTGTCCAGGGAAGGGTCAAGACCCAGCTAGGCAGGGGGGAAATGCTGGAGCCTTTGGAAGTCCATCTAGGACATAACTAGAAGTCTATGATGTCGCTGGAGAAGTCAAGCCAGAGCTGGACATGGAGTAAAGAGCTAGAGCCCCTGGTGGTCTATCCAGGGCCTCTCCAGATGTCTATGGTGTCCAGGGAGAAGCCAAGCACAAGATGGGCATGGATGAAAGAACTGGGACCCCTGGAAATCCATCTCGGGCCTTTCCAGAGGTCTCTGGTGTCCAGGGAGAAGTCAAGCAGAGCTGGGAATGGAGTAAAGAGCTAGAGCCCCTGGAGGTCCACCCAGGGTCTCTCCAGAAGTCTATGTTAAATTCAAGCCAGAGCATGAAGGAAAGAGCTGGAGCCCCTGGACATACATCGAGGGTCTCTCTAGATGTCTATGCTCTCCCAGGAGAAGTTAAGCACCAGCTAGGCAGGGGGTAGCAACTGGGTGTCTCTATAAGACAATCATGTCCCAGGAGAAGATAAGCCCTCGCTGGGCTTAGAGGAAAGATCTAGAGCCCCTGGAGGTCCATCCAGGGCCTTGTCAGAAGTCTATTCTGCCCTGAGACAAGTCAAGCCCAAGTTGGGCATGGAGGAAAGGGCATGAGCCCCTGGAAGTCCATCCAGGGCGTCTCCTGATGTTTATGCTGTCTTAGGAGAAGTCAGGCACAAGCTGGGCTTAGAAATAAGTCCTGGAGGCCCTGAAGGTCTATCCAGGGCCTTTCCAGAGGTATATTCTGCCCTGGGACAAGTCAAGCCCTAGTTGGGCATGGAGGAAACAGCTGGTACCAGCAATACCATCCAGGGCCTTTCCAGGAGTTTATGCTGCCCCGGGAGAAGTCAAGCCCTAGCTGGGCATGGAGGAATAAGCTGGAACCCCTGGAAGTCTATTCAGGGCGTCTTCAGAAGTTTATGCTGCCTTAGGACAAGTCAAGGCCAAGCTGAGCTTTAATAATACATTCTGAAGCCTCTGAAGGTCCATAGAGGTCCTTTCCAGATGTCTATGCTGCCACTGGTAGAAGTCAAGCTCAAGCAGGGCTTGGAGAAAAGTGTTGAAGCCCATGAAGGTCAATGCAGGGCTTCCTTCATAAGTGATGCTTCCCTGGGACAAGTCCTCTGCAGAAATTTATGCTGCTGCGGGAAAATTTAAGCCCTAGCTGGGCATTGAGGAAAACGTCGGAGCCCCTGGAGGTCCATCTAGGTTTTCTATAGAAGTTTATGATGTTCCGGGAGTAGTAAAGCCCCAGCTGGGCATGAAGAAAAAAGCTAGAGCACCTGGAAGTCCATCTAGGGCCTTTCCAGGAGTCTATGCTGTCCCGACAAACCTCAAGCCCCAGCTAGGCAGGGATGAAACAACAGATGCCTCTGGAAGTCCATCCATCGTCTCTACAGAAGTCTAAGCTGTCCGAGACAAGTTAAGCACAAGCTGGGCATGGAGGAAAGAGCTGGAGCCCCTGGAAGTCTATCCAGGGCCTCTCCAGAAGTCTATGCTGAACTCAAGCACAAGCTGGGCGTGAAGAGGAAAGAACTGGAACCCCTGGAAATCCATCCAGGGTCTCTCCAGAGGTCTCTGGTGTCCAGGGAGAAGTCAAGCACAAGCTGGGCATGGAGGAAAGAGCTGGAGCCCCTGGAGGTCTATCCAGCGACTCTCCAGAGGTCTTGGGTGTCCAGGGAGAAGTCAAGCACAAGCTGGGCATGGAGGAAAGAGCTGTAGCCCCTGGAGGTCTATCCAGGGTCACTCCAGAAGTTTTTGCTCTCACAGAAAAGTAGTCAAATCCCAGCTAGGCTGGAAGAAAAGCTGGAGTCTTTGCAAGTCCATCCTGTGCATATCTCGAAGTATGTTATGTCCCTGAAGAACTCAAGCCAGAGCTGGGACTCCTGAAGGACTATCCATGGCCTCTCCAGAAGTCTATGCTGTTCCAGGAGAAGTCAAGTTCAAGCTGGGCTTGGAGAAAAATGTTAAACCCCATGAAGGTCCATGCATGGCTTCCTTCATAAGTGATGCTTCCCAGGGACAAGTCCTGTCCCTGGATGTCCATCCAGGTCCTCTGCAGAAGATTATGCTGCTGCGGGAGAAGTCAAGCCCTAGCTGGGGATGGAGGGAAAAGTTGGAGCCCCTGGAAGTTCATCCAGTTATTCAACAGAAGTTTATGATGTCCAGGGAGTAGTCAAGCCCCAACTGAGCATGACGGATAGAGCTGCAGCACCTGGAAGTCCATCCATGGCCTCTCCAGAAGTCTATGCTTTCCTGGCAGAACTCAAGCCCAAGCTAGGCATGGAGGAAAGAGCTGGAACCCCTGCAAATCTATCCAGGCTTCTCCTGAGGTCTCTGGTGTCCAGGGAGAAGTCAAGCACAAGCTGTGCATGGAGAAAAGTGTTAAAGCCCTTGAAGGTCCATCCAGAGCATCTTTCATAAGTGATGCTTCCTTGGGACAAGTACGTCCATCCAGGTCCTTTCCAGATTTCTATGCTGCCACTGATAGAAGTCAAGACCAAGCTGGTCTCAGAGAAAAGTGTTGAAGCCCATGAAGGTCCATCTAGGGCCTCTGCTGTAGTTTAAGCTGCCGCTGAAGAAGTCAAGCGATCTCCACAAGTCTATGCTTTCCCGGCAGAACTCAAGCCCAAGCTAGGCATGGAGGAAAGAGCTGGAACCCCTGCAAATCTATCCAGGGCCTTTCCTGAGGTCTCTGGTGTCCAGGGCGAATTCAAGACCAAGCTGGGCATGGAGGAAAGAGCTGGAGCCCCTGGAAGTCTATCCAGTGTGTCTCCATAATTTTATGCTGCCGTAGGACAAGTCAAACCCAAGCCGGGCTTAGAAATAAGTCCTGGGGCCCCTGAAGGTCCATCGAGGTCCATTCCAGATGTCTATGCTGCCTCTGGGAGAAGTCAAGACCAAGCTGTGCTTGGAGAAAAATGTTGAAGCCCATGAAGGTCCATGCAGGGCTTCCTTCATAAGTGATGCTTTCCTGGCACAAGTCTTCTCCCTAGATATCCATCCAAGGCCTCTGCGGAAGTTTTTGATATTCTGGGAGTAGTCAAGCCCCAGCTGGGCATGACGGGAAGAGCTGGAGCCCCTGGAAGTCCAGGGCCTCTCTAGAAGTCTATGCTGTCCTGGCAAAACTCAAGCCCAAGCTAGGCATGGAGGAAAGAGCTAGGAACACTGAAGGTCTATCCAGAGCCTCTCCAGAAGTCTATGCTTTCCCTGAATAAGTCAAGCCCCAGCGAGCCAGGGAGTTAAAGCTGGAGTTGGAAGTATCTAGGTTTCTAAGTATCTAGATGTCTATGATGTCCCTGAAGAAATCATGCCAGAGCTGGGCATAGAGTTAGGAGCTAGAATGCCTGGAAGTCCATCCAGGGCCTCTCCAGAAGTCTCTGGTGTCCAGGGAGAAGTCAAGCACAAGCTGGACATGGCGGAAAGAGCTGGAGCCCCTGGAGGGGGCTTGGAGAAAAGTGTTGAAGCCCATGAAGGTCCATCCAGGGCTTCCTTCATAAGTGATGCTTCCCTGGGACAAGTCCTCTACCTGGATGTCCATCCAGGGCCTCTGCAGAAGTTTAAGAGGGAGAAGTCAAGCACAAACTGGGCATGGAGGAAAAAGCTGGGACCCCTGGAAATCCATCCAGGGCCACTCCAGAGGTCTATGGTGTCCAGTGAGAAGTCAAGCACAAGCTGGGCATAGAGAAAAGAGCTGGGACCCCTGAAGGTCTATCCAGGGCCTCTCCAGAAGTTTATGCTGTCCCGGGAGAAGTCAAGACCCAGCTAGACAGGGAGGGGGAAAGCTGGAGCCTTTGCAAGTCCATCCAGGGCATATCTAGATGTCTATGATGTCCATGGAGAAGTCAAGGACAAGTTGGGCATGGAAGAAAAAGCTGGAGCCTCTGTAGGGGACTTGGAGAACAGAGTTGAAGCCCATGAACGTCCATCCAGGGCTTCCTTCATAAGTGATGCTTCCCTGGGACAAGTCCTCTTGCTAGAGGTCCATCCAGGGCCTCTCCAGAAGTCTATGTTGAATTAAAGTCAGAGCTAGACATTAAGGAAAGAGCTGGAGCCCCTGGAGATCCATCGAGGGTCTCTCCAGAAGTCTATGCTGTCCCGGCAGAACTCAAGCCCAAGCTAGGCATGGAGGAAAGAGCTGGAGCCCCTGGAGGGGGCTTGGAGAAAAGTGTTGAAGCCCATGAAAGTCCATCCAGGGCTTCCTTCATAAGTGATGCTTCCCTGGGACAAGTCCTCTCCCTGGATGTCCATCCAGGGCCTCTGCAGAAGTTTAAGATGTCTCTGGAGTAGTCAAGCCCTAGCTGGGCCTTAAGGAAAGAGCTGGAGCCCTGGGAAGTCCATCCATGGCCTCTCCAGAGGTATCTGGTGTCCAGGGAGAAGTCAAGCACAAGCTGGGCATGGAGAAAAAAGCTGGGACCCCTGGAAATCCATCCAGGGACTCTCCAGAGGTCTCTGGTGTCCAGGGAGAAGTGAAGCCAGAGCTAGGCATGGAGTAAAGAGCTATAGCCCCTGGTGGTCTATCCAGGGCCTCTCCAGAGGTCTATGGTGTCCTGGGGAAGCCAAGCACAAGCTGGGCATGGAAGAAAGAGCTGGCACCCCTGGAAATCCATCCAGGGCCTCTCCAGAGGTCTCTGCTGTCCAGAGAGAAGTCAAGCCAGAGCTGGGAGTGGAGTAAAGAGCTAGAGCCCCTGGAGGTCCATCCAGGGCCTCTCCAGAAGTCTATGTTGAATTCAAGCCAGAGCTAGGCATGGAGGAAAGAGATGGAACCCCTGCAAATCTATCCAGGGCCTCTCTTAAGGTCTTTGGTGTCCAGGGAGAAGTCAAGCCCCAGCTGGGCTTGCAGGAAAGAGCTGGAGCTTTTGCAAGTGTAACTATTGTACTGAACTTATTTACTATTTGACCAGATGGATCAGAAGAGTACACGGTAAGTAATAGGAGGTCGGAGTGGAACTGAATAATAAACAGATACAAAAGGTAGGTTTTGAATATAAAGAATAATTATACTTTGAATTGCATCATTTTTTTTCTTTCCTTATATTTTACTTTTAAATCAATAACAGTTAGCTTAGAAACACAACTATAGGTACAGAATCTGCAGGGTGCACCCATTTTACAATTGTCATGAATCAAACTCAAATAACAATCGATTAGTTCAAATGAAAACAAAAGAAAACATAAAATAACACAAATAAATCAGTAGTGTTGTTCACACTGAAATCAGTTCAATTCAATTCAAAGTCTTTTTTTCTTCAAGTAAATCAGTCCTTACTCACAGCTGTTCTCAATCTCAGTCCCATGAAAGAAAATAACTCTTTGTTAAAGTCCTTGTAACTCTCTTACTTAATCCGATTAGAACAGGATAAAGTGAAAATGTCTGTATGTCACGATTTTCCAGGTCGACGTGGGAGGGTCCCTATCAATAAAAGAAATCCAGGGAAACAGGGAATCTCAGGAAAAATGTCCTCAAGAAAAAAACCTGGCCTGATCACAGACCTGAATATATAAGTTCAATACGTTCAAAACATACAAAACATACATCTCATGAAACAAATAAAACACATACACACACATTAATGCCATAACACGAGATATTATGATCAAATACCTATCAATTCATGATGTCTCTATCTCTGTTCTGTTTACACACGCGCGATTCCAAAATGGCATCAGCACACTGTAAACGCAATGCAACATGTGGTCTGACTTAAACACACACCTAAACACACTGTCACGCTGAATCACAAAGTATTTTGCATGTGCAATATGACTTAGTTCAGTTTACAATCATTTTAAAAAGCTTATGAATCAAAACATACCATATTTTAATCTCTGTGTCCAAAATTACTCCTTTCTATTGCTCTATTAACCTATCTCGTCTCTGATCTGCATCTTTCTGACGGCAAGCTGAAAGGAGCTGAGCTAACAACCGCTCCTCTGATTGGCTGTTATTTTTTCTTAAACTAAAGATGTATACACCAATTTATTTTGTTTATTATATTACTTAAGACTTGTAGATATGTAAATAATAAAATTATACTACTCAAATTAATATTATAAATAATTATTTAACTATTTCATTAGGGTTACACTTTCCCCCCCTGAAATCATCTCTTTGCATGCTCTGAGTGGTTGATTAGTCACTACATTCAATGAGGCATCAGGCAAGCTGAAAGCGTTGGGCAGAGCATACGCATCTTTAACTGTCTGGATATTCAGTTTTATATACAAAATACACAGCCTTACTTCCCCATTCCTCTTCCTCACCACCACTATAAGGGAAGAAAAGGGTGACTGGGACTCTCGAATGACTCCACTGGCAAGGAGATCACAAAGATGCTGACGGACTGCCTCAACATCATGTGGGTGGATGGGCCGTGCTTTTTGCTTAAAAGGAGTTTCATTATTTAACTGTGTGCAATATTTCACTTTTTGAGTGACCAAAGTCTAAGTCATGAAAACTGAAAACAGGCATTTCTCTGAGCTTTTTGGCGATGCGATCTTTCCACTCTTGTGGTAGTGGGGACTCACCAAAATTTGAGGAAAAATCAAGCTCTTGCACAGGTAAGTGTTCATCTTCAAAGGTGGCATTTGGTTGAGGGAGTACTAAGTCAACCACATGAAGCTCAGCTATTGCACATATTGGTGGAATTGTTATTTCGTGTCCAGTTTCAAGCACTACTGGTAGATGGTAATGTTGGCCTTTTGGAACAGTAAGTAGACATCTTTTAACAAACACCCCACCAGGCAAGGATGAGTGAAATGGATGCTTCACTACCACACACTTGTCAACTCCAGAGGGCACTACAACAGAACCTTCCACAACTAAAGTCTGTCCTGCAGACATGACCTCAGGTACATTGCCTCCTAATCGTACACAGCCGAGAATAAAGCTTGTGTTTGTTTCCATCTTGCCTCCAGTGTCCACAGAACCACTCTGTAACCAAATGAAGATGGTTGGTAAGTTGGAGGATTTTACTTCAAGTTCTGCTCATAAAGAACATCCAATGTGTTTGTGCCATTTAGAACCATAGACTGATCATGGGATTTCACATCAGGGACTACTAATGCGATGGTAGGCACTTCAACACTCACCCCCAGGAGCTCCTCTGGAAAAGTGATGTCAACTTCAATATAGCCTTCATATGGGACAAAAAGGCCATTGGCTCCTTCTACTTCCAAGATGTTATTTATGGGGTTAAGGGGATACACAGAGATGTTGCTCATAGAAGGATTTAGGGACTGTTGTAACTTGTGACCCAGTGTCCAATAAACACTGACAGATTTCACCAGCTTTGCTAATCTCTGCGATGCATCTAGCACCAACTAACCCTTTTGGAAGTGCATCATTTGACATTCTGGAAGACTGACATTTGTTTGCGACATGTTTAGAAGTGGAACGGTCTGATTTAAATTCAGCCCCCATCTGTCCCACAGCAAGGGCTGGCTTTAGTTTCAAATCAGGGCTAGGGGTGGAGTTCTGAGAGTCCTACTGCAGCTGCTTTTCTCTCAGTAGCTTACGCTCTGTAGCGACAAGAACAGGGTTAGGTTCAGAAGTGCATGAAGCAGCTACATGGCCATGCTCACCACATGTAAAACAGTACCCAAGTCTTGGCCTGTCTGTTGACTTCTTACTGACTGGATTTGCTTTCGCAGTGGCAGCAATTCGATTCTTGTCTTTGTCCTGGTTGCCTACTGCTTTTCGCTTAAGACTGGCTAACTGGCTTTGGAGCTTAGTTATTTGTTTCTTGAGCTCCTGTGTTTCAGTTGTACTTAAAAACCGCACCTGAAGCCTCTTTTTGCCACAACTCAGCAGAAATCCATGTTCTTTGAGAGTGCATCAGTGTTTTTTGTTTAGCAGACCCAAGATGTTTTTTCATACGATCAACCTTAGCTGTATGTTTATCCTCTTCTGTACGTAACATCAGCAGAAGTTGTGCAAAGGAAGGAGGATGGTCACGCTTTTGCTCAAGCTGCAGATCAGTAATGAAATCATTGTCCCAACAGCCTCTACAAAATTGTCTGAGACAATATCTCATCAAAGGATGGACATAAACCTTTTTAGAATCGCGTACAAAAATAGTATTTCCAGCTATAGGAGGGCTCTAAAATCCGCCAGGGCTGAGCACCTCCGCAAACTGATAGAAAATATAATAACAATCCTAGATTCTTATTTAACACCATTGGTAAATTTACAAATAATCGGTCATCTTTGGCTACAAGGTTACAGAGAGAAAATAGAAGATGTTAAACTTTCTGCACCACACTATACTTCAGATTCATTAAACATTCTACTAAATCAAAATAATCTACAGTGCTTCAAAATTATATAACAGGAAGAGCTAGATAAACTTATAAATGATTCTAAACCAGCTACATGTTGTCAAGGTTGTAGAGTAGGGAAAGGAGCGAGGAATCAATTGCAGAACTAAAATGGGTTCATTAATAATAAAAATAAAATAAAAGGCAAAACAAACTAGCCCGAGGGGGAAAACATTAACAAAACAAATAAACTAGACTGGGCTGGCAAGGCAGGGCATGACTGGACTGGAGCAGGAACACATGGGAAGCACTGACGACGAACTGGCACAGGACAGCAGACTTGAGGAGAATATAAGCAGAAATAATTAACACAAAGACAAGTGAACATAATAAACTAATAATGGGTTAACAAGGAGGGTGGGACTACACAATAGACGGGAGAGCACATGATACAAAACAAACAACACAAGCCATGTGCTCACACAAAATGAGACTAGAACATGGAGCCAATGAGAGAACTCATTAACCGCGTGTCCACTTGAGACAAAGCATGCGGTACATGTAAACAAGCACCACATGCTAAACACAACACCAACAGAAGACTGAACACAAGACACGAGTACACGATAAATGAAAACACTCACCGTGCACTCACACATGCAACGTGCATGTTTCATCTCAGCACCAACCGAAACCAACTAGACTGAGATGCTGGGAATGAAACACCATGCTGCAGACAGAACAAACAGAAACACCAGGACGAGAGCGCGCATCCAGACCACGTGTCGGACCTCGCGCAACCAGGACGGCGCTCATACAGTGACACAATGACAGAAAATGAGTGCTCGACCCGAGAAAACTCGAGCCGAGCACAACATACAGGACAAGACAGGACTAGTGTCTGGACTCTGCCACCAAAACATGAATTTACAAGACCAAAGTGGAACCCTGACACTTGTATGTTAGACCCAATTCCAACAAAATTACTGAAAGAGTTGTTACCTGTAGTAATAAAAACTCAAGCTAGCTGTTATTAAGCCTATTATTAAGAAACACAACTGGACCCCAGCAACTTAGCTAATTACAGGCCTATTTCAAATCTTCCATTTATGTCTAAAATACTAGAAAAAGTAGTTGCTGCCAAATTATCCTCCTTTCTGCAGATAAACAATGTTTTTGAAGTGTTTCAGTCAGGTTTCAGGCCTCATCACAGTACAGAAACCGCATTAGTGAAAATAACCAACGATTTACTCTTAGCTGCTGACCAAAGGTGCATCTTGTTATTAGTTTTACTTGATCTCAGTGCTGCATTTGACACCATCAACCACAATATCCTCATAGATCGCTTAAACTCTACAGGTGTCCAGGGACAGGCTCTACAATGATTTAAAACATACTTAACTGACCGTTACCAGTTTGTGAATATAAATGGACAGCTTTCACAAATCAGCCCAGTAAAGTATGGGGTGCCTCAAGGATTAGTTTTAGGCCCTTTGCTGTTTACGATATACATGCTACCCCTGGGAGACATTAATAGAAGACACGGGATCAGCTTTTACTACTATGCAGATGATACCCAATTATATATTTCAACAAAACCTGATGAGACATCTGAACTGTCTAAGCTAAAGACTGGATGACCAACAATTTTCTTCTCTTAAATTCAGACAAAACAGAATTATTACTAATTGGGCCTAAATCCTGTACATAGCAGATCTCACAACTCGACCTGCAATTAGAGGGATACAAAATTAGCATTAGCTCTACTGTAAAAGGTCTGGGCGTTTTATTACACAGCAATTTAACTTTTGAAAATCATATCTCCCATGTCACAAAAACTGCCTTCTTTCATCTGAGAAGTATCGCTAAATTACGAAATATGCTATCCATCTCAGATGCAGAAAAGCTAGTTCATGCTTATGACTTTTAGGCTGGATTACTGTAATGCTCTGTTCGCTGGTTGCCCAGCATCCTCTATTAATAAACTTTAGCTAGTACAAAATGCAGCTGCCAGAGTTCTTACCAGGTTTAGAAAATATGATCATATCTGTCAGGGTTCTGCCACTCCTGTCTTGTAAATTCATGTTTTGGTGGCAGAGTCCAGACACTAGTCATGTCTTGTCCTGTATGTTGTGGTCGGCTCGCGTTTTCTCGGGTCGAGCACTCGTTTTCTGTTCTTGTGTCATTGTATGAGCGGCATTTTTGGTAGCGCGCGAGAATGCGTAATGCGGGTGCGCGAGGTCCGCGCGTGGTCTGGATGCGCGCTCTTGTCCTGGTGTTTGTTCTGTCTGCAGCATGGTGTTTCATTCCCAGCGTCTCGGTCTAGTTGGTTTCGGTTTTGGTTGGCGCTGGGATGAAACATGCACGTTGCATGTGTGAGTGCACGGTAAGTGTTTTCAATTATCGTGTACTCGTGTCTTGCGTTTAGTCTTCTGTTGGTGTTGTGTTTAGCACGTGGTGCATGTTTACATGCGCCGCGTGCATGTCATGTGAATGCGCGGTTAATGAGTTCTCTCATTGGCTGCGTGTTCGAGTCTTGTTTTTGTGTGAGCACATGTCTTGTGTTTTGTTTGTGTCATGTGCTCTCCCGTCTATTGTCTAGACCCACCCTCCTTGTTAACCCATTATTAGTTTATTATGTTCACCTGTTTGTGTTAATTATTTGTGCTTATATTCTCCTCATGTTTGCTGTCCTGTGCCAGTTCGTCATCTTATCTTCCTTGATGTCCTGTCGGATCTTGTCTTGTCCTGTTTCCTGCCACCTTGCCCAGTCAAGTTTGTTTGTTTGTTTGTTTGTTTGTTTATTTATTTGTTTTGTTAATGTTTTCCCCCACGGGGTAGTTAGTTTTGCCTTTTTGTTTTATTTTTATTATTAATAAACTAATTTTCCCTGCACTTGAGTTGTCGCTCCCTTCCCTCCACCCACAACCGTGACAATATCACCCCAAATTTATCCTCCTTACACTGGCTGCCTATTAAGTTCCGTATTGATTACAAAATATTGCTTCTTACCTAAAAAAGCTTTAAATAATATAGCTTCTGTTTATCTAACCAACCTTCTGTCTCAATCCAACAATCCAACCCGCTCTTTAAGATCTCAAAACTCAGGGCTTCTGGCAGTACCTAGAATAGCAAAGTCGAGTAAAGAAGGTCGAGCCTTCTCATTTATGGCTCCTAAACTCTGGAATAGCCTTCCTGATATTGTTTGAGGCTCAGACACACTCTCTCAGTTTAAAACTAGATTAAAGACCTATCTTTTTAGTAAAGCATGCACTCAACGCACCGCATAACGGTATGATGCATGAGTGTGCTCCACACAGGTGAGCTGGCTTGACAACCACCTGTAGAACACACTTCTCCTGTCTTAATGCACCAGACATTGTGTTAGAAACTGTCATATGCTTTACATGTTTGTTTTTACGTTTGTTTATTCATTCATACATTTTCTTTTCAGCTTAGTCCCTTTATTAATCTGGGGTCACCACAGCGGAATGAACCGCCAACTTATCCAGCATATGTTTTACGCAGCGGATACCCTTCCAGCTGCAACCCATCACTGAGAAACATCCATACACACACTCATTCACACACATACACTACGGTAAATTTAGCTTACCCAATTCACCTATAGCGCATGTCTTTGGACTTGTGGGGGAAACCGGAGCACCCGGAAAAAACCCATGCGAACACGGGGAGAACACACAGAAATGCCATCTGACCCAGCCGAGGCTCGAACCAGCGACATTCTTGCTGTGAGGCGATTGTGCTACCCACTGCGCCACTGCATCACCCTATGTTTGCATATTCATTCATTCATTCATTTTCTTTTCGGCTTAGTCCCTTTATTAATCTGGGGTCGCCACAGCGGAATGAACCGCCAACTTATCCAGCATATGTTTTACACAGCGGATGCCCTTCCAGCTGCAACCCATCTCTGGGAAACATCCATACACACCCATTCACACTCATACACTACGGACAATTTAGTCTACCCAATTCACCTGTACCGCATGTCTTTGGACTTGTGGGGGAAACCGAAGCACCCGGAGGAAACCCACGCCAACACAGGGAGAACATGCAAACTCCACATAGAAACGCCAACTGACCCAGCTCGAACCAGCGACTTCTTGCTGTGAGGCGAACGTGCTACCCACTGCGCCACTGTGAGGCCCCATGTTTGCATATATGACTGCTATTTTCATCTATTTTCAGCGCCATTGATGTGACCCAAGACCTGTGAAGAGATGATCCCAAGGTATCCTGGACTAGGCCGTATCCCGAGATGATGCTGTGGTGGCCATGGAGGAATGGAGTGCATTCCTGAAAGGCCACAGTGACAAACAAGTCCACGCTTTGATCCTTTGGGCCAGCCTGACCTCCCACACCTGCAGCTTTTCCACGATGGATGTCCAGCTTCTCCAGCCTCCGGTACCTAGACTGCAGCTCTACACAGGAAGTTTGGCCAGAAGAATAATGATTGTGCCCAACAGAGCCTGGTTTCTCTCGAGGTTTTTTTTTCCCTTCAATTAGTCAATTGGTGAAGTTTTTTTCCTCGCCACTGCTGCCACTGGTTTGCTCGGATCGGGACTTATAGAGCTGCGCTTCGGTGGATTTGCTCTTCAGTGTTTGAACTTTCAGCAGTGAAACTTAAACCACACTGAACTGAACTGAACTAAACTGAACTTCAACTCTGAAATCTGGGCTTTACTAGAACGTGTTAAGCTGCTTTAACACAATCTATATTATAAAAAGCGCTATACAAATAAACTTGAATTGAATTGCATTGAATTGAGTTCTGCCAGGACACCATATACTTCTGGAGAGGCCCAGGATGGACCTCCAGGAGCTTTGATCTTTCATATGAGCCCAGCTGAGGCTTATCTTCTCCTGGGACATGATAGAGTTCCGGAGATGCCCTGGATTGACTTGCAAAGGCTCCAGCTCTTCCCCCCTGCCTAGCTGGGGCTTGACTTCTGCTGGGACAGCATAGATTTCTGAAAAGGCCCTTGATGGACTTCCTTGGGTTCCAGCTCTTTCCTCCATGCCCAGCTTGTGCTTGACTTTTCACTGGACACCATAGATCTCTGGAGAGGCACTGGATAGACCTCCAGGGGCTCTAGGTTGTTACTCCATGACCAGCTCTGGCTTGACTTCTCCAGGTACACCCCAGTGGCTCCAGCTCTTTCCTCCATGCCCAGCTGGTGTTTGACTTGTTTCGGGACAGCATAGAGTTCTGGAGAGGAAATGGATGGACCTCCAGGGGCCCTAGATTTTCCTCTAAGCCCAGCTGGGGCTTAACTTCTCCTGGGACATGATAGACTGCCCTGGATGGACTTGCAAAGGCTCCAGCTATTCCCACCTGTCTAGTTGGGGCTTGACTTCTCCCGGGACAGCATAGACTTCTACAGAGGCCCCTAATGGATTTACAGGGGTTCCAGTTCTTTCCCCCATGCCCAGCAGGAGCTTGACTACTACAGGAATATCATTAAAAAAATTAGGAGACCCAGCAAGGACTTCCAAAGGCATCTGTTCTTTCATCCATGCCTAGCAGGGGCTGGACTTTTCTCAGGAAAGCATAGACTTCTGGAGAGGGCCTCAATGGATATTCAGGAGCTCCAGCTCTTTCCTTCATACCCAGCTGGGGCTTGACTACTCCCGCGGCAGCATAAACTTCTGCAGAGGCTCTGGATGGACATCCAGCGAGAGCACTTGTCCCAGGGAAACATCACTTAAGAAAGGAAGCCCTGCATGGACTTTCATGGGCTTCAACACTTTTCTCCAAGCCCAGCTCTGGCTTGACTTCTCCCATGACAGCATAGACTTCTGGAGAGGGCCTGGATAGACCTTCCGGGGTCCCCGCTTTTTCCTCCATGCCCAGCTTGTGCTTGACTTCTCATTGGACACCATAGACCTCTGGAGAGGCGCTCTACAGACCTCCAGTGGCTCTAGCTTTTTATTCCATGCCCAGCACTGGCTTGACTTCTCCCTGGACGGATTTCCAGGTGTTGAGCTTTTTCCTCCATGCCTAGCTTGGGTTTGAGTTTAGTATAGACTACTGTAGAGACCCTGGATGGACTTCCAGGGGCTCCAGCTCTTTCCTCCATGCCTAACTTGGACTTGAGTTCTGCCGAGACAGCATTGAGTTCTGGAGAGGCCCTGGATGGACCTCCAGGGGCTCTAGATCTTTCTTCTAAGCCCAACTGGGCCTTAACTTCTCCTGGGACATGAAAGACAACTGGGATGCCTTGGATGGACCTGCAAAGACTCCAGCTCTTCCCCCTTGCCTAGTTGGGGCTTAATTTCTCCCGGAACAGAAAAGACTTCTGGAGAACCCCTTGACGGATCTCCTGGGGCTCCAGCTCTTTCCTCTATGCCTAGCTTGAGCTTCAGTTCTGCATAGAATTCTGGAATGGATCTGGATGGACCTTCAATGGCTCCAGGACTTATTTCTAAACTCAGCTTTCTAAGACTTATTTCTAAGCCCAACACTTCTCACGGAGCAGCATAGACTCCTGGAAAGGCCCTGGCTGGTATTGCAGGGGCTTAGGCAGAACACACTCCTCAGTAGATAAAGAGCTAAGCAGAACACACTAATCAGCAGATGAGCATAGCAGAACACACTCCTCGATAGATGAAGAGCAGAGCAGAACACACTCCTCAGCAGATGAAGAGCAAAGCAGATGAGAAGATGAGCAGAACACACTCCTCAGCAGATGGAGAGCAAAGCAGAACACATTCCTCAGCAGATGAAAAGCAGAGTTGAAACCACTCCTCAGTAGATGAAGAGCAGAGCAGAACACACTCCTCAGTAGATGAAGAGCAAAGCAAAACACACTCCTCAGCAGACAAAGAGCAGAGCAGAACACACTCCTCAGCTGATAAAGAGCAGAGCAGAAAACACTTTTTAGCAGATGAAGAGCAGAGCAGAAAAAATGCCTCAGCAGATGAGCAGAGCAGAACACACTCCTCAGTAGACGAGGAGCCAAGCGGAACACACTCCTCAGCAGACAAAGAGCAGAGCCGAACACACTATTCAGCAGATTATGAGCAGAGCAGAACATACTCCTCAGCAGATGAAGAACAGAGCAGAACACACTGCTTAGCAGATGAAGAGCTGAGCAGAACACACTCCTCAGCAGATATCCAGAGCAGAACACACTCCTCAGCAGACGAAGAGCAGAGCAGAAAACTCTCCTTAGCAGATGAAGAGCCGAGCAGAACATATTTCTCAGCAAACGAAAAGCAGAGGAGAACACACTATT